>VXBI01003337.1:274856-343228 GCA_013397375.1 Toxostoma redivivum | reverse complement strand
TTTTTTTTTTTTTTGTAAAAGGAGTGGATTTTGAGTGTGTTTGTTTAACCCCACTGTTTAAAAAATCCAGTTATAAGTGAGAAGATCATGGGTGAAAAAGGATGGATGGCACCTCGGACTATCAGCCTTGATATCTACTCACACACCGTACAGTTATATCCCTCAGGCAATACTTTTGGACATTCAGTCACTTGAAGTGAAGGCAAAGCACTGAGGGTTATTTTGGCTGTCAGCTTTAAATAACAGCCAACTCCCTGCTCTGTTTCTGTTTAGCATATGCTTCAAAACAAGGAGACTCACACTGTTACAAAATGTTAGGCTGTAGTGATGGGCGTAATGACCTTTATAGTGTGTCACATCCTGCAGAAAGGTATCTGTGGTGATAGATTAAATTGTACTTTCCTTTCTGACCGTGACACTCTATGCAGGAGCACTTTCTTTACAATTGCTGAAATTGCCTGGGAAATTGGATTCCCGTTTACAAGCAGCCTTGATTTTTTAATTCTAATTACCAGCAATATATTGGAGTTTATACTTCATGTGCTGCACTGTAGATTCCTAGAAGTATCAAGTATTTTGCTTATTGTGTAACTATTGGCATCTGTTATGCAAGATACACTTTTGGACACTGGATTACTGCATGCACCATTATTATATAAAAACACAGGCTTTTCCCCATGAATTTACCACTAGTTTTATGTGGTACAGTATATTTTCTAGGGGCTCTAGTTTTCCAGGAAGGCTTTGGACAGGACATCATGTTAAACACAGAAACCTCAATTTATGAGGAAAATATTTTAAAGTATTCAAATCTCTCTTGGAGTGCAGATAATTCTAGATTTCATATTACAGACAACAGTCTATCTTATCTTCACAGTTTATCTTATATATATAACAGATATCTTTTATATTTCCAGAGTTTCCCAACCTGAGGAAAGCCTTTATGCAATTTATAATACCCACTGAAATAAAAAATAAAAAAATAAAAAAAAACATGGATAGGGGTAACCAAGCTGTTTAAATATTTCAGAGATTCAATAAGAGCACAAATTAAAGAGAACATAAGGTTTATGTCCTCTGATAGTATAAGAGAATTCTGGATCTTGATAGCTCTAAAAGTGTCTTCACAGATCTTTTTCTACCAGCTCCTTTTCCTGTTTGCTGTCAGGGCATAGCCCTGAGCAGGGGGTGGACCAGAACTCAGAAAATCCCTTTATCCCTACTGCCACAGCAGAAAAAATTCCTGGCAGTTTTTCTAGGACATTTGCTTGGTGTTTTTAAAATTACAAGCTGCTCATCTATAATGCTCTCAGCATAAACAGTGAATTCTTAGAGGTATAACGTTTCAGCTGTACTGAATGCATTTCCTTTTAACATTCCAGCAGTTTTCCAAAAAGATGTAGAGAACTGATTAGAGATCACCAGCCAGCCCCACTCCCCCTGATTAGCACTACAGCCTAAAGGGAAGTTCTGTGCATTTGGCTGCCTTCTGCCCCCCTCATGGCAAGATGTAATTCCTCAAGTAATCCATCACCTCCCGATTATACATTAGCGCATAATGTTGTAATAAATAGACACTGCTGAGTTGAATATGGAAGATCCAGCTTTGCTGTAGTGCAATAAATTTGATTGAAATTGCTCTTCTACTTCCCACATTTTCACCAAGTCAAACATGCTCCCTGCATAGCGTATCAATAACAATCTTACTTCAACAAGAAATTATTCCTCAGCTACAAAAAAAATCTCACCTAGGTTGTGCCCTTAAGAAAAGTTTCTTTTCCAAGTAGATTATATTTTCCTTTCTCTCATCTTCTAATTTTTTTCTCTATGATGAGGCTCTTGATTTTTTTACCACAAACTGATACTATCTTTAAGAAAAGAAAATAAGCATATTTCATAGTACTCACTCCCAGTGAGATATCAAAACTAACTGAAGCAAGTGTGGTAATATTTCTTCTGGCTTCTTCAGAGCTTGCTGTGATGCATTTCATCCAAACCTATGCTCATATTCCAATTTATTCAGCTTTTCTTTCACATTTCTGGTTCAAATGTCACTTTTTTTTCCTTTTAACTATTAGATTACATACCATTAAATTGAGAAATAGCCTTAATCAGGACGTTTCCCAAGAAATGGAATTAAACCTAATGATACTTATCAGCAAGAACTGCAGCTTAATTGGGATGGTAATTTGCTTAACCGGGATGCCTGTAGGTTATTTACTGTAATCAGATAAGGATATCTGATCCTTATTTTGGCAAGGAGGTTATCAAAAGCGTTAGTTCTAGAAAGATGTTGTAATTATATCTATGCAATATTTCAAGAGTGATACCCTCATTTGAGTTGTTCAGCTGTTTGCAGCTGCATTGTCTTTATTCACCATCAAGGCTATAGCACAGATATCCTCCCTTCAGGCACATGGGCCAAGGAAGTGACATCTTAAGTGTTCCCTAACCCTTAGGGCAGAACATAGCAGCTCATGATATGAATGAACAGGGAACTCGCTTATTTATCACAGCAAGATGATAACCAGGACTGGACTCATGAAATAGTTAAATAATGGCTAATAACAACTACAGAGTAGCTAATACCAGCAAAAAAAAGTTACTGTAAGGTCCTTGAGGAAGTACACATACAAAAAGGACTTGAGCCACAGTGATTTTATAACTGCAAATGCTCTCTGGACGATTTCAGAGGCTACACCATCTGGGATGGCTATATTAAAAGAGTGTTCAGGAAAGTGTTTCATTATGCCACTTTATTTCACTATGTTTTAGCTCACTTTGTCAAATATAACAAAAGTTGAACAGCTGACGGCACAATAGAATTTTCAGCTCCTTAATGAGACAATAGTTTTGAGATGGGTAGGGCAACAGAAAGATTCTTCAGACTCAAAATAGCATTTTTCTAATTATATTCCATCATAGCATTATGCAGATGAAAGTATTCAGACTCAGTACTAGATATAATGGAACCAATCATGCAAAGCATCACTTTCAAGATAGAGGTTGTTACAATTAGGACTAAAACTGACAAAACCCACCCCCTGATTATTTTTTTTCTTTTACATTATTAACAATTTTCCTTCAAGTTGGGTGCAGCAGAGCTTTAAAAGTTATAGCTAATGGACGATCCATTTTTGACTGCTCTCTTCCCGAAATTCACTGTTACCCTTTACACTCAGTTGAGTCTCATGCTTTGCTTGAATGTCAGGAGTTTACTCCATGTAAACCATCAAAGATCTTAGAAAGCAATTACTCTTTCTTTTGTTTTTCATTCTCCAATGGACATTTCTGCTTTCTGCTTCACTGTACCGGACTGTGTTGAACCCAAGAACCATTTGCAGACCTTCTCTGAAATTTTGGTAAAAAAAAAGAAAATAATAAAACCTGAATATTTCCATAAAGCCACCTTTCCTGCTCTTTATATTTTTTTTGCAGGTACTGATGTAGAAAGGAATCATTTCAAATTCATTAATTCATAACAATCTGCATGATCACTACAGTTTCTTGGATAATGGAAGGATAATAACTGATAAGAGTGGTCTGATGGCTATTTTGCAGCTTCTCAGATTGTTTCCACTCAGCGATCCCATTCCAGCAATAATTCACAGAGTTCATATGTTCATTGCAGGACTTCATTAACAGACAAGAAACAGGCAATAGAATGCATAAATATGCAGTGAACTTCAAAGAAGCATTTATATACTCAATCATACAGATATTCTTTCTGGTCCTACTAGTGCTGACATCATTGGAGGTATTTGATAGGTAATTACTGACTCATTTTCCCAAATAAAACAAAATATTTCTGTTTAGCAGTTCCATTTTATCAATATATTTTGACTTAGATTTCTAGGACAGTTGAATAAAGAACAACTTGAAGCTATTTTGGCATGCTTTGAGAGATTGATCAAGCTTTTGAAATGGCTCTGTATATCAGGGGTCATTATGAGCTCTTTCAGCAGCCTCCAGAGACGCTCTACTATGTGCAGCAATACTGTACAGCTCCTACAGAATATTCCTAGACATCAATCTTTTGACAGATACTTGTAAAAAACCCAAAGCTTTCCAAGGCAGCATGCAGTCTGTTCCCTGACCCAGATCCATTAGTGTGTGTTAGACTGGTGGTGATCACAAAGGCTGTAAAGCTCTGGCAGCTCTTTTCCAGGAGTTTAGGGCTGCTGACACTATTGGAGCTGACTTGAATTCCATGCTCCTATGTCAGAGCTCTGCTCTTGCTCTTTGCAAAGTCTCTGTGATCCTACTGTCAGATATATGTTTCCAGTCAAAAATACGAGTAGTTTCTAAAATCTAGAGTACAAATACGGACATACAGTGAGTGGTATTGCCACATGCAAACACCAGTAAGTTCTTTTTAACCTAACTAGACTTGTCTCACCTCTGAATTCTCTGTGGGAGCCATCAGAACCACATACACAGAGGCTGGATACTTCTTGCTCTGTGCTGTAATCAGCCATCCTTCTTAGCTAGTAGCAACATGCTATTTGCAGTAATTCTATTTAGGACTTTTTTCAGTGTCCCTCCATTATGTAACCTAGATGAAGAGACAAATACTATTTCTTGATCCAGGATCTCTTGATCTCTTTATTTCTGGAAGCATAAGATTATGATGATGAATGAAATTGTCTTCACTTTCAGTTTTTTCAACACAATATTCAACTTGCATCATTTGACATTCACAATTTAACAGTATTTTATACTAAAGAAAGTATATCAAGACCTCACTATTCTTTTATCAAAAAATAGAAGTTAAAATAGCTTTGTGGTTTTTCTTTATGTGAAAGACAAAAAAAAAAATCCTTTCTTATTATGAGTTTAGACAACTTGTAGCTACTTAAATAAGAGGTATTTCTACAGCGTACTTTAAAAGATTTTTCCAGCTATAAAGGTTTTATTTACAGCTAGCTTGGCACTTAAGTGATCTTGAATTTATACATAAATAAAAGCAGCCTCCCAGACTAAATTCTTCAGGCCATTAAATCCTTGCACATTTAAAGTATTAGGGTGCATAATCTTCCTGTGACCTTGATGCAGAGCTACATTTCTAGCTAGTGAAAATATAAAGACATTATATTTAATTCCACAAGTAGGAATATCTTTCATTTTCATTACAGAAGTGCAGGATTTATCATTACATCTGAATAAATAACTTGCCCTTGAAAAATAGTTTAAAAATGTATACTTCAGGACATTTAAAAAAAAAATCCTAATTTCGTACCAAATTTGCAAATAAGTTTGGCTTAAAAAATAATTTCTTTCATCCAAGAAAACATTTCATTTGGAAATACAGATTAAATTAATTAAAAAAGAAAAACACTTAGAAAATTCCAAAAGCCAAACTCAAATGGTTTAGAGTGAATGCGATTTTGACCCAGCAACTTAACCCTAAGTTATTAGAAAGACAAATTACTTTGCATTTTTAAAAACTCTTTGATCTGGCGTAACAAGAGGGTATGCAATCATGTTTCATTGGTTGGTTTTCTTTGTTTGGTTTTGTTTTATTTGCATACAACAAATGGTTTAGCTAGGAGACAGGGTAGTATTTTTATTAAAGGAACAATGTCTAAAATTCCCAAATTTTCTTATAATTTAGCTCTATCAGAGATATTTTATTTTTTGTCTTTTAGTTTTGACCAAGCCAAAATAAAAAGGAAGACAATAAGTATAGCTGTCTCACAGAGATTTTTGTCCATCATAAAATATGTGTAACAGTTTGGGGTTGTTAGTCTCTTTTAAAAATTGAATTACAAAATCCCAAGAATATTGAGTGCTAATAATTATATTCATGCAGTCCCGTAGGGAAAATCTATAGGGAAAATCAGAGGTAAGTTTTGCTATGGTAATTGCAGGGTCTCCCACCTACAGCATACTTTGTTCTAGGTGCTTACTGAAAGTCTTGTCTTTCACACAGGGATTGCTCAGAGGGTCTTAAACAATTTACAGTGACTCTTAAACCAATTTGTTTACTTTCTAAACTAAACAAACTCTCAATTTCATTTTTCTTTAATTCCCCAGAATGCAATTTACAACAGTTTAGGAGCTGTCACGCTAACCTCTGAGCTGTGCTAGCAGTCAACACACTGAGATAATCTAGAGGGGTTCTGAAAGCTGGAAAGCTGCTGCAAGAAACAACTTTTCCCAGCTAAGTCATTCCCAGAACAAATCAGCCTTTACATAGTAATACAGTGCATACTGAGGAGACGAGCCTCACTAAAATCATTAGCAATGATCTAAACACAAACTGAGATACAATTATTTATTTATTACTCATTAATATTTAATAATGTCTTAATTATCATTGAGGTGAATAATTTTCCATTAGTATGTTAAGATTTTTGCACTGTACAACTGCATTTTAGTATCTGTGTGATCAAGAGGACATTGTAAACAAACCATGTTCTTTCAATATATAAAATGAACTTCATAATTTAGCTCCCTTTATAAGACTGAAATATTCGAACACTAGAATTCTTACTAAACAGAATTTTAACTTGAAATGGTTTCTCTTTGCAGCTGTCAGTCTTGAAATAATGCAGTAGTGCAAACTTTTTGCTGTACAACTATAACAGCTACAGACTAAAAAACCCCAAAATTTGTGGTGCTTATCCTTCCTATCCTTTAAATCAATTTGATTTGGTAATAATATAAAATAAAAAATCCCTACTCCCTCAAATCTTGGAAAACATATCACTTCTTTTGTTTAGTGCTTTCTTTTGAGAAGCACTTTTATGCTGATTATGTAAGGAAATGAACTTTAGGACATGAAGCTTTTAGGATATAAAATGAAAATAACGTATTATCAAAACAATATGCACTAGACTCAACAAACAAGATCAAATACAGCAAACACATGAAAGCTTCCTTTGGATTTATTTCTGGATATTTTCCATAGGCAGAGCCATAAAAAGCAGAAGGGCTGTACTATAGCTCTAGCTTTTTTTTGGTTTTTTTAAGGTGGGTTTTTTGCTTCAGGTAGCAGGAGTCTCTTGTGGAAACAAAAACATTTTCTTAAATGTTCAACTTGTTAGTGGCCTAAAACTCAGCTAAATATTAATTCAAGTAAAGTGATCCTCTTCCAAATTAAATTTTATGTAATCAGCATATTTTGCTAATAGAGAAAACTTCAAAATGTGTTCCTGTTACATCTCAGAAGCTGATGGGCACAACAAGTATTTTAAGAAAACACTTTTTGTATTAAAGCTGGCTTTGAAATATATATGCCTGGAAACCTGAACCAAAATTATGCATGCCTGAGAGAATATAGTCCTAGAAATGTTCAGGCCAGTTTATTCTGGCTTTTAATTTCTCTGAGAGACAAAAATGTAGACTAATTAAAACAATTTAAAATTATTTTTCATTCATGACATTAACTTCCTTTCCTACACAGATACAAATCTGTCATAGGCATATAGAGACTCATTAACCTTCTGAAAAATGTTTTCCAATAACTGAAGAAAATATTGAAAAAGTCAAAAGTCTGCCCAATTTTCTGACTGAAACTAGAAAACATCTTTGAGTTCAGGATAACCTGATCTCTTTCAAAGCTTAGAAGGCAAGAAAGAGCTCTGACAAGAAAAGCCCTAAATAACAAAGTCGATGGAGGATAGAACTTTCAAAATGGGAGCAAATCAATTACAAAGTAATCCATTCCTAGCGAAAAACATTATGGTATTATCACTTCAGATTTATAAAAAACAATCACTACCTTTTTTTTCTTCTAACAAAGACTGAAAGACCAGGTTATGGGTTTTTTCTGTTTGTTTGTTTTGTGGGGTTTTTTCTTGTTTTGTTTTAGTTTTGGCTTTTGGTGTTTCCTCCCCCGCCCCTCAACAAAAGACAAAATCAGTCTCAAGCTGTTCCAGCTTGGATCTCCTGATAATATGGAAAACGTATTTGTATTCAGGGGCACAAGTCAGTGGGCTGGGAATTATCCTCTAGAATGAGACCCAGCTAAACCACCTTAGAAAGCAAAATTACATGCCACATTGGAGTTTTTACACTGAAAGTACATAAAAGGTTTTCAGTTTATATTATTTTCTGACAGGTCTGATGAATAAGAAAATGCAGATTATGCTTCAGTTCATATCAGAATATTTCCTCTTTAGGTAACTCTTAACCTTAGTATGATAAAATAAACATCATGTTTTCTACAAGAGTTAACCACATGTTCAACTATAATGTTAGTAGAGTTATAGATAATTGCCACCCATATGAAATTAAAATTCATCAATTGTGTTGTGTCTAGTTGCATTACTAAAGCATTGAAAACAGTGCATTTCAGCATCACATTTGCAAACTACTAAAAGTGTAATTAGACACTTTAATATTACTTTGGCTAGAGCATCAAGAAAACCTAGTAATAGGTTCCTATTAGTTTTTGTTTTGCATGGTACATACCCACACAAACACCCACACAAAGCAAAACCTTGTTTAGTGCAGGGCTTTTATTCAATTTTATAGAACAGAGAAGCAATCATGACAGGTTTAATAACTACCAGATCAGAGTTTAGCCAGCACTTCAAGAAATTTTTCTATTGTGAAGTTCCTTAGAAATATTTTCAGACTTTTTTTTTTTTCTTTTCTCTTCTCTACATTTTTCCTTATATAAGTCTCATCACTGTTAAGTACTCAGATGAAAACGCTCTGTTGAGCTTAAAACATTATGGGCTTTTTTATATAGTGTTTATCAACCTCAAACTCATAATGAAGCTCTTTATAAGCAAAAGTTACAGTAAAATGCAGAAACAAGGATGAATGTAGATTTGCCCTTAGGCAGTCATGACTGTAGACAGATTCAAAAGTGTAAGATGTATCTAGATTTCCCACTGTCAGAATATGCTTATGATATTAATTTTGTTAAATTTAAGGTACTTTAAAATACTGATATTACACGGGTTTAATTATTAAAATATAAATATTCAGATTAAAAGATTAAATAAAAATTATCCAATCACACTTATTGTACCAGCTAGAAATATGCATAGTCTACTATATATGTATCAATCTCCATGACTGATACCATCAATCATAAAATGATATATAAGATAATTTTCTAACATGTTAATTCTATATAATAAAGTTGTCATTCAAAATTATTTTAAGAGACTTATGTAAAATTTTCCCAAAGGAGCCTCCCAGTAATTTTGGATCAGGCACTCTGCGGCTTCATGTGGTACTGTTAATAATACACCCATAAAAATAAGAATGAAAAATGGGAGCTTTCCTAAGATTTTCCAAACAAAATTTCTGAAAAGAAAATCTCTTCTTTTATCAGTTCACAGTAGAATTTCCGAATTAACTGCTTCCCCTATATAGGGTTTTATCACACTTCCTTTTCAGTTCTAATTTCACTTGCTTATCACATACATAAGTTTAGCACTATGACTTAGACATCACTGGGTTAAATATGTACGCAAAGTGTTATATGCAGAATATGATATTGTAGAAGTACTAAGTTGCAAAGTCACATTTTCAGACGTTATTTAATATCAGTAAGTTTCAGGAGTACCCAGTAACTTGAAAATGTGGGTAGAGATACAGTTTAGATATTGTACAAAAATTATTTAAAGGATGACTGAAAAATGTGTTTTATTACTGACTATCCTTATAAACTCCCCAACCTTCCAATATTTTGACTGCAAGAAATTCAATTAGTTCTAGAAACAGCTGACACATACCACTATAACTGAAAGTAATGCGGCAGCTGAGTAGTCGAGTACACCTATGTTCTACTGTCTCTTTCTTCATCTCATTCCTGCAAATCAACTAATCAAAGCAATGTTTTACACACTTGGGTAGTGAATGGGGCCAAATTTACCTCACCTCTATTACATTTTAAAAATATTCCAAGAGTGGAATCTTTCAAATGCCTCAAAAGGCAGTTCTGACTCATTGGGATAAAAAGCAAGAGTGGCACCTGAAACAAGTTCTCAAGTTTATCTAGTTGGAACAAGGAAAGCAAGGAACCCAATATGCTAACCTCTGCTACAAAGATGCAATAATAATTTCACAGTCTTTCTGTATCTCAGATCTGTGCAGCTCATCTCCTCATGCCAGGCAAAGGTGTGCTGGTCACTGTCCTTGAGTTGTTCCTGGAGTTCACAGTAGCGAGCAGCAGTTTCAAAGGGAGATGTGGAGGGCTTCCCTCACAATGGTGCATTCTTCATGACCAGAATGTTCTCCAAAGAGGTGAAAAGTCAGTTGGGATTACTTCAGGGTAGAGGTGAAGAACTAGTTGGGATTCCAGTGTCCCAAGCAGTGAACTCCAACAATTAATTATATAAAAAGAACACCACCTTTTCCTCTGGTTTTTGAGCTTAGACATTCACACTCTGACGGAGGTTAAGGGCCTCTAAACTCCACATGTTCTCTTCTGGAGCACCATCTTGAGCAGCTTCTATCATGTCACAGCTTTCCAGACTGAATTAGTCGGGCCAGGGAAGCCGAGCATGTTGCATGTTGCCCAACAGAACACAGGCCTGATGCAGGAAACAGGATTAGCTGCCACTGCTTAAAATGCCAGACTTTTTCCGTGGGCAATTCTGATTTGCCTGATGAATCAGGTATTATTAATTGAGCAAAGGAAGTAGATAAGTTATTGTAGTACCACAGTCAGTCTGTGCAGTTGATGAGAATTGGGGTTGCTTAATTCCTAATATGATAAAGACTTTAAAAGTTAATGTGCAGCTTGTACTGAATAATAACAGGAAAATATTATAATGAATAGTTAATCATCACTTAATTAAATTTTCAGGATACAAGGGCTACTAAGCAATTAAGCAAATATTCTGTACTTAAGGGCATAATTAAAGGGCCTTCCTGCTTCCTGCATATAACATAATTTCAAAAACTTCACATTTCTCATGATCATTTCTACCAGGAAATACCTGTGAGGCAGAGAACAGATTATGCAGCAACATTTCGTTGTTTCCTCAAGCTGTCACAATTGAAAATAATGTTAGAAACAATCTACATAATAATCATTCATAAAAGCAATTGTTTGTTAAATCTAGCATATTAAGGGTCAATGCATTATAACTAGATTACTGAAATAATATAATGTGATCTTTACAACACTTTGATACCTGTGAATGATTCATCATACACTTCCATCTGTAGCTAATAAAATCTAACTGGCACTCTGATTTTGAACCTGTTAGCTGTAAAATTTATGTGGAGTGTCATGAGACTAGATGTCTAAGGAGAACAAATATGTAGGCAAACATCGTAATGTTTTTGGAAAGAAGTCAAGATTTATAGATCAAGGTTTTTTGAATATAGCATTGTTTATCAGAGTGAGTTCTGGTTTGAAAATCCACATAAGTACTCTTTGGATTCAGAACACTAAAGTCAATTTTCAGTTTTTGATTTTCAGTAGTATGAGTAAAATTAATAGAAAAAGACATTTCAAATCAATTCAGTATAAATATATCAGTTGATTTAGACTCACACTTTTCTTCTTTCTCAATTTATCCTGCTATTTGAAACACTCTTGCCATCATGGCATCATAAACTGCTAGAAGTAACTTGAGCCTTTTGCAAGAATTCAAAAAAAAGCAACCACCCCTAGTTCTGTAGTATCTGCAGTGTTGCTGTTTGTAGAGGCCTTAATAACTGGGTCAATAGGATGCTATGACAGAGATATTGACTACTCTGGATTACATTAAAGAGTCCTTTTTGTTCCATTGGTCTCAACAACAATAACAATTATCCTAGTTGTCTTGCCACCCAACCAGTCTTCTGTACATTCTCTGAAATACGTACATAAAATCTTCCTAAGTTCTACAGTGCTGAGAATCATGACAAATCTAATGAGGTTATGCTCCTTTTTTATGTGCTTTCTTTAAATGAATAGTTGAACTGTACTGCGTCAGGAAACAATGGCCAACTGAGAAAATTCAGGAATAAAGGCACCAAATTTTCACAGTTACTTTGTTCTATTTCTGGCTGACTTTTTGATGGATATTTCTTTGGGTGTCGTCCTGGAAGGCAGGTAGGGCATGATTATTCTAATTTTAGTGTGTGAAGTGGAAAATGAAAAGTAACACAAAGAAGGAAGTTCTTAATTATTCCTCCTCAAAATCTTATGAACTGAGTGAATCATCGGATTACTTTGCTATTTTCCTACTAGAACAGTTTATTTGGATGGCAGGAAAATCATGTCTAAATCCCAGTCTACACTTACACAAAATTGGTTTCACAGTTCTTCCCACCAACTCATAGTCTACTGTAAGACCCCAAAAAAATCTCAAGACAACACAACAAGAAAAAACATAAACAAAAACAACAAACAAAACCCAAAAAAACTTGGAAAAACAAACTAACAAAAAAAAAACCTCCAAAAAACAACCACCTCCACACTCCAAAAACCTCTATAATAGCAACATTATAAATGTGCCAGTGCTTTCCTCTGTCTCTCACTTTCCCTCTGGTTAAACACTCATGTCATCACTAGCAAACACAATCTCATCTCTTCATGAAGACAGCTGCCAAGATCTGAGCTGCTGAGACAGCAATGACTGTAAAATAAACCAGGGAAAAAAAACAAATAAAAAGAGGTTATACTTTTCTAGGGCTGATCTCCAAGTTCAAATCAGTTCAAAGTTCACATGCACTGGTCTTCAGTCTTAAAAAATGAATTTAGCAGCAGACAGAAGCTATATGATATTGACATAAATTGATTTCACACTGAATGTTTCTTAGGATCTTCCACAGTACACATTATCATTTAACAGTGTACCACTGTTTTTATGAACAGAATGCTAATGCGACAGCACACCTACCTTCACTCCTTCATAATTTTCTTCATAAGAATCCTTACAAAGCAGAACAAATTTTACTGCAACACAGCATTTGACAATTTCTTGGAGGAGTTCTATTTGAAACTTATTGCACAAATTCCTTGCTTACTCAGGATCAGCACAAGCATATTGAGTTCATGGAGGTGTTTTTCATTAGTCAGCTGGACATCTTTCTGTTAGGATATAAAAACCCTTTCAGCAGCACATTTTCTGGGAAATTTTTGCTTCTTCAGAAAATATTCTGTTGGCGTTATCCAAGTAATCTATGAAAACGACTTGAAGCTATTCTAAAAAAAACTTGGCTAAAAATTTGAGATCAATATATTGAGTACACTAAAATCAGGGATCTCTTTTCCTAAAATGTTTTTTGAACTTCATTTTCTTATCATGTCTGTCAGGTCATTAATTTCACAGGAGCTACTCATACTTCTAGATATATTTTTCTTGATCCTGTAAATTCTGAGAACGTACAGTTCCACGGAACTGTGTGTGCTTGGAATCTTGGTTTTATAACAGCTAGTTTAGTTAAGAATTAAAAAATAAATGTACTGCAATCTTTTTTGAATCCCTTTAAAATCTACAGTGGAAGATAATGTGGTCAAGGCTTTCAGAAAGCTATATACATGATCTATTGGACTCCAGTATCAATTAGGAATATTAGAAGGGTTTTTTTCTACCTATGAGAACTCTATTCCATAATTAACAAAATAAAAGTGAGAAGAAGGAAGAATATTTGTGTCACATATGTAGGAACCTATTGTAGTATGCAAAAATGGCTCAGTCCCTTTTAACTTTATTGAAGTTTAAAAAAAATGGTGATAGGAGTGGGGTGTTACAAAATATTCTTTGGATACTCCTCTATATCTGCCATTCATTTTTCCTGACAATAAAGAATCTATAAAGTAATAACTTAAATGGGTGATATGGATACTCCTAAAAAAAAAAAAAAATTAATGGATGTATATTTTGGCAATTGAAGATTCTGATTTCTGTATTTGAATGAAAACAGACTTTAAACCTTGATATACTTTGTAAACACTTAATTTTTTTATTCAGTCTTAACTATACACTTAAACATCAAAATATTCATGATTTTGTGCAATATTCAACATTGCTGAAATTGCATATTAAAGGCTTTTCAAATCTATTGCACATATGAATCTTAAAATCAGTGAAGAGAGGGCAAATTTATATAGGAATAAGATTGCACAGGGTGCTTTTAATATTCTCCACCACCTGAAGTCTGTATACTAAAGAAGGAGTAGTTTCTGAAGCCTCTTCCCACCACAGTTACTACCAGAATTCATCATATTTGAAGTAAGCACATGAACAGGATTGAATGAAGTGTGAGTTATAAACAAATGTGTCCGGATGCCAAAGTATTCCTTCCTTCCTTTCGTCTCCAGAGAGAGACCTGGAAGCCTGACTGAAGTCACTGTCACTGTTCCAACCAATAAAAGAAGGGTCTCTGTGTTAAGTACCTTAAGAAGAAGAAGGAAAAAAGAATGCACTGTGGCATTTTTTTCTCTTTTTTTGGCATTGCTTTTGTGAATCACCTAGATGTCGCATAAACATTTTTTTTTTTTATTCAATTATCTCATCAGGAATTCTGAGCTTTTGAGTTGCAAAAAAACCACGGGATTCTCTTCACAGAATTTCATTTGTCTTTATATCTGCAGTTTTTGGTCTCAGAAATGCAATACCAAAAGCCTGAAATATGAGCATGAGTAGCCGCAGCAATAACATGCTCAAAACATAAACTTCTTGGACATCTCTGTGAAAAATGTCAGTTAAACAAGATACTATCACTGGTTGCCTTACGATGGAGAGTTCCCTTCTGATTATATACTTTGCTATAAGCAAAATCAACATATGATCAGAGTATGTTTGGATTTTTTTTCACCCAATAATTTCTTCCCCAGCTGTATGATTCTACTATTGAATTTCTCTCTTTATCTATTGTTCACTCCTGAGTTTCCAACCAAGATATTTGCTAAATGCTTCTAACACTCTTTCAGATGAAATTGAGAAGTCTTGCCCAGCCTTGTCTTGTAACTTACTGGAGTAAAGGCTGAAGAAATTTAATGTTTACTTAATGCCAGTTTTAATGCTGGCATAAACTATTTTGGAAATATAACCTAAGGATAATTTATCAAACAAATTTTCCAAAGGAAGAAGTAATAGTTTCTAATCCAGATTGATAATCTTGTTAGTTTATTATTCTGAAAGAGTTTAATATAATATATGCCAGACAACATAGCTTGCTCAGCTTCTTTGATGCTATTTTTTCTTTTTGTTTTCAATGATATAAAAAAATGATTAGGTCAACATAATATTTTTAAGTCTTCTCACATTAGTGATATAGCTACTCAGTAAAACAAAATATAAACGTAGATGGCTTTTTTTTCTAGTTCAAATTTGTATGTTTGTCTTTCAGATGCTCAATTATATGAAAAGTATAGTCATGAGTGTGATTATTGGAATATAGATTCTAGTATGGTACCATTACCAAAAAGACTGTCACAGTCCTTGGATACCTGAACAGGGGAAATATTCATTAGGTGTGGATCGGTTATTTTTTCCATTTATTTTAGTGGCAGTGAGAGCATTTTGCAAATGGTTTAAAAAGAGTAATGGAAAAAAAAATGGAGGTAGCTCAGAAACAAGGAGCTGGAATGATGAATGGACTGTAAAACATGACATTAATACCCATTTAGCAAAGTTCACCCTAAAATCTGTGTAGTTTATCACATTGTAATTAAGTAGTTCATTAATCACCCCTAATTTATAGCTTAATATAACCAGATCCAATGATTGATAGTGGAAGTTGATTGGATTCTTATAAAGGATTGAAAATACTTTTTTTGAGTCATGGTAAATTTCTAGAAAAAAATTTAGGGGTTGTTTAACCTTTCTGGTAAAATTAGTTATTGAGATTTTTGAATTCTTGGGAATTTGTTTTATTCAGTTTGCTTTCCACATACAGGTTCATTAGGTCTGATAGTAGTGGACTGAGGTCCTATGAGCTCTGTTTGCATTTGTGGCCGTATTACTCCTCTGGATTTTCAGTTTGTGACTGCAGAAAGACTGAAATCAGTTCCATGAGGCATAATTTTACAACTCTGCTTACGATGAATGACCACAGAAGACTGGTGGCTTAGTTTTGTGTTCCCCTTCATATGCAAGCATGTTCAGCTTGAAAAGATGCCTAGTTTGGATTGCTCATCATAGGTTTTTTTGGGACTACCACTATTTTCCCTTGTCAATGAGAACTAATTCAGCCTCATAATTGAATACGCTTGTTACCTTACTTGTACTGTTAAATTAAACATCCTCAGGCAGAATCTCGGTATCCTCTTGCACCCTTTTGCTTTTAACAAATAAAAAGATGTGTAAAAATAATTTTAAGATTTATTCAGTTCCAGTTCACTGAATGATAGCTGTTTTTATAAGTTTACTGACTTAGAAGAATTTTCTATAATATTGTAATTAAGGCAATTACAGCCTCTTTGTATAAGAATCTGGAGGTTAACATTCGCAATCGGCAGTTACTGAAAGGAAAGAACACAAAATATGCTGGCAGAGAGAGTTAAGTGTTTCTCTTATATGTAGACCAAAGAGAAAAAGCCATATATTAAGCATTTTTAATAATGCAAGAACATAAACTCCCAGATTTAGAGGCCCAGCTCTGAAATATTAAAGTGTAAAGATTTTTTTTTTAGTAAAATAAAGCATTCCAGAATAACAAAGGTGATTTTCATCATGCAGGCACAAGAAGACTGGGAACTTTGCATCTGATTTAGTACTGAATGAAAGCATTTACGAAGCAGATATTTTTTTCAGGGATAAGAAGAACTGTCAAATGCAATCAGAAATTGGTCTTTAAAATTGAGAACTGTAGAATATTATAATTATCTGAAAGAACTGGCAGGCTTGGGCTTGATGGCATTACTGATCAAAAGTAACCTCAGAGGTTTTGCAACTTTGTTCTTATTCTGAAATCTTAGAGATTTATTATTTGAAACTATTATTTTCCTATATCTGTCTCAGTTCTTTTTAGACTGTTGTGTTAAATGATTTCTAGGTTACTTGCAAATTCTTTTAATGCCAGAAAAGGAAAAAGCAGGTTTTATATATAAGATGCCAAACCAATCCTCCCACCAAGTTATTTATAATAAAATTTTATATTTAAAATATTTATAATAAATTATAATACTTAATTTTTTTTCTTTTTTTTTTTTTTTCAGGGAAAGGATTCCCTACTATGCAAGCATTCTTGCATATATGCTGGCTTTGGAGAAAAGACAGATAAAAAGTACAATGCTGAAATTGAAGGACTCCTCTCTCCAAGACACCAAAGCTTTGCAGTAATCATCTATTTCAGAGTGAGTAGTAGGAGGCTGGACTCAGTCCAAGGCACCCTTGGAGGCCATCCCCTAGAGCCCCTGATCTTAAACTTCAGAGCTTTGGAGCTCTGGAAAACAGATCAGACCTGGATTTCACACTGTACAACTTCCAGTGGGCTCCTTCAATCATTTTTCTGTTTCCAGAAATTGTAGAATTCTGTCTTAAGTCTCTTCACATCCTATATTGTTAAGTAAAGTCAGTCATGTTCACAAGCACAGAAAATCTTTCTTCTGCATGACAAAGAGAAAAGAAAATTATAAACAAGAACACAGGCTCTACAAGCACCCCCTCAGCCTGGGATATTTCAATACTCAAAGACCTTGATCAAATCAAAGACTTGTTCTTTTGGAGATAAGCCTACCTTAAAAAATGTTTGGATACTTTTTTATTTCAGCCTATCACAATTCTCTTTAGAGTCATAGAATCAAAGGACCTAATTTTAGCTAGTTCCAGCCATCCTGTCATGGTAGAGATACCTTCCAGTAGACCAGGTTGCTCAAAGCCCCATCCAACCTGGCCTTGAATAGTTCCAGCGATGGGGCATCCACAGCTTCTCTGAGCAACCTGTTCCAGTCCTCAACACACTCATAGTGAAGAATTTCTACAGACAATTTCTAATATGAATCCACCCTCTTTCAACTTAAGGCCATTTCCCCTTGCCTATTACTACACTTGTCAAAAGTCCTTCCACAGCTCTCTTGTAGGCCCTTTTAGGTGCTGGAAGGCTGCAGTGAGGTCATCCCAGAGCCTTCTCTTCTCCAGAATGAGCAACCCCAGCTTTCTCAACCTGTCTTGATACAAGAGGTGCTCCAGCTCTCCGATCATCTTTGTGGCCTCCTCTGGACTCGCTTCAGCAGGTCTGTGTCCTTCCTATGTTTGGGACACTAGAACTAAGCAAACTACCCTGTGTAGAGTCCATCCATAAAATTCAAACTCTACAATTGAAATACAAGGATTGCATGCTGCACAGTATGAAATGTTTAGCACAAATCCAGGGAGATGATGTCAGTTGCACTTCCCTTATCTACTGATGCTGTAACCCCATCATAGTAGGTGGCCAAATTTGTCAGGAGCTAGTTGCCCCTACTGAAGCCATGTTGGCTATCACCAAGCACCTCATTATTTACCATGTGTTCCTGTAGCAGATCCCCACTACAATATCCGGTCCCTGCTCTTCATTTAATCTTGACCCATAAACTCTTGGCTGATTCCTCTTCCATCCATAAGTTGCGATCCTTGCACTCCAGCTAGCCATGGACAGGGAGGGCAACATCATCTCCTTGCCTCTGTTGCCTGTCCTTCCTTGTATCATTCCATTCCAACAATCTAGTCATAGGAACCCTCTCACCACGTCTCCCTGACATTAATAAGATTAAAGCCATGCTTTGCAGACATGCACATCTCTAATTTCTGTTTTTTGCTATGTCCTTTGCATAAAGGTATTTAAGTTGGGACCCCAGTGAAGCTGACTTAGTGGATGTAATATCTTTGTACTGCTCTTCAGGTGCTTTTCTGATGACCTGTTACCTTTCTTTGCCACCTCTGTGCATATATTGCTGGCCCTAGCATCCAGCTGTTAGGAGCAGGACAGATCAAGGAGTAGGACAGATGGTTCCTTCCCTGTCACTTTAGTTTAAAGCCTTCTCCACCATCTTGGCAAGCCTATGACCAAGGATGCTCCTCTCCTTCTCTGACAGATGGACCCCATCAGCTCTCAGTAGACCACATTTTTCAAAGTGAGTGGCATGGTTTAAGTAGAAAAACCCCGGCTATGACTCCGGGTCTGTAACCATTTGTTAATTCTACAGATTTCACTGGCCTTTTCAAACCCTTTCTCTTTGGGCAGACGTGGAAAAAATAACCTGTGATCCAAATTCCCGCACTGCCACTCCCAGAGCTCTGTGATCCTTCTTTCTATGTACTGCTGTACTGCTGCTGCTCACATGAACAGCAGATAGCAGGAAGTGGACTGAGAGAAAGAAGTTTATTGTCAGCCAACAGATCAAATTTTAATGTCTGCTTTTCCCTTTTCCAAACTAGAAAGTGTAGTGGACACTGAACCAAGGGTAAATATTTTTGAATGTTGAGACTCAGCATGTAGAATTACAGGCTTGCACATAACAGATTTATTTCTGGCTGTGTTTACATCAGTTAAGTAAATAAAGAAATATTTAAAAAATGTAATAAATAACATGTCATAAATATTTAATAAATTTTGCCCAGTGCAAAAAAGAGAGGTTTCAGTACTAATTGGGAAGTTAGAACTAGCTGGTAACCTCTGCCCAGGAACATTAGAGGGACCAAGAAGAAGCACACCCTTGGCTGAGACATAGGCATCTGGCAGGCTGCCAGGTAGGAGGTGTAAAGCAATATCACCCACATGGACCAATGACAGAAACAATTCCTCCCACTTTCTAGACTGTGCCTTAGGCTCTGACAACACAAGCTGAACATTAGTTAAAGGCAAAATTTCAGCAAAATTAATATAACTTCATGCAGATAAACCCAAGGTGACACGTCTATGCTTTACCTTATATATACAATTTAACAGTCTGTTTAGCATCACTCCACAGTGCAGCTCATTTCCTGCATCAAGAAACAGTCATGAGAGCAGCTACTGATTTCAGTTCCCAGACCTGGAAATCCTAGCAAAACAAATAATTTGATCTGATTTTCCTTTGTGCCCTGTGTGTGTTCAAAGACTCCGATCTAGCACATAAAGTACTCAAGAAATAGTCTGCAAAATCTGTTAGACATAGGTATAATGCTATCTTGGTGAAAATAAAAATTGAAAGGAGCAAAACTATCAGAAATTAGTATGCCTTTTAACAGCAGTATTCTGTCTAAGGTTTTATTTGTCCAAGCCTTTTGGTCCACATATTCATTTCTCCTAATCCAAGTTCTTAAAAAACCCAATTGTATGTTTTTATGTTTTTTTTGTTGTTGTTTTTGGTTTGTTTTTTTTTTTGCAGTCCTTAAGGAATAACATCATATCTGATCCTACAAGGCAGATGAGTTGAACTCAAGTAGTGTGTGCTTCTCTATGATGACTAAAAAGAGATTTTACAGAATTAGCTCAGATGCAGACATGTATATCATAGGCATGTAATCCTGCCTAAGAATTCTTGTGATATTCCTCCGAATATGTCAGACATGCATAAGGTCCATGTAAGAAACTCAGCAATACAACTATTTCTTAACTATCAAAAATACCTCCTCTGAGAAGTGCCCTTGGGTTTTGGGTGTAGAAGGAATTCAGGACAGAAATTTAGTTCTAAGTTAAATTTAAGGTTTCCTTTTTGTTTTACTTCTAATTTTTTGGTACAGTCAAGAGATGGGTGTTATTCCAGAGAACAAAGAGTATAATTTGCATTATTTTACTACTGAAGTAGGCTGAAACTTCCGAAAGAGAAGCTATCATATTTGGATTTTTGGAACCCATCTTTAAAGTAACTGATGGTTTACAGGTACAAATTATAGGTAGATTGCTGGATTAGATGGAGAAGTAATGGGCAGAAGAGGACAGAATGATTCTGCATGAAGCTCAACAGTTCTGCTTCATTTATCTTCCTGGTCAGTCTGAGCTTACAAATTTAACTTTAAAAAGCCTTTTGCTTCATTCATTGCTTCTCCCATCCCAAAATCCCCAATTTGATTTTACATCAGTAATGTTCAGATCTGGAAAGGACAATCACCATATGCAGATTCAGCACAACATATAGCATCCATTTCTTTTAATAGCAGAGTAAGTGTTCTTTTGGCCTTTGAAAAATCTTACTCCAACTCATATGTGTTTGTTGTGTATCTTACTCCAACCCAACCCAAGCCAAAGCAAAAAGTTTGGATTTTTTCCTGATATTTTTAAAAATTTCAAATATTTCTTAATGCCTTTATTACTTTTCTTTATAACAGAAAACAAAACAAAACAAAAACAAACAAACAAAAACAAATAAACAAACAAACAAAAAAAACCCAGAAAAACCCCATCAGCCTTAAAAGTATTCTGTGTAAATTCATCCTCATAGAAAAAACACTACAAGTATCTTGATGTATTCTACTCAGGGGGTTATTTCCATCTTTGCTATATTTTTACTTCAGACTCAGACCAGCTCCAGTGAATCTCAAGTTTTTAATTTGATAGTTATATAGCTAGCTTTCTTTTTTTAATATGATAAATTATAATTTTAATTGAAAGTTTATTTAAAGAATCCATATGGTGTAGCAAAGAAGTGACTGCAAAAATTATTCCTTAAGTAAATAAAATATTTATTTACTCTCAGAGTTGTTTCTTTCTCTTACAATAATAGCAAGATGCATCATTCTTATTGTTTGCTTTTTAATAATCTCAGTAAAAATGTAGTGTTTTTAAAGAAATGAGACAAGAATTTTCCTTAAATCACCCATTAGAAGAATGGTTAATTGATTTGGCCCTTGTCTGTATTTCACCACTCAAATTTCTCAGTATTACACAGCTCATCCTAGCAATACTTGTCAGGAAAATCCTGCAAATTAAGAATGATGACTTTTTTTGAACTTAGTTTACAACACCATGATTAAATGTCAGCTTCATTAGTACAGAAGTATTTTCACTATTTCAGTTATTGCTGCAGCAGTGAAGAATGATAGGGGAGGCAGATCACTGTAGACAACAATTTAATTTCATCTGTAAGATCTGCATAAAAATCAACTATTCTGGTATAAATGAATGAAGCTAGAGTAATAATTATTGATGAATTCACATAGAAAAAATACAAGAACCAAGACAACTTTTGATTCACAATATGAGTTTCTATGTATGCCAGCTGAACTAAAAATATGTATGTGCCACTCTTACATTTTAACTTGAAAGTCATTGAAATATGAAGAATCACTGAGACATCATGAGGATGAAATCACTTCTTCACAGGAACAGCAGAGTCATTCCTACACTGCCACAACGGAGAGATGCTTGTCAAATATTTGCTAGTGGGTGAGTAATTGCTATGCAATGATTGAAGCTTATACAACAAATCACAATTTCCTGTCATTAGTATTTCATTGCAGCCACTGACTGCAAGTACTTTTGGACAGGAGCTCTCTCTTCTATGCAAAACCCAAACTCTCACAGTAAAAAGGAAGCAAAACTGAAATACCAGTAAATCTGAAATTAAATATTTTAATTAACACGTTTCCGAGCAGATTTAAGGTATTATTTCAAAAGTGGCTTGACTGAATGTGAACCCTGAATTTTAAAGACATGTTTGTTTCTTTTCCTTTGTTATTTAAAAATAAGCATCACTGTTTCATCCTAGCCAAACACTTCAGTGAAATAAAGAGGTTGTTCCCCTTATAGCATTAAAAGTTATTGTTTATAGATCTTTGATCTTTTGGTTTTTTATTATTTTTAGGTTCACCTGAATAAATAAATAATGATTCTATACCTATTTGTTTTCTAGATTCAATATTTTCATAGAATGCTCATCAAATTAATTTTAAATTTGCCTCCAGGCTCCGTCATACTTTCATTTATCTGATTTGAAGTTAGATTTTGTTGGTCTAGCAGTTCCCTCAAGATATTGTTGGAGATTCTCAGATTTAGTAAGTTTATCAAATATGTATGTTAGGAAATCTGGAATGATGATCACACTGAAAATCAGCCATTTTCACTCAGTAATTAAGAGCTAAATCCATTTCATATTTATGTCATATTTCACAGTTATTAAAGGTCCTATTTTGATTGATCCCTTTTCCCTTGTCTCATTGGTATAGTGGCATTTCATTATTGCCTCTAATTCACCAGCTGAATCATATTCAGAATCAAATTGGGAGTGCTTGAATCATGCATATGAAACCTGAAAAAAAGATATCTTTTTATAGGATGCTTTTAAACTGATTAATCTACTTTGAACAGGATAGGTGCACTTAGAATTTGGGCATACAACAAGCCTGCAAGATAAAATGACCCTAAAGAGCCTTTGGGTCATATTTGGTAGAACATCTGCAAGTAACTCTACTTTAGGCTCTTGGTAGCAGATGAAACATTTATTCAAATATTGAATAGGTCCTAAGGCTACAATGAAGGTAAGATTGTGCCTTCATATTTATTTTCCATTCCGACGAACTAAGAGCTTTTCTTTATTTCCCACAATGAAATGAGCAAAAAGATACCATGTGAAGGAGAAAAATTTAGGACAGAGAAGGAGAATTTATTTCTTAAGAGTTTTTTTAGTTTTTAGAAGAAGAATAATACAAATCAATGCTCTTTTGGCACAGAGCATACAAAGTTATGCACAATATCTCATGATGTATCATAAAACTGAAAACACGTTAATTCTCTGCTTGTGAATGAAAGACTCTTATTTTTTAGTATTGCGTACCTATATTTTAATAGGCATCCATTTTGGTAAGAGTTTTTGTTTTTATTTGCATAGAGAGTATTGTAAATTGAATTCTTAAATTCTATGTACTGTTTTTTTTATCTATGTTAACTGCTTTCTCCTTCCATATAGAAAAAAAATTTCAAATGAAAGAAAGAATGTCCTTTTTCAGTGCTTTATTGTGAGTGTTCCCACATCTGTGGGTAAGAATGCAGTGGCTGTTTCAAAGAACTGGTACATTCATTTGCTGGGAGTCAGGTATGAGTTTCCTGACCATATTTCACCTCTGTATGAGAGTCAAAAGGAGAATCTGCCTGTATTTTGCCTCAAAAAGAAGTAAATCCAGCCAAATATTCATCTTTCTAACCTGGGAAGAAAAAACAACAACACAACAAAAACAAACAAACAAAAAAACACTCTGGGGGAAAAACAAACAAACAAACAAACAAAAAACCAACCAAACAAAAAAACCCCAAACCACTAACCAACCAACCAAAAAGAAACAACAACAAAAAAAAACCTAAACCAAAAAGCCCCAAACCCCCAAAACAAAACAAAAAACAAACAAAAAACCCGAAACAAACCCAAAACCAAACCAACCCACCCCCGAAAACACCAAACCAACCAAACACACAAAAATAAACCAAACCAGGAGACGAACAAAAAAAAAACCAAAAAACAAACCAAAACCTTTTCCCCAGGGCTTTCCATTAATATTATCCTCTGAATTCAAATAAAAACCCCACCAAACCCATAGTGAAATGAATACACAGGTCAAGGATACTGGGTCTAATTTCTCTGGAACAGTGGAAAATAAAGCTAAGAGCAAAANNNNCCAAACAAACAAAAAAACCCCAAACCACTAACCAACCAACCAAAAAGAAACAACAACAAAAAAAAACCTAAACCAAAAAGCCCCAAACCCCCAAAACAAAACAAAAAACAAACAAAAAACCCGAAACAAACCCAAAACCAAACCAACCCACCCCCGAAAACACCAAACCAACCAAACACACAAAAATAAACCAAACCAGGAGACGAACAAAAAAAACCCAAAAAACAAACCAAAACCTTTTCCCCAGGGCTTTCCATTAATATTATCCTCTGAATTCAAATAAAACCCCCACCAAACCCATAGTGAAATGAATACACAGGTCAAGGATACTGGGTCTAATTTCTCTGGAACAGTGGAAAATAAAGCTAAGAGCAAAAACAATTATGAAACTTCACCCTGTTTACTACCTATATCACCTAAAAGAAATTGGAACATACAAATTGGTTTTGATAATGAACTTATATAGCAAACACATCCATGAAAGAGAGCACCCATCTCAGCGTTTATATGTTGAAATCCTGCAGTTCCCAAAGCACTAAAAAATAAGATCCATAACAATAGAATATAACACTGTAGATTTCTACATTCCTCTTGCATAACACTTCAAAGTAAAATTCTGCAGCTAAACTGCTGCAGAGACATTTAATACATCCTCAAAATACTGAAAGGGGCAAAGAAAATGCATACAATGATGTCCAAAAATTGGATGTGTGCAAGACCTTGGTAAAGATTAGGGTGCCCCACTTCATCACAGGACATCAGAATCCAATGTCCTAATCTGAATAATGTGATTTAAATGAAACTAGAATTATATATATGGCTTTTCATTTGTATTGTTCAATTGTTAACTCATGAAAGACCATTACTATAATTAGATGAATTAACTGACCCTGAACCAGTACTACAGGAGTCTGTTTTGATACTTGAAGAAGAAATGGTTTATTTCGTTCTCCTACTGGGTTTTTCTCTCCTATACTCTACAACTGAAGTTGTGATATTGGATTAATGAGGAGACCTGGAAGGACCACATTTTCCACATTTCATGTAGCTGAATATAATTTGCCATACAATTTTGCCAGCTCATGCAGCATTTGGAACAATGTGGATTCTTTTTTTTTGGCTCAGCTCATACATAACAGATAGAGATGAAGTTTGTATCATGGAGGACACTGAAAGTAGCTGCGGGATGTACGGCACTAACTGCTGAAAGGTCTTTGGTCAAAAAAGTCCAATACAGCAGATGAGGACCATTAGAGTTTTTAGTTCTACTTCAGATGGTTAAAATACAGAAACTTTAGAAAGCATTCCTTCTCATATTTTAAGGCTATGATAGACCAACAATGTTGGTGTGCAGCGCTCCCCACCTATAATGGTTACTGTGTGAGACTTCAAGCAGGACTGAATGAGATAAATCTATTTAATCCTGTTTTTTGATTTCTTCAGATATGTAAGTAACATAGTAAAAAACCTGCCACTATCCAAATTTTACCTAATAATGTCTCTTAATAAATGCAATTATATTCCTGAGTCATTTCGTCTTCCAACATTAACTTTTATTAGCCTGTATATAGCCAACAAAGCAATAATCAAATGTAATTTAAGCAAACTGGGGTCTATTTCTTAGTAAGATATATAAGTTGAACCCATGGCAATTTATTACATGGGATAAAAAACAGTGTTTCCGTGCACATGAACAATAACCAGTAATTCACATCACCATAACAGCTCAATGCTCTTTTCCATTCTACTTGCTTTTACTCCACAAAGTTGGTAGTTCCTTCATATATCCCTGCCCCGGCTTTTTCCATGTTCCCTAAAGTATATCCCAATGTATGCACCTCCCTCTTTTTCCCCTTAGTGAGAACTAGACCAGCAACAGTGTCTGTAATGGCTCTAATGGGAGATCATGTTGAGTGGTTTGAGTAGCAGGTGCTGACTGATCAGAAGGGTGGGATTTTATGTCCTTTTTGACTTATCTTGGCACAAAGGTCTCTGTAAAGTTCAGAGTGATAGGGTGCCCACAGACTATTGGCTTTGATAGTCAGACCAGTCTTCTACTTGTGGAAAGGCAGTCCATACATTTATCTAAAGAGATTGCTTGAAAATTTATTTCCTGGATTGCTGTGTAATGCCACTGAGTTTGTTAAGAAGCTATCTCTGTGTGGGCTGAGAAGATTTTTATGATGGGAAGCACTTTCACAATGTGCTTCAGAAGAAGAGATGCAGCACCAGTGAGCAGTACAAACACAGAGAGCATTCTCAGGGCTGAAATTCACTGTGTCAGCTCCAACTGAGCTGTCCTCTCTGTTACAGCACAGAGACACATTCAATAGGTGTTGATAACTTGGACTTGCCCTGCCAGTTCATTAGTTCACATTCAGTAATAGAAAATCTATTGCCCATGGCAAAGAAAAATAAATGTTACATTATAGAAGATCTATAGCCATGTAGCTGGCTTGATTTTATGAACCCTTACTACCCTCCAGCAAGTGACATGAACTCAGCATGCTGCACTGCATGACTTGAAGTAAGACCCTCCTCTATTTGCTGCCCAGGAACCTACACAGACCCTTATAATTTCTTTGAGTCTCTGTTTTCCAGTCAATATGCACCACTACTCATATGCATTTTATGTAACTAACTGAGAGTGTGTTGAAGAAAGACATAACAGGAAAAAACATTATAATGTTTACAAGCAATGAAAGGATAAAATTTGTCACTATTTACTGCTGAATCTTTGTGTCTAGCACTTCTAAAACCATGAGTAAGCTTTCACCTGTATCTGCATCCAACTGTCTCACTACTTGTTAAATAATATTGATTTTATCTCACCAACAATACTGGACAATAACTTTTTAGCTAAACTTTTCTGCAAACAAGGGTTTTTTTCTACTGATCCAGTAAACTTTCATACACAGACAAATTTTAAACTTAATTTTTTTTGCATTATGTGGAAATATAAATAAAACCACATACTTTTAGAAAAAGAGAAAAAGCTAGCCTAACATTTCTCTAGTGAAGACATGATCAAAGATCTTAAAACACATATATTAAAAGACTGATTTTTTTTTCTTGCTGTGCCTCTGTTTATGTGTGCTTGTGCATTTTAACTATTGAGGATACATAATTATAATGAATTATAGGCTATAATACACAGTCAGTGGACAGATACGGTAAGCTGTAGACTAGTAAATGTCCATAAGAAAAAAAGATACTACTACCATCTGAACCAAATTTTAACACTTTATTGAGACAAATATGAAGAAAAAGAAAACAATCTTGAGATACATGTGGCTCTGCTGCAGATATGGTATGCAAAAAACAGTATTCACTTAGAAATATATGCAACAAACACCCACAAGACAGAGATAAATATGTTTTTAAAGAGTTTGTTCTTTGATAAACTGGATATGATCTCCATAAGTCATTTTCTTTTCCCACAAACTATCTCACCTTATGTATCTTCATTTTTATTTAACTGTACAAATATTTTTCCACAAATTCTGAAACATCCCTTATTTTTATGTGGGCTTTTTCAGGACGGTACATCAAATAACATGTCAAAGCAAAGCTTTTCAGGAACTTTAATAAATCTGCAAACAATATAAACAATAAAAATGCTATTATGGAGGATACTAGAGATTATCTGTACTTCATCTTTATGAATTATTATTACACTATCTTAGCTATAAGATTTTATTAAGTCTGCTCCAGGGTACTCTAGATCTCTTATAAATGGGGAATATTTTTTTCTGGAGCGAAGGCAGTCTTTTTCTTAATGATTAATCATTGAAATGGTCCACAGAGAATGAAATAGCAGATTCATACCAAACTTGCATTTTTAAAAACAGAAATTAAGAAACTCTATCAAAGAAGTTGGGAAAGCTTTTACCTTACAGCTTAGACATAAAATTTCAATGGTCTAGACTTTTATCTAAAATTTGCTTATGATAAACGTATGAAAATCTCTTGAATGACAAAACTACTGCTGATGAATGATCTTTCATGGGATATAACTATTACAATATTTAACTTTTATCATTTAATTAGAATTATAAACTATATGGAGCTATAACCAGTTTCATCATCAGAACAACTTATTTTCTCTCTCCTTTTCCCACAGATGATTCAGTAAACTGTCTCACTGACCTAGCCTGCTCAGAATTCTGAAGCAGCACTGCCAGTGTTTCACTGGATTAGTTGTTGACCCTGGGGAAAACGGATCCATTCACACGTTTTAAATCAAATCAGGATCAAAGCAGTTTATTGATTTATTAATGACATGTAATTAACCAGCAAACACTATGTTCAGCGTCAGGATCAGAAACACAACAAAACGCACAATATTAGATACAAGTATACCTTCAGGTTTCTAAATTCCATTTATATCTCGTTCCAATTAGCTGCACCCCAGTGAGGTTTCCCCCAGCTGTGCAGGTCAGAAGCTCACCCCCACCTCAGGAGCGGGTCCTGCTTGTGCCTGGCACTTTGTGGGACAAATGGGTTCCCTGATCTTTTGTTGCTCTTTGTTGTACTCTTCACCCACTGACCCAGGTCCTGGTGAGAAAGCACTTCACCCTGGTGGGGTCTCTGACCTATTACCCCTGCATTAAAGTCTTTTCTGCCGTGTCAGAAATCTCTTTGTGTTCTTCTGCCTGCTGTTTAATTTTGCTGATGGTTGCCTTCCATTTTAATGTGATCAGTGTGGGGCAAAGGCCCTTAAGGACTGTTTTGAGTGCCCCCAGCCTCTCATAGACAAATACACAGAGCTTATTCCCACTTTCTCATTTTACCATCTGAGGTTGTAGAAGTCTTTTTGTGAAGGGAGAGGAATGTGATAACCCTCACGATATTTGAATCAAAGTCTCAGAGCCAAACATTTCCAGCTAAAGCTGGGAAAAAAGAGGTGCATCAAATATAATGGTCCCAGCAATCAGTCAATAAAAATCTTAAGTGCTTTAACTGCATGCTGTTTGCATCTCTATACTGATACTTTGCATCTAAAACAGCTCTTATGGCAGAAAAGAGAAGGCAACTCAGAAGGATCATAACACAAAGGAGTACAACGAATTTGCAAGTCCTTACTATGCTACAGTCAGGTCAAGAAAAAACATACTGGCCATAAAGGATAACAATGTAGAATGAAGTGATGAAATTATTAACTTTTGGCTACACCTACAGTGAATCACCTACAGTGAATCTCAAGCTCCAGATGCCCAGGAGCTTTCTCCAAGGGTCCAGGCAGAGAACTGATGTAATCCAACAAGAGTGTTACTAACCCAGCACAACTCTAACACGAATGTATTTCATAATAGAGGCCAAAGTAATGCCTGTACTAAGCTGAGAGGATCCATCTAGCAAGAAAACACTTGGCTAAAATGTGAATGGCAAGGCAGTGGAAGAAATAATTTCAGCCAACTTGCAGTAGAAGTAGGAAATCCCTTGAAAGATTGAAATCACTGAGGACAAAAAAATCAGGGAGGCAATTATTCACTCTTGATGGGTGTGACTTGACCTAAGGTTAGGTGAACATGAGAATAGGGGAAGCTCTTGAATAATACCTGTGCATTAGGTAAATAATGGTTTCCAAAACAAATTTGGAACTAATGCAAGTTTTATTAGTCTTCCAGGCCTCCTGTCCTCCCTTTCTCATTCTCTCCCTCTCTCATCCTTGCTTCCTACCTTTTCCTCAGTACATTTATGGTATTACCTATAGCTTTGAACAATGAGACAATTAGACAATTACAGTATCAATAGACCCCATCTAAGGTAAACCTAGGCTGGACCATTCTGAATTTGAAAAATTAAGCCAAAATTAATAGAAAAATGTACTTTTAAATTCTTTGCATGTGAACCTAAGGTGCTTGTTGACTGGTTAAGCAAGCAGATTGTGAACATCATATTTTACATATGGTGACTTCTCATCTACATTCACCTACAGCTTTGCACTAGCTTATCCAGTATCTAAAAGTTCATCTAATTTGAATTGAAGGATCTAGTTGCTTTTCTGTTGCCAGCAGCTTGAGCAAATTATCTTAGAGGATCAGATCCTCACTGTTCATACTCTGTAATGTAAATATTCACTAGAATTTCAATTTTTCTTGGCAGAAAATAAGTATTTTTGAGATACAAAAAGGCTCACAGTTCATTAAGAAAATTCTAGAAAATATTTGATAAATAAAGCCTTCTATATGTCAGAAATACTTCTTAAGGAATTTCTTCTGATAGATTTATAGACCAGCTTGGTAGGGAGTTATTTCCTGGAGAAAATGAGAACGAGTGTTCAAGAACCTACTTTGACTAAAACTGATCCCACATTTCAGATCCTCAGAGACGGACAATAGGCAGAAATAGGACAAAAATTACCTCTTTGCTTCTCTGAAATTTTCCTGCTAATTTGCATTACACAGTAACTAACTTTCAGTAATAGAAACAATAATTAAAATAATATCAATGTTATTATTAAATTTTACAATAATAATTATTATGGTTTTCCTTAAGTATTGTTGGGGAATACTGACAATTTTGAACTAGTGAAACTGGAAAATCTAGAAAGAACTGGAATTTTAATGAAACCACTTATAACTATAAATCTAGTGGTCTTATACTTTATACAATAAATACAGGTACCCAGTAGTACTGTGATACTTAAGGGTCTGTCATAAATTCCATTGTGAATCCAGTTTTTCAAGGATTAAAAGTCAGCTGTGAAAATTTTCTTCTTCCTAAAATTTAGCATTGAGGATTCATTTTATGGATGGATTTCTTTAGTATCATATATCTTGTGCATCCTGATAACCCTGTTTCAACTTCAAACATCATGTTTGAAGTCTAATAAGGAAACAAAAATCTTGAAAAATTAAATTCCACCTCTAAATTGTTTTCTATTTGTGAGGAATGCAAACAGGAAGGTTGACAATCAGTCATACTGTGTTACTGTAGCAGCATCTAGTAGCTCAGGAAATAGACCAATATTTGAAAACATAATTTGGACTACTTGATTTTAACCAAGGTTTTAGTATTTTTCCTTTGGATTATTCTATCTAGCTTACATTTCTCTCGTGCTTTCTAATTCAGATCATCACAAAGGATCCAGAAGTAGAAACAGCAGTAAGTTTTATTTATCCTAAATTAGGCATTCAAGTGTTGGGTATCAAAGATTAAGCTGTCTCCACATTTGTCAGAGGACAGACTCAACACAAGAAAAACTTCTTTAAAGATTGACATCCAAGGCAAGCTACTGAAACTAACTTATTCAAATGTGCTGTTCTAAACAGGGTCAAAACAAAGCAAGACTTATTTTCTGAACACTTTAGCACTACTTTTCAATTATTTGAAAATATTAAATTATTAAAAAACTCAGTTTTTATGTTATCCCCAAATTCATATCGCAGAATGTTCCTTTAGGTTTTTTTACTTGCCATCTCTTAGAGGCATTCAACAATTACATTTCACTAAAAAAAAAAAAAATAAAAAAAATCAAACCAGTAGTTTTGTGATGCTTATTTCTGTGCTGCATAAAATGATCTGAATTATCTGCAAAATTCTTTATCGAATTGATGTCATCAGCGAATTTTTAATGATTTGCCTAAACTGCAATTTTCATAGAAATTGGCTATTTCCTGAAAAGTCAAGAAAGGCTTAGCTGAGAGGCAGCTGTTTTTAAACAGCAGCATTCATCAGTACTCACCTAGTAGAACCAGGAGAATTACAATTCTCAAAAAGTCTGTTTCAAGCTGAAATTTAAGCCTTGGCCTCCTGAATCCCAGGGACAGCCCAGACCAAGGACCACTGGAGGGGATGGACAACAAACAAAATATTTGACTGGTCTCATTTTATCATGGGGATGAAGTAGACACTCTATTAGATCTTAAAATTTTCCAGTTAACCTTCATGAGATATTTTTATTTATGTTTGATATTCATCACTAATTCACTTTGTGAAAATATATCCAGGATAACGTGTTCTAAAATAAGAAAAATAATAATAATTTACAAAGTATTTGTGAAGGATTATTTGATTTCAACTATAAAGAAAAATAGACCAAAAATATATAGTTAAAATACATTCACGAAATATGTAGATATGTATGTACATGCATATGCATATTCATTTAGATATGAACTCCTGTTTTTATATGTTTACATGCATGTATTTGATAATTTTTTTCACTTCTCAGTGTCTAGTGGTATTAGACAAATTCAATTAAGAATCTTATTCTTCTAGCATTTTAAGTAAACTTTTCAGAGCTCTGCTGTTATATTTATGTGTGAGTTGGGGAGACTGAGGGGAAGGGGGGGGATGAGACTGACTGCTTTGGAAGGATTCCCATTGAACTACACCATAAATCATAAAGTAAATGGATTTAACACCATCTTTCTTAATTGAACTAGATAGTCCTTTCTTATTTGGGCAGTCTGCAGGACTTTAACAGAGCATTATTCATTACTTTAATTGGGAGTTCTTCAGGAGTAAAATACTAAATGTAAGGAAATTGGAGAAAATATGAGGAATAAGGGTGTTTTGGTCTGAGGAGTTGCCTTCACTGATGTTTTATCACATTCAGCTTAATGAAAGAGTGAAAGCAGCAGCTCTGAGGAATGGAGTCACAAAACCATGTCTGACCATTGTCTAAACGGCCAACATTGAAACTTATATTGAAAACATCTGAAATATGTCTACTTGCCTCACATTGGTAACTGCTTATAGTTTTTCTCCTAAGTGTTTCGAAAAGAAATGACAATAATGGTATTTAGAAATATATAAATGTATACAGTAGGTTTTGTGCCAAAGCCAAGGCTCTTTCTGGGCATTGAAAATTTCACTCCTAATATATAGCGATAAGAGTAAAGTTCAGATAAGCTACCAGCTATAGATAACAAAAATGGATGTGCTACAGCCATTCTTGGTTGTGGTTTTTCCTGAGTGCTTGTGATGAACAACTGTGATGTTAGTAAGAACATTCTTCACTCATATATCTTCTCTGCAATCTATGTAGGGCTTTTTCCTCATTTAGGTGAGAGATAGGCATTTTTTCCTATCTTTTGTGGAATAAGGAGATACATTGGAAGTTCAAAATACTAGCCAATCTTGTTCATCACAGGAGGTAAGTACAAAAATATTGGTGTTTTCTGTCTTCATAGTCTTGACAAAGTCACAGAGCCTCAAGTTCCAGACATTCATGAACTAAAACACTAGAATACCATAGAGGTACTTGCAGTGTTGTTTAACTTCTTACAGGCAAAAAAATAAATAAAAACCCCATAGGTTTTGAAGAGAGAACAGATATTTAGAATTTTCATATTAAGACATGTACAGAAAGTCTTTAAATCATGCTTAAACATGCTTAAATCCTTTTCATGCTTAAATCCTTTTCAGATTACATAAGTAGGGAGAAAACATGCTTCTACTACAAAACTAGGTTGTGACCATTTTTTGGATACTCAGGATTGGTCCAAGCTATAAACTTGGTATAAACACAGCCTTGCATGAAGAAATCAGCTCATTACATTTCTTTTATTGCTTAACATATTAAATAAAAAGTGATTTAATATGTATGCAAACTGAAAAAAACTCCAGTGGAAACTGTCCGGTTTTCAGAGCTTCAGTATATAACATAGTTTTAGTGAGAGAGGTAGAAGGAATCAATTCTGTAAGGACATGTAGGCAAAAATGCTCCCCTCATCCTTTTTTCTCAACTTCCAAATAGTGGTAGAGAAATTAAACTTGCTCTTTTCTGAATCATGTTAGTGTTACTATCTCTAAGAACTGGGAAGAAAAAGATGTGGTGATGGAAAGTGTCCAGAGTTAAGTGTATGGTCACACTGGAAAAGAAAGAGGACATCTCGAGTGAGAGAGTGACAGGATGTGCATCCTCTGTATTATGACAGATTTTTTGCATCCCCATGGGGCAAAATATCTCACTTCAGCTCCTGCCAGAGTAGTGTTCATGCCCCAGTCCTTATTCAAGACTTAGACAACGAACCACCATCTGTTTTGGAGCTTAGGTATAATACCACTTAGCCAGGATATTAGATTACCATTCAGTTATTTGTTTCCAGGTAGACATCCTCTCTAAATATGTTTATGTTTTACAGCTTTCAGGAAAGGATATAGGAACTCAAAATATCAAGCCTGTAATACTAATGAATTGTGCATGTGCCTACAACAAAGCCTTCATCCCAATGTCCTACAACAGTTCTTTTCTTTAATACTGGTTTTATTTCAGAAGTATCACTCTGAACGTCCTGTTGTTTCAACGTTTTTTTGGGAAAATGCTTAATATGAGTTCTTTACTTTCAAAACTGTTATACTGATTGAATAAATGAGGGACCTTGTATTGTTCTAAAATTGCTTATCACGAACCATCACCTTACTTTTGATGATAACATGATGATTAACAAAATACATTGCTTTCCAAATTTAACAGAATATAGATGAGCCAAGAAGTTCATACTTAAGATCTAGAGCTACTCTGAAAGTATTAACTAGTGTAGATACCAGATTTGTCTGAAAAGCAAACCCATTAAAACTGTAGTATTAATTTTTACTAAACTATTTCAAAATTTTGCCATTTAAACCAGCATTACAGACTTGTAAAGAATTTATTAATTATTTTGATTATTTAACTTACATTTAATTTATTTAATTGAACAATTTCACTGGTTGAATTTGTGCACTTTCCATTCTAATAAATAAAAATAAAAATAGGACTCATGCCCCTTCCTTCAAAAGCTTTTTCAAAGGTTCTGCCATTTATAATTCACCTGTGAGAGAAAATAAAGATCTGCATGCCCATATAGGGAGTCTTCCATCTATGACTTCAAAGGGAAAATTCTGTCTTCTTGTGTTCTTTTATTATTCTCTGTTCTGTAGAGGCTACTGCAGTTCTGGTGCTGCATAATCATATTTCTCTTCTCTCCTAACAGGGCTCTTTCACTCCTTCTTAGTACCTTGGCAAGACTGTCTCCTTGTTGTTTCCTCCCTCCCCATGCCATCTCTTTTCTTGAGGAGTTCCTTCGTAGCTCCCAAAATATTCTTTTCATTAAGGATGCTTGCAGGGAGCAAAGGCACAGCTCTAATCAAATCAAAGGCTCTGGAGTAATCAGACAGCCAGGGAATCCCTGGTGATTGTAGAAATGAAGAAAAGTACTTCCTCTGTCTTGCAGAGGTAAAGCCACAAATAAAACCCTTGCTATGGACTATATGGATATATGTTATAGCATGTGTTATTGACTTATATGTTCCTTAGTTTCCTGGGGAAAAAAAATGGTTATCTATTCAGGTGAGGCACACCATGCAGCACAATATGCAAACAACTACACACACTGGACAACCTCTGGATAAAAAGACAATGCTTGACAGAACAAAACCACAGTAAATATTCCCAAAGTGACCGGGAACTGGCAGACAGCTCTAGACATTGCAAGAAAATGGACAAATACACACAGAAATTTAAAATATTGGAAAAACATAGAGCATAATATCTTCAGAGAACTATTTTGCTGTGCATGTAGGAAAAATAGGAGAAAAGATTCTGCCCCATAGAAGTGACAGTTCAGAATCTTGACCACAAAAAACAAAGGGCTGAAATTGATTCAAAAAAGGTGAGTTTGGAGCTATTCTTACGTATCTATATTCAGGGACACAGAATCTCAGGATGAGAGCAACAGGATCAGAAATACCTTAAATATACTTCTTCAAATTGCCTGTCATGATGGTAGTGCCACAACTTTTCTAATCTCTGGCAAGGCTTTGCTGGTGTTCTGGATGAGATGCAGTGTTAAGTTACCACTCCTTGTTCTATCTCCACTGGGTACAAAGACAGTTCCCTCCCTCTGAAAATTACCTCCTTTCAATTTGCCATGCTTATATTGAAGTAGATAGGCTAGATAGATTAAAGCAATATATTTAACAGGAGTGGGTGAAGAACTATAACTGTGTCTTTTCCATATGCCAGCTATGCTAAAGAAAAAATTTCGCACATTAGAGAGCATAAAATCATTGCACACACAACTGCTATCAACAATCAGCATTTCTCTGTACCTCTCCTATCACTGTTCTCTACTGCAGCAAAAGTAAAAGTCAAGCTAAGATTTTAGTTCTGAGAAAATGTTCTGGCAGCAACTGCTGTTATTTTACTAATTCTGTGTAAAAAGTTAGCCATGATCACTATGACACCAAAAATTATACTAGAGAACATGTTTTGAAAAATAGTACATAGTCAGAAAAGAGGCCATCCAGCTAATTTTAGAGCATTATGGAATACATAATTAAGAAGCTTTTCCATAGGATAAAAGCTCATCATTCTGGCATTCAGCTCTTGGAATCATTGCTAGAATGTTACTTAACCCAGATCAGGATTACACAGTAATAAGTACTTCCTTCTTCCTGAGTCTTCTTTCTGGATTTGAAAGAATAACATTCAAAGCACAGATAATAGAATATAATAAAAGTGATTCCCTAATTTTTAGAGGTCAATTTGCTTTGCAATGCATTGGAAATGATTAATAGAAAGAATAACACAATGGCAATGTGGCATTAAATTAGGCCATTTGTCCAAATACGGCCATTTCATTGATTGCTAGATACATAACTACTTTGTACAAATTTCTCTAGCAGGTGTTGAACGAAAATATTAAAAAAGGAAGAGAAGGAATGAAATTGAAACAATTCTTCAAAATTTTATTCTGACTTAAGATTCTTACATTCATTGTATTTTCATACAAAAAACACTCCTGCAACCACTATTTGATTAATGACATTTTGGTTTCTCAGTACCTAACTCTGTGAAGAAATTTACAGGACTACTCATATGTTCCCTCCTGCTTCTGCAATTAAATTGAAACTAAATTTTCCAAAGAGTCCAGCTTTGAAACCTGGTTCTGTACAGCATTTTGACAAGTACCTTAAACTAATCTCCAAGTCATAAGGTATGGATTAAGACTGTCTCTAGATCAAGTACAGTCTTAAAGACAGGCTCCACAGAAAATCTATAGGTCCTTCATAATTATTCCAGGGCTGCACATAAGGTGTGTTTCTTAGAGAGTAAGATGCATTCTCCCAGGAAAAATGGCTCAGTAGAACAGCAGTGAATACTTGTGCTTGGATCACTTATGGTGTTACATCACCAGGTTGTAGGTGACAACCTAAAAGTGTCCCATCTATCCACTGGTGATATCATATGATATCACAAGTTGTTAACTGCAACCTTAATTACAACTGCAACGATTACAACTTTTCATGGCAGAACTAGGATACAACCTGCCACAGGGCAGATGTTTTTTGGTAAGAAAGACCTTTCCAGCCTTTTACAAGAGCTAATTGCATCTGTCCTGGCACTTCTCAGAAATCCATTAGGATCTCCACACCTCTTTTGTCAAACCGAAGAAGGGAGAATGCTGTGCCTTCTTGAGGTGACTCCAAAATTGTTTTCCACATCTTTTTTTTTCTAATTTTCCACATGACCTGAGACAAAAGCATGAGACCTGAATACTTATCCTCTAGAAATCCACTGTTCATTCTGCCTTTAAAACTCCAACTCAGCCTCAATCTCTAAACAAACCTAGAACTGGAAAGACTACTCTCTACAGCTGAAGAAAATCAGGAGTGATTTCCTGCCCATTTACCCATTCACAATTAGGATGACTGACAGTAGGGTTTTTTTAAACCTGAAGCACAGATCTAATATATAACTGAATCTGTAACAGCATACTTTAAACATGCTTTTTATTTACATTTAATTCATATGAAATCATGAAGCACTCATGAAACCTCACAGTAAGCAATAGCCCACTTGTTGAACAAATGCTACATTTAAATGTCTTAATAAAATGTATCTTGAATATGTCACCCAGATTTCAATCTTCTGATGTATCTGAAACTCATTTTCAAAAACCTTACATTTTTATCATACTTTACTCTTTGAACCAGAGATTTGGTTACCCAGGACATGGAGAAGGCTGAGGTACTCAATAATTTTTTTCCTGAATCTTCACCTGCAAGTGCTCTAGCCACACCATGCAAGAAGGCAGGGACTGGGATAATGAAGGTCACTGCAGGATAAGATCAGGCTCAAGATGCATCCTCAGGTCCCAGGGGAACTTACAGATGAAAGAGATAAACCAGTAGAGAATATTTCAGACCATTTGAGAATTCATGACTGTCCAGTGAAGTTCATACTGAAGAAAAATGGGAAATTCCCCATTTGTGAAGGAACTACAAGCCAATCATTCTTTACTCTGTGCCCAGACAGATCGTGGGCCAGATGCTCCCAGAAATTTTATTAAGGCACATGAAAATAAAGAGGTGGTTGCACACAGACAAAATGTCTTTGCTAAGGGTAAATCATGCCTGAAAATTTTGGTGGTTTTCTATGACTGGCTTATAGCTTTGGTGGATAATACAACAACTGACACAATTTCTCTGGACTTGTGCAAACCATTTGGCAATATCCAACACAACATTTTTCTGTTAACTGAAGAGATATGGATTTGATGGATGGACCCCACCTGGAGTACTGTGTTCTCTTTTGGGGCATACAGACAGAAGCAGGATGTGGACCTGTTGGAATGAGTCCAGAGGAGAGCCATGAAGGTGATCAGAGGACAAGGGGGAAATCTTAAAACTGAAAGATGGTAGATTTAGACTAGATATGAAGAAGAAATTCTTTATTTTGAGGGTGGTGAGGCACTGAGAGTTTGCCAGAGAAGCTGTTGATTCCCCATCCCTGGAAGTGTTTAAGATCAGGTTGGATGGGACTCTGAGCAACCTGGTCCAGTGGAAGGTGTTCCTGGCCTGTGTAGGGGGGTCAGAACTGGATAATTCCTTTCCAAACCAAACCACACCACACTAAACCATTCTATGATTCTATGAATTTAATAATTTGGATGACAAAACAAATTATTCAGAGAGGGAATCTCTATCAAATTTGTATTACTTTTGTCCTACATGTGATGCAAAGATTTTTAAACAAGCAATCTGAATCTTATTGTCTAAAAATATTTCCATCTTCTGTGAGAAACAATCCTCTTTCTGAACATCATACTCATAGGAAAATGGGTTATAGTGCCTGAATTTGCAAGAAAAGTAATTGTTTTCAGTCCAGCTACTGCAGTGGAACATCCGTGTTGAGAAAGCTGGTTCTAATATACCCTGTCTTAGTCTCTTTAGAATCATAGTCATTATATCTCAATTTAACTGCCGAGGAGACAGAGGTAGGATAATGAATTAGCTAAAGCATTGAGATCAGGAGCCAGTGAGAATATTCACACTGGCATGATGGTCTTCCCCTGTGTTTGGTGCAGAAGTCAAAATATATCTGACCTACATTAATAACTTTACATTAATTTGACCAAATGTGATTATGGAGAGAGTCATTCATACACAGCATATGGAATTGTCTTTAAAGGGAAATACATTTCATTGTGCTGTTCAATCTTCTGTCCTGTGTCCTTGCAATGACTGTGGCACAGTGTTGCCAACTGTTTTATCTGGTAGCATTCAAATACCACTCTCTTCAAAATAGTTTTTAGAAATTTCAACAGAACTAGTACTATAATACCATCACAATATGATATCTTCTTGGGCAATATGGTTGCTATTCATTATGCTCCTATCTGCGTGTAGATTTATACTTGTTGTAAATTAGTTTAGCAAGTTTGCTCAAATCTAGGCAAGTACACACACAATTTTTTAATGAAATATTTTTTTACCTGTGTATCACATACTTATCGGGTTTCTGACTTTAAGAGTAACACAAAACCTTTATAATAATTCATATTAACTGGTAAGACAGTCTTCACTAAAAACTTAGTACACAAATTTCTTTCAGTATGTTCTGAGGACTAAATTTCATTATATCTCTACATTCAAGTCAAGATAAACATTTTATTATAGAACATTTTTCTGTTTCTGTCAAGAGGTATTTAAAGCATGTGTTTAATGGGTTTGCCTAAAAGAGACCATCTGAGGAATCCATTTGGGGTCAACTGTTTCTTAGTCTAGCTGCCAGCTGGTTTTGCTGTGGTTCTCTGAACAATAAGACTTCTCCCAAGGAGGGAAGAGTTGAAAGACAATACATTATATTACGATTGCAGTTCAGTTGACATATCAAAATAAACTATACCCAATTTAAATAATTTAAGTTCCTAAGTATTACTGTATTAGCTAGATCATATGGTAAATTGTGTACTTCTTTTCTTATCAAACCATTAAGATATTAGTCAGTTTGATTTTATGGTTGCCACTACTTACATCTAATTATGAATTCCTTGCAACTTTCTGATGAGCATTTATTGATATCAGATTTTTAGGCAATCGTAAATACTTGGAATATTTGAACTTAAACATTAAGCAAGGTTATGTGACCCAGGAGTCTGAAAAAAAGAAGAGTATTTCTATATTTTAACAAGTCTCTTGCTCTTTTTATGTAGCCTCACCTCAAAAAATTCTCATTCCACTTTAGGAATTCCATATTGATTTTATTTGCTTATTTATTTCCAGATTTTAATTTCTATTCCTTATTCTCATCTCAAAAATAAGTTTTGCTTGGTAAATTTAAAAAAAAACAAACCAAAACTCTTCAAATGTTACAGATAGAGAAAAAGTCAAAAAGGTAAATTTTTTTTTCTGCAAAATTAAACTCTGAAACTAAATTGCTTATTAAGGTTATTTCTTCAGTTACTTAAATAAAATTAATTGCTCTGAAAGTTTACTAGACAATATGAAATTGTGGGAAAATAGGTGAAATAGTAAAAGGAATTTTGCAGCACCTAAAGTTCATCATGCTTACTAATATTTAGAGTAATGACAATCTTTAACTAAGCCTCTGGTCCCTTCCACAGATTTCCTAAGGAATAAAGAATGCTGTGAGGATAGACAAATAGGGGCTGAAATCCAGAGAAGATAAGTCACAGCTTTGCTAAAGTAAGTAAGCTTTCTTTCCCTAGGCATGGCATGGACCCATACTAACAGAGTTCTTTTGCTTTCTAACAGCTTCTTTTCTCATTGACAAATTTTGGTTGTTTTTTTTTTTTTTGTTTTTTTTTTTGTTTTAGTTTGGTTTGGGTTTTTTTTTGTTGTTGTTGTTTTTTTTTTTCTGTGTGTTAAAATTATTTCATTCCAATTATTTTATTCTTAATTACAGGAGCTTCATGTTAAAGACATTACTCAGCTGTTTGTATTTCCATTGGTGTCTCCTTCATTTACAGTCTGAGAGTTGACCAAGTGCAGAGGAAATATATAAATAACCTCAGCTTCTCAACTCAATTACATAATTCCAAAATATAATTCATTTCAATAAATATAAGCTGATCTGGCAACAAAAGAAAGAGCACAAGAAACTCCCCAGCTTTGGAAAGCTAATTGTCATTTGGAATTTGACATATGTTTTAACTTCAATAAAGATAACATAGAATTCTGTGGATATATAATTTGATAAAATTCAACGTTGCTACAAAAACATATATATTAGATAAAAATAGAATTTTGTCTCCCAAACAAGAACTTGATGACGTAAAAGACCTTTTAGGGTGAACCACGCATTTTCTTTATAGAGATTAAAGTATGTCTTGAAAATGATCCTATAAAAACCACATTTTTTTCAATATTTGGACCATTTGTATCAGACCTAGAGATAATCTGTATAAGTCTCATTGCTCTCCACTCCTTCCAGCTGCTGCTGTTGAGGGCATTTACAGATGCCCAGAGAAGCAACATATATCTAACTTTAGGACCCCTTGCTTCACAGGGCTGTTGTCAAATTAAAGACACTTGGCAAAGGAATTTACAGGGGTATTTAACTGAAATACTGGCTGGTCTTTTACAAGATAAAATACAGTGGAGGCCACATTTTAATTAAACTCCTTCTACAGGAAGATGTCCTCAGGCAGCAAAAGCTGGTCTCCCCCTTGCCTCTCTGGTTGTGATGATAAACTGCTGAATCCTGTGTGTACGAAAGGTTACTGAGCTCCCATGAGTGTAACTGCGAAGGAATCTATTCCCAGGCACTGTCACACCTTATATTGTTCTCTGAGTTTGTTTTCAATTTTAAAACCATGCTACTCAAATTTGCCAACAGACGTGAAGCCAATCAAGACTTTGATCTCCTATTTGAATTTGCTGCTAGAGTGGGATGGGCAGGGTTAAGAAGAAACATATGTTTTTGCCAACAAAGAACAAATTTTTCTCCTCAATTACAGTATTGCCCTGAGAGAAAACCAAACCCTTCTGTTACATTGACTTGTACCCTTTAACACAGCCAATATATAATATCAAAACTCATTTCATAAATATGCACAGATTTCCTCTTTGAGTGAATGATATTGATTGTAATGAAATCTGTAAAACAGTAGAAAGGAAGAGTATAAATATATTAATAATAAATATAATAAAATGTTAATTAATTAATATTTAAATATTAATAGTGCAGCAATTACACTATTAATTTGCACTATCTGTTAGAAAATCTGGAAACAGAGATATTATACACTGTTATTTTAATGTATCCTATTTTTCAGAATCTTTACTGGTTAAACCCAGGAAATTTTAGTTGAGTATATAGTCAACTATTAAGACGAAAGTTGAAAATATGAACTACCTTTAAAATTATCTATTAAATATGAACCATTAGCCAGATACTGTATCAGGCTTTCCTTCTGAGGCTTAGAGTAAGCTAAATCCTCATACACATACTGGGTATATGTATATAATATCAAAAGTAATTTCAGTTGGAATTCCCCTGCTCAAAACCAAATGGAATTTGATGTCTCAGGATCAAAAACCTATCCTTTAAGTAGTTTTTCTCCTTCATTGAGATGACTTGAAAAGTAAGGTACTACGACTCAGGCCAGGAATGCAGATTCTGTCTCACCATTCATGCTGTGTATACAGACTAAAACTCGGAAGATGCTTGGAGCATATAAACCAAAGCTCAACACCCACAAGACAAATAAATTTATTTGACATTAAACTTGAAAAATATTTTAAACAATATGTTGGAATTCTAGGCACACTTACTCCCTTGCCACATCAAAATTAAATCTGGGTTTAGGACACTACTGAGAACACACAAGAAGTATTTGCAAAAACTGACTGCACTGAAGTGTGAAAAATCAATTAAAACTTCCAGCCACCTCTGGATATAAATATTTTCCATAAAATAAAATGTTTCTAAAAAGCTCATATAATTACACACTTTAAAAAAGAATCCATTTTATTTAAAAAAAATAAAAGTTAGAAGATAAATTGAAATTGAATACACTCAGAAGATTTTAATTACATATTTAAATTTGATTAACAGATCTTTAATTATCAAACCCATAAATATTATTTTTAACTCATATTTTCAGCTTTATATTTATACATCTCCTTCCTTTCATAGCACATGTGCTTGGACCTGACCAGGCAACCTTAAATAAGTGAATACTCCATTTGATCTGTCAAGCCAAAAATCTGTGACTGCTGCAGCGTAACTGAAGCCTCTCGACAGCTGAAATCACCAGATTCGCTGTGCTGCTCTGCAACTTCAGACATAAAGCCACAGTGTGCCCTCACCACTCTTACCCTCCAGCCTTGCCTGTGTTTTGTGCCCTTACTGCATCCTCCTTAAAGTGGTGAATCAGCTCTGCTGCTCCATGGACTCATCTCTTTCTGCTGCATTTGGAACCTTCTTTAGTGAGAGGTAAGGAGTCTGAGTGAATGATTCCCTCAGGAATTCTTCAGTTCAGCAAAGCATCTTCTGGCAGACAACAGTGATCTCAGACATGTAGTAACAGGGGCAAGGGGCTATCCAACATTCCAGTAATAAATTGGAAAGACTGCACCAAGGATACCAGTCAAAGTGAAGGAACGTTTGTTGTCACTCCTACTTTTACTAGCTAGATAATTGCCAATTTGCAATTCCCAGAACTCTGTGAGAGTTTCAATTTTATTTTAACAGGAGAAAACTTACTATAACAACCAAAAAACCAAAATTAATTTTCTTTTACTACAGTAATGTCTAAATTACTCAGAGCAGTATTTTTATACTGACAAGAGCTGCTGAGAGACCTGGCACTCTTTCCCCAAAGCAGATTACAACACAAAAACTAGTATCTCACTGGATCGGACCAGAGAATTCAGAAAGTTTAGTGTCTTGTAGATGACCTAATGTATAGACTGTACTTACTGCATTTATGGAAGTATTAAAATAAATTTAATCTTCTAGTTTAATAAACTAATGCTATAAAAATGTGTTGAGTTTATGCAAACCTGTCAGAGACTGAGAATACTAGTCTATAGTTAACACCATACTGCTGAGCATTTTTTTGCAGCTTCTCTGTTGTGGTTTGCTTTGCTTTGCTTTGCTTTGCTTTGCTTTGTTTTTAAGCATGATGGATTTTAAAATGTGCTAGTTGACTTATTGATGCTGTCATTACACTGCCAGTTGTGGTAGAAATCACACCCAATAATGGTCCACAGAAAATGTTTTAAAGGGAAATACAAGCAAGTCATCAACTCACTGTGAATCACACTCATAGTAAAAATGTATTTAAACCTAAATTGTAAAAAAATGCATTAAGATATTTTAATACACTTTCAAATATTGGTTTTCCCATTGCTAGTATAACAATTACGGACAATGCAATATAATTAACTGACTGAATTAAAGCCAGACAATTTGACGCAATGGTCCATTGAGAAAATTACTTTGAATGGAGGTTTTTCTTTTTAAAATAATTTATAAAGTGAATAAAATAAACAGCACACATGGGATCATGCAGGCATGTGGATTAGTAAGGATGTTTAATCTCCAGTTCTGTAAACTATTTATTTATTCTGATCAGATTCTTATTTTGTAACTCAAAATGGCTTAATCCGACATCTCTGTACAAGTAAAATATAAGTTTTTACTTTAAGCAGAGAAGAATATGTTATTATTTCAAGTAAGCAACAGAAAGGGGAAAGTTAGCTGATGAATAGTAGTCTGCATCTGAGGCTATCCTGTCACTGCTAGAAAGCTCATACCAGCTTAGCTCTAGCATTTCTGGATAGATGATTCCCACACTTTAGATCGACCATTTCTTGAAATCCATGTTACAGTGCATCAACTACTATTATATACAAGGAGAACATGCCAGACTGTTCTGTAACCAGCTGTCCCTGCTCATCTCTTGTCAGCCTTTGCCTGTTAATTTTGCTGCCGTAGAGAGAAATATTTCCACCAAGGAAGAGAGAAATGACAGGATAGAAGAGAGCGTCACAAGTGGCAGAATTTCTGCTAGGACTTCATTCTCCACTTCTGCTTGGGACACCTTCCTGCTTCTTCCTATCCTAATGCCACATGGTCCAGCTTTAGAACAGATAATCCCATTTATACAACAACAGACTCCAGACACAAACATCCAGGATAAGAAAAAGGCCATGAATATAAGGATGCAGGAAATAGCTGTGAAGTATGGATGATCTCCTTTACCAGGATCAGCACTCACAGGTGCAGTCATGAGGTGGGATTTTCACAGGTCATTTTGTTTTCCATACTCACCTTTTAGGAATGGCAACAATCAAAGAAGTTGACTATGTTTATATGAGACAAATCTTGGCTCTAACAACATCTGACATGCTCTAACAGAGTCCTACAGAAAAACAGTTATAGGAACTTCTTGCCTTTAAAGTCGAGGAAAACAAACAAAATCACAACACTCATATACTCGAACACAGAAATGCTTATTGACTTTATAGAACTCACACTGTCGTTTCCTGTAGGATTACATTTCATTGTAGTGGCAACAGTTAATGCAATGAGTCTATTTGATGAGGCTGCTATGCAAGCTTATAATGTAATGGTTTCTAGGCCAGCATTGTGTCTTTCCTATCTTAAACAAGCACATGCCAATGCTTTCTAATTTGAATAAGTAATCACATCCTACACATTACAAACCATCAGATCTCAGCTGCTATCAAGCTATTCCATGTTGCCAGTTATCCCTGATACCAGATAATCTGATTGTTGCTTGCTGGTTGCTAAGGCACTCCTGAAAAATCTCATTCATGGAGTATAAAATTTGTTTAAGGCTTTATTTTCCAAGCTACCTGTCTTCCCAAATGAGTTTCACAATGGATTTTGTGGTACATAAAAAATTTCATCCTTGTGCAGAGTTTTTCAAGAAATTCCCCTTATTTCAGTGTTTACAAATAAGCAGGACCTGAGTGTGACAAACTTCAAATAGAACTCCATCACTGTCATGGGTTGACCTAGGCCAGATGCCAGACCCCCACGAAAGCCGCTCACTCACTCCCTTTTGTAGCTGAACAGAGTAAAGAAAATTTAACAAAGATTCATGAGTTAAGGACCAGGAAAAATCATTCATCAAATACCATCAAAGGCAAAACAGACTCCACTTCGAGATACAAAGTGAATTTATTGCTAACAAAATCATATCAGGATAATGAGAAGGAAAACAAACCCTTGAAAGACCTTCCCCCTGCCCCTCCCTCCTTCCAGCTCTACCTCCTACCCCAGTGCACAAGGAGGGAGGGAACGGGGACAATGGTCTGTTCATCACTCCTGGCTTCTCCCGCTGCTCAGGGAGAGGAGTCACTCCCCTGCTGCTCCCTGGGGTCCCTCCCATGAACTCTGTGAACTGCTGCAGTGAGAGTCCATCCCATGGGCAAACAGAGCTCCCAAAACTGCTGCAGGGTGGGTCACCGTTCCAGAGGACAGTGCACTCCTCCAAGGAAAGGCTGCTCCAGCAGGGGAGCAGGGCCCTCACCTTGGGTCTCCCAGGCTTTACAGCCTCCTCTCAGGCATCCCCCTGCTCCACCGTGGGGCTCCTCCTTGGGTTGCAGGTGGATCTCTGCATCCCCATGGATCTCCATGGGCTGCAGGTGGATCTCTGCATCCCCATGGACCTCCATGGGCTGCAGGGACACAGCTGCTTCACCTTGGTCTGCACCATGGTGCAGAGGAATCTTGTCTCCAGTGCCTGGAGCACCTCCTGCCCTCCTTCTGCACTGACCACAGTGCCTGCAGAGTTTTCTCCTCAAATCGTCTCACTCCACTCTTCTCAAGCTGCAATTATAGCTGTGCAATAACTTTTGTTTGGATTTCTTCGTAAATATATTATCACTGAGGCATCACCATCATTTCTAATTGGCCCATCTTGGCCAGAGGTATGTCCATCTCTGGAGCCAGTGAGGATTGGCTCTGCCAGTGGTGGAGGCAGCTCCCAGCAGCTTCTAACAGAAGCCGCCTCTGTGGTCCCCCTGCTCCCAAAAACCAGGCTGTGCAAACCCATTACAACCATACAAACCTGAATTGAAAATGTGCATACAGTCTGATTTTCTGTTCTTCAGCATTATCATACAAGTACCCTCCTATTTCTAAAAGCATTTCTAATTAAATTATACCAAACCATACATTAATTAGCAGAATCCACATTTCCCTGTAAAGAGCACAGTTTCTAATTCAGAGGGAGATCTGGCTATGCAAAATCTAAAATGTTACTTAGCTCACTGCAAGACATAAAACACAGCATTTCCATCCTTACTTCATTCATGCTCTGCTGAACATTGGAATCAAAGTGATATCAGGAACACAGGAAAGCCACTTTTTGTGCCAAAGCTCATCTGCTTTTAACCCATAATTTAATCTCATGATCACTCTCACATTGTCTGTTCTGCTTTAGCAAAACTAACAAGCCTATCCTTTCATACCAACATATTCCACTCTGAAATAATATTTATATTTTNTTCTCCCAAATTACACAATTCCTAAAGGAAAAAAACACAACACATTTATAACGTTTAACAGTTAGAATTTTAGATATTCCTTTACAGATGCTGGGAAGGTTTTTTGAGTGTTTATCTGTGTACAGATATGCTTAAGTGGGAAGAAAATTATGTTTACAAACACTTAACCAAAGTATGCCTTTTCCAAAGCATGCCATGGACATCACAAAATCGTGTATGTACTTGACTGAAATCATCTAAGAATTTCATTTCTAGGAAAAAATAAAAAGCTTAGATACAGTGAGGTTTGGAGAGGAGAAGTGACTCCTTCACTTGGCATGTCCCTTTCACCATCACTGTGGAAATAAATTTTCATTTTTGCTGTCTTTTTTTACTGTGTCCCAATGTAACCTTCTAAGAAATATTTCTAAGAGTTGATTTTTTTTCTATACTAGCGAATTTTGCTATTCAAATTAGAACAAGTAAAGTTAGATTTAGCTTGGTTATTTTTTTTTCAAATTAAATAATTGGTAGAGTAAAAAGCCTGATTTTTTAATATTATTTACTTAAACAATAGAATGGGCAAAAATCTACTTTTCTGTTGCTAATATTTAACAAAACTAAAATCTTGTGTGGCAGGGCTGGTTAGAGGGTAGGGAATCATGTACTTTTTCTGTGAAATGATTGTTTTATTACAATCTTTTTTATAAGAAATATAGCAGTTCTAAAAAGAAGGCTCATTAAGTCTCTGGAGTGCTGAATGCATGTCTCCAAAGAACAGAAGATATAAATGAAATGGCCTTTCCTGTGTTGTTAATGAACTTTGTGATTACTCAAATTCATAAGAACCACACTTTTACGGAGAAGTTCAATAAAAGATTGAAGTTAGTATGCCTTACTTAAATGAAATTTTGGATTTTCCAACATTTTTCAAGTCAGAACTCTACCTGAAAACAATATGACAACCTTAAGGTATGGGTATCAAATTAAGATACATATTTATGGTTTTCTGTAAAACTAGACATCACACTCCTATGATGCTTCAGTGTTAGAACTGAATTTTAATATCAAGCTGTTTGTTTCCCCCCACATGAATTTTCTAGTTCCTTGTATGTGAACTTGTGATCTGATCAAAAGATCAGACTGCCATGGATCATGACTAATATCTATTACAAAATGTGATCAAAATATAAGAAAATTGGTCAGAAAAGTATATCTTAAATAAATTTTAACGTAAATCTAGTGTAATTTACGTCTCAGGGGAGTCAGTGAAAAAAAGCTGTTATGTTTTACAAGCACAGGTTACATAACAAAGGATAATACAGAGTATGATTCTGTCATAAAATTTACTCCGCTGTACAATTTTCTGTAATTTTCTTCACACTCAAGAATTACGTGCAAGGGTTTTATCCACACTAGCTAACACAGAAGTATTGTGGGTTCCAGTGTTCCCTGCTTGGCCTACCTTTCAATTTGGAGAAGAGAAGGCTCCAGGAATTCTAAAAGAGACTTGGCAAGGGACTTTTTACAAGGACATGTAGTGATAGGACAAGGGGGAATGGCTTTAAACTGAAAACGAGTGGTAGATTTAGATTATATATTGGGAAGAAATAATATTTCCAAAGCCATCTGGATTATGCCATCTGGATTATTAAATAACTTAATTTTTTTGAATCTTTTTGTAACTGTGATCCAAAAGCTTCTGCCAGAAGATGTAAAAGCCTATGCTACCACCCAAGCTATAAGTGTCTTGACCATTCAATTTCCTTGAGAGCCATACCCACTGGATATGATTATTAAAACAAAGAGAAGAAAAGCTTCACCACACTTTGGCCTTTTCAGGGAAAAAAAAAATCCTACTAATGGAAAATGTTTGACTATGTTTGCTTTGTCTTTTCCCTTGCATGTTCAGCTGAACTTAATCTATTGTTTGCAGTTAGACAAAAGGCAGGACAAATTACATGTTTGCCTACGCCTATTCAAAGAAAGGGAACAAAGGTTTCAGAATCAACCACAGAAAATGGAGTTATTTTTCTCACTCTTTCCAAATATTTAAGTTGTAAGCATTTGAGCTGCAGAAATAACAAGCCTAGCTGAAACTGCCTTTTCCCAAGAAACCTGAAAAGACTACAAAGAAAATAAAAGACACTTCTTTCACTTGTCATGAAAATATTTTCAAGAACAGTTAAGAGAAAGAATTTTTAGACTTTAATTTACAAGACAAGAGTAATTTTAAGTATTGCAGTTTTATGTTTAGGTTATTTAGATGAAAGAATGAAGAATATAGCCAAATCCACAAAAGCATTCCTTTCTTTGTAAAACATTTGCTTAATAACAATTCTGATGCACTCCTGGTCCTAAGAAACACCATACCCCACAAATTTAAATCAATCTAAATTTTAAAAATTATGTAATTTTACAAGAGATCTCTCACCACTAGTTTAGCCTCCTTTGTATTTGTCTCTGACCTTTTACTGTCACAACCATATTGCTTCTGGCATCATGTCTTATCTAATTTACTGAGTCCAAAGGACACACACTTTATTGTACAACATGGAGCAGTGAGAATTAATAAATTTCTCCCAGGAGAAGTTAGCCATTTGAAAAAAAAAAAAGTTTAATGTATTTTCTACTGCAATAATTCCACTTTTTTGGAAAACAAGAGATTTTGGCAATGGAGTGGGTGGTAGCCTACTATATCATGATATACCAGAATTGTGTGAGGTCAATGACATGTTTTGGAAAAGGCATACTTTGGTTAATTAAGTTTTTGTAAATATAACCTGCTTCCAGCTTAAGCACATCTGATACCTGTACTGGCTTTGAAATGGAGTTGTGGTGCAGCACTGTCTTTGTTAGCTATATCATATTCACAGTTATTTTTCACCACTATGGTTCTCTTTTTCTGGTTACATGCCCTTTTAAGAGAAAATGGAAAATATTGCCATTTTTAGAATGAAGTAAAGAACTTCATAATTGAAAATCAGGCAGCTGCAGGCCAGAATTTCACTCATATGGCTTTCTGTGGACTGCCTGAGCAGCAAGGCAGTTATGGTATTAAGACAAAAAGAAATGGCAACTATCAGCTTTGAGCACTGGAGATGTCAAATTATTATGCATAAATAAGGCTACTCAATAGGGATTTTTTTTTTAATAATACAGGTACACAGAGCTTGTAAATGGACTGGAAAAATCACTCTGTTTTAAAATATGGTTGCTATGCTATAGTTTTCTCATTTGCCACCAACTAGAGGAAGAAATCAATCACTCTGTTCATTGCATAATTATTTAATGATTAACCCTTCCATGTACTCCCACAAGTGTTACAGCAGCAGAAGAATACCACTTATCTATAGTATGTTCAGTTTTATGTAGCCAAAGAAAAAATATTTATTTATTTAGTGCAACCTAGTACAGGAAAACAAGTGTCAGATTTCTTTTGGAAAAATATTTCAAGATAAGCAAATGAGATCTTGGTCTAGAGAATGCCATTACATAAATTATTTCATAGCCATATGTGTCTCAGAGGAGTCAAGTCATACCTGTGTTTCTGTAGCTAATTCCACACATACGAGTATGTGCATACAGAGAAAATACTCTTTAGCATTAACCTTGCTGAGATTTTTCTGTCTCTATTCTATAAGCTGATGTAAAAATTAGTGCTAAAAAGGAAGCACACAATACATTTCCTTGATTTAAAAAAATATATTTCTAATCTTGTATTAGCGCTTCTCCACAAGAGTGAGACGGAAAAGTGTTCTTTGGTGACTGACCAAAATAGCACAAGAGCAAATGAGTCTTTACCATTTATATGTTTAGCATTGAATAAAAATTGTCTTTGCAAATAGTCTGAAATTGCCAAGTTGCTTTTTCGAACTAGCTGGGGGGTCTGGAATGGATTCTTTAAATCTTTGGTTTGTAACACAAGCTGAATTTGTCGCAGCAATATTGGGCAAGCACTGTGCTCTTGTGTCTGCGTTATGGGCTACATCCACTGCATTTTTAGATGAAAAATCTAAAACCTTAGCCAAGGTTTAATCATTCTAAAGAATATTTGATCTCCTGTGATGCATGAGATCCAGAAGTTAATGGTAACTTGCTGTGCATTCTTCATGAAGATTGAAAAATATTGAACTGTTATAAAACCCCTGATTTGTACTGTTGGACAGAAAAGATATTCAAGCTCAGAGAGACTGTGTTACCTTCTCCTAGCAGCTATCAGTACCCTGACCTATCCTTTTGTCCTTTTGCCCTCTGCTAAAATAAAGGTCTGATACTTTTTATAATTCTCTTTGTCAATGATAGCTAAATCTCTCCAAAATGTTGAAGTCAAGAAAAGGTTAATCTCATAAAATACCGTTTTAGTTACACCCTACTGTTGGTATTTTGACAAAATCTATTTACGATTTTTTTTTTTTATATGACATGACCAGTCCTATTTCTCAAAGTTTTGTTTACTAGGCACATTTCAGTTAAAGTGAATCTTGGTTGTAATCAAAATCTTTTTCCAAACTTCTTTCTACACAACAAGCTAGTTTATTGTATTTTTTTTCCTTTTTATAACTGCAAAAAGAAGTAAAGTTAGCTAAATGTTTTATCTCATTATAAAGGAGACAGTAAGAAGTTAAACTGACAAACAATAAGGAGTTAAAGTAATACAGAAGCAAGAATCAAGGATTATTTGGTCAATCTTGTTTTTATATTCTAAAAATACTGAATTCTTCCTAATTTGGAAGGCAAATGCTTTCACCTGATGGAAAGAAAAACTGTTTGGCAGATAATCTGCACCTAGGTAAAGAAAAGAACAGGACTGTGCTGACTGTGATCAGTGAGCTGGGCCCTCACTATGCCTGCCTTTCCTATCACAAGTGGCCATCCTAAACCATGCTGTTCTTGGCAAAAATCAACACCTTGCCAAGAAAAAGAATTTATATATGCATTGGAAAACATCTATTTAGAATGAAGGAGAGAAAAACTATAAGCTTTTTCTATACCTATGTTATTTTACTAGAGGATCTTTTGCAACTATCTTCCGTTTTAACTGGAGTTCTAGGAACGCTTTGAAGGTTTGGACCGCTCCTCCTCATATAAGAGACATAAAAAATTCCTCTAACCACCCTCTAGCTACTACATAATGGCTTGCTTTTTACAGAGAACATATCAAAAAATATTCCTAAAGGTATGGAGGATGTAAGGATAAATTTTGGGAATGCTAATAACATCAAACAATTTTTTTCATAATGATTATATTATAAAAAAGTATACTTTGAAATAAATTCTTACAATATCAATAATATATTTTCCAAAAAATTTCATTTAGAATATGTGTATTGGAATCTACTTTTATAACCTAATACACCCTAAATTCATCTAATATAACTTCTGATGTGTTAAAAAAGAGACTTGTTTGTGAGCTTCTCTTAATTGGAAACTGCAACATTTTTTACTTTCCTCATTACAGATGTCTGTAGGAATTGGAATACATTTTCTCAAATATCTTTCAGAAGCAGAAGCACAAACCTACAGTCCTAAATTTCTTCTGGATTAAAGCTAGGATAGTCAACAGCTTCAGTAACTTCCAGGTTATAGTCCCACCTGATGCTTGCTAGCTATTACTTAATAAACCTCTCTAAGGGCAGTAATGGGCCTATGCTTCTAAAATTTGTATTCTTTGTTTTTTAAATGAAATTCTGATACATAACTGGCTGAAACTCCCACAATAGTGCTCCCCAAGGACTTTCCTGTGTCTCAGAGAGTTAAGTACACAAATGAGAAGACCAAAATGCAGCATGAATATTAATGTTCTGGCAGTGTGTCTTTGAGCTGGCAGAGCTCTTTTACTTGGGCAGCTGCCAGATGTGATCATTTGGAATACAAAATTACTTTATGAGAAAAGTGTGAAATAAATCTAGAATCCACTGGAAAACCTAAAGTTATTGTTTCTTCATTACAAATGCACCTTTACTTTTAGCTACAGACTATTAGAATATCTGCTAGAAACTGAAAAGTAGATACTGCCCAAAATTGAATAAAATGCTTCAAGCCAACATAGCAGAATAGGGGAAGATGTTGAGAAGCAGAGGTAGTGCCTTTATTTCCTCTCTCTCAGATATTGAGCATGTATTACCAATGTATGTAATGGATGCCTGAGTATTAATACATTGTTATTTATCTCATCCCTTTCTAGGATGTTTTATTTTGGTAAAGAAAAAACAAGGCTCTCTGCAGACTGGCAGTGTCTAACCCCAGATGTTTCCTGTGTATTTTCTAAGCTGACCACCTCACATTACCAGTTGCTGTGACACATGTAATGTCATTAGACAGGGAATAAACAACTTCAAAACCATCTACAGAGCCCAACATCTAATTAGTCGAACAAGCAGGCTGGGAAATCAGAAACACCAGAGCCAGCTCTATCGTGCAGTGCACTGAGAAAAACTTATGCCAACTGCATCTTTGCTCCAAGGCAGTATTGAAATTATTTTAGGTACAAACAATCATGATCACATGAGACTCAAAAATGATGGTCTTCTAATTCTTGAGACAAAAAAAGGGGCAATATTTTATATGCTATGGCTGTGTAATAGAAAGGAAGGGGAGAAAAACTGCTAACTTCTCCAGTGAAATGGTATCATTGGGAAAGAGTAAGGGGAGGATGCTAGGGCATATTGGAGGGGAGACAAAAATTTTCTTCTTGGAAAATTAATATAAGGTGATTGTAAAATATTCACCAGAAATCCTCTTCTGACTGTAGTGGTACTGGGAAAGAAAAGTAGCTTTCACACAGCCCTCCAGGTTATGTCTATCAAACTTGCCTACATGCATGCTTAAACTGTGACTTTATAAATTGCTTTATATTCACCCACTGCAGAAAGTGAGGGAATAGGAAAGACAGAATCAGACTATTTTCTGAGGTGCATTACAAAACAGAGAGGCAATAGGCTGAATGTAGCATGGCAACTGCTGCCTTGAGAAAAGGAAAAAAAATATGATCCAGTTGCAAGTGTTTATACATGAGGCTGTGTTTTTCAGAGAGGCTCCTGGAGATTTTCAAAACTGACCTAGAAGTCTTAAGCAAACTGATCTATTTTGAAGTTAGTTTTGCTTTGAGCAGGTGTCTTGGCTTGATGAATATCAGGAGTCTCTGATAGCCTGAATTTTTTTGCAATTCTGTGATATCTTACCATGTTTCAGGGATGCTAGATTCCTTGAACTTTTAGCCAGGACTGTATGTCAGAACTGGAATTCATATTTTGGAGAGTGTGTTTCTGACACAAGCAATGAGATTACTGTTTTTAAAGGTGAACCAGTTCTTTATGTGCCTGCATATTTGATTTCATTTCCATATGTAATATTTTCTCTATTGTCACTTTGTAACTAGAACTTTCTAAACCATTTCAGTCTGCTTTCTCAACCTGTACCTTTGCTTAGATTATTTTTAATTGAGTGAGTCAGAAACAATGTCTTTGATGGTTTCTGCTCCTCAGGGACTGAAGGAATATTTGGGCTTGTTATTTACATATCCTTTCTCCTGAGATGCTGCCATCTCTAACTCNAAAAAGGGGGGGTGGGGGGGATTGAGAGACAGAGTAGGAGAGTGAGAGAAAGGTCCCTAAACAATCAAATATAAGTGACAGCAGTTACTGAAACATGGCTGATTTGCAAATGATTAAAGGTTGGGGGTTTTTTTGTAATTAGTATGGAATCTTTTGTCTTACCAGATGTGCTGCAATCTTATTAGGGTGGGTTAATTTATTGTTTGGGGTTTTTTTTTGCAAGACTCCAGGTCAAAAATGTTCTGACACAAGAGAATATACGCTCTGTCTTGATCTCTAATTTAAGTTAGCCCTTGCACTCTTAAGAAATGCAGTGTAGATCATGCAAGGTCCTAGTAGCCTAGGTCCTGATACTGTAGATATATGAAATTATAAATTCCTTCCTTTATGTTCAATTCTATTTATTCTAGACTGAAAATGTGCCTAAAGGGAAACAAGTTACTTGTTCTTAGAGTTTATACAGAATCGATGTCTTTTTCCATTTCCAGTGAAAAAACTACTGCAGGAGTGCACAATATTGCTTCTCAAAAGTAAGGTAACATTCTACTCAGCAGTTTTGTTAGTACCAACAAAAAAATGAAAATGACAACAGATTTCTGACTTTCACTAGAAGCTGGCATGTAGAATTAATTTATTTTTAACTTATTTCTAAAGGAAAAGCATGTGAACATAATTGGTTTTGCCAAAATCCTACTGCACATTTTTCCCAGATATAAGGATATAATTTAGAAATAGAAAATTCCTCTGACAGCCACAGCTAGAATGGATTCATGGCAGCTGAGCCAACCTCTTCCAAGGTTGGCTGAGATACGTCTTGCTGGAAAGTCAATAAGATCGATATACACTTTATTGAGAGCAACATGTTTAAAGGAGGAATACAGGTAGTATAGCATATGCATATGCAAGTCAGAGCTGTCCATGGGCTGGGAAACCACCAATGGGGCAAAGAGTCATAAATGCCTGGTTGGACCTGACAAATACCAAGTCTTAGGATCAAACTGACACTTTTTCTGAAATGAATTCTACTGAACCTGGACTTAAGTATGCTTTTTACATCCTTTAATAAGTTTTTTTATAGAATTTATTGTATACAGAAGTTTGTGGGCAAAATAATTTTCTCTACACATTACATCAATGTTTGCTTATTCTTTTTTTTCTTAGCTAATACTTATTTCCTGTTTTGTTCATAGCTGAACTGACCCAAACACCCAGATGACTTTTCAGCAATTCTAACTGCCTAACTGCATAATTATGCTGGTTTAACTATGCAGCTACCATACAATCCAGACACAAAATTTAACTATGACAAAATGGCCTTATTTCTGGTTTGTAGATAGGACTTTCTGTTTTCACAAATATTGATGCAATGTAAAGCAAGGGCTTATTTTATTAGGGCCTGAATAATCTCTAGTGATCAGAAATAAAACAAAAAAAAATAGATGACAACTCACTTACTGTACAAAGAAGATCAAAGACATTTCTGTGTCAAAGTAAAAGAACACAGACTGCTTCATCCTTCCATATTTACATGTACCCTGTATTTGCTTTATTTCTTCCTTGCTACACAACCTGTTGAAGACAATGCCATGAAATAATTCTTATTGATAAATGAAAAAGAGAGAGAAAACATTATCAGGCTGATCACTAGTGATAGCAGCTGTTACATAATTTTGTTATGAAGCTATTTCCTGCTGCTAGAGAGTTTGAAATAGCATTTACTTGTATAATTGTAATTGCATTTATTTTATTCCTCCTGGCCTAAATAAAAAGCAGAAATTAAACAATATTGAATATTTCATGGAGATAACCTCTTTAGAAAAACATGAATTAAATGTTTTTACTGATATTTGACTTGTAATTACAAAATAACTGGTGGTGGAATCATATCCCAACCAACCAAAACCATACAAACTTCAAATATCAGTTTTTTCTCCTCATAGGACTAGATATCCACCCAATCATCTTCCAGCAATCAATGAAATATTTACTTCTTATTAATTTACTTTTTTAATACCTAAGTATATTAAATAATATAGGAGTCATAGAATCTTCTCTAGTGATGTTAAAGACATCTGCTTAAAACCATTAATTCAAATTATATGGTGAATGAAGTGATACAGACTTCAGAGGTGAAAAATATACGTATATGAGTGTATGAGATATCTCTCTCCTATTAGAGATATCTCACGAGAGGTGTGTCCCTTTTCTGCTCAGGTACCTTAAACTATCTCTGCAGCTTATCTATGTTATTATTAAATAACAAACATGTGGGAGTAATTTTTGTTTAATTATTTAATGGTTAATCTCCAAGACCACACGACGAGACCATTGTCCCTGATCAGAGCTTTCGCCCTCTAATTGCATGCAACTGAAGGGGTTTGCTGTCTCAATGAGTAAGGGACTTACTGTCAGCAGAGGTCTGGGTGAGTGCATGAAACTTATCAAAATAAGTTTCCAGGAGATTGCAGGATGTGAGAAACTTATTAGGTGATGCTAAGGAAAAGAGTCAAAGATAAGAAAAGGAAGAGAACAAGGTGGCTGTGAGTGAACAAGTATGAAGGGAAAGGTGACAACACTGGCTGGCCAAGGGAAGCAAAAATGAGACAGCACAAGCTGGCAGGTCCTGAGTGCCCATTGTTAGCAATTCAGAGAAGCTGTGGCTTAGGGACTTGCTAAGAAGAGGATTGAGCAGGTACAGTTAGCTGTGCAACAGGTAGCTAGCTGCACTAATTACCTCCCATCCTGATAAACTGGAGCAGAGAGCAGTCTGTGCTGCTCATGTTGGGATGAGAGCTGTGCTGAAAAAGATACACTTTTCTCAGTCTGTGTACTTAGCCATGCTAATACTGTTCATGTCTCTGCTGGGAGCATGTGCTCAGCCTTGCAGTGAGCTGGACCTGGGGAAGGAGGAGCTCCATGGGTCCTGCATGTCCCCAGATTCAGCTGCCATGTGAGCTACAGAACTTCAGTAACAGGGCTTGCTCTGCAGCTGCTTGTGAAGGCATGAGCATTACTAACAAGTCTTTCCACTCAGCTCTCTCTTTATTTGAGCAATGACTGGAAGGAAGGACGGACCTGCCAGATCTTCATCCATGGTCATATCTCTGTTACTTATTATCTGTCTCTAATTTCACAGTAGGAAAACCTTTTATATTTTAAAGTGATGGATCTATGTGTTCTTACAAAGAGCTCCTGAAAACTCACGGGACCTGTGGAATGGGGTTCATTATATGTATTCAATTAGTTTTTAGAAGCAGTGAATAAGCTTTGGCTCTGCAAAGAAAAAGTAGTGAATGAATAACTTGAATTTTCTGGTGATTTCCAGGTCCTTGTGCTTTCTACACAGTACTAAATTCACATCTTCATTTGTCTGTACTATTAGTAAATCAGAGTAAAAAAAAAAAAAAAAAAGCTGCTATTCAGACACAATTATACACAAATTAAGATTCAAAAAGCTCTTATCAGTGATGTTGACTACAGAGCTTCATCTTGATCTCAGTGCATTTCTCTTATTAAGTACCATCTTTAATGACAACAATAGAAACTTGAAATGTGAATCACATTTTACTCTGATTGCATCTGAATATATTTCATCCATTTCCCTGAATATTTATTTTAATCACTCTCTAGCATGATCCACGATGAAGCAAAATAAAATAAATGGTTACAGAAGAAAAATAAGGTTATTGCCTCTTATTTCCTAATTTTTTTCTCTTTCTGTGCTTGTCCTATACTTAGTAATCCAAATACTTGTTGTAGGCTTCTTATCCAAGAATGTGGTATTTTTCTCCAGTACAATATAAATGTTATCTTTTAAAATCAAAGCATTCTGAAGAGTTGCACTACAATCTACAGCCAACATGAATATAACATGAAAGCAATGGTATTGCAACCTTTTCTTTTGTTGCTAGTGATATAGATTCAGAACATTGTTCTGAAATCCAGCTTTTAGATGATAATTTGTTAGCAGCGCACAAATGATCAATTTATGATTGGAAACAAAAGAAAAGTACAGGGAAACACAACAGATTTCGGGAGGAGGAGAAGTAAGAAAAGACAAGAGAAAAAGAAAAGAAGGAAAGAGGGAATCTTAGAGAAAGGTAGTCACAGATATAATATTAGTTACATGAGACAAATGAGAAAAATGCAAGAAGATAAAATTATAGAATAATAATGAATAAAAAGGATTAGAAAAGTTAAAGATAAAAGAGAAAACAATAATGAAATCAAAGGAAAATAATTAATTGATGAAAAAGATTTTTGAATTTTTTTTCTGTGCATCTGTAACTAGAGGAAAGGAGGGTAGGTAGAATAAGTCAAGAACACTAAAAGGATAAAGGGAAATCTCTAGAGATACAATCAAAGAAATGAAAGAAAAAGAGCGAAGGAGTAGAACATAATACATCTTATGCAGTAAATATTAACATTTTACAGTTTATTTTACTTTCTCTTCATTAACATTCGTTATATTCTATACTATTTTAGAAATCTAGTCTTGAGCTATATTCTACAACTCAGTAGATATGAAATTCCAATTAAAATCTTAAATAAACTGAAAGTAAAACATTGGTGCTAAATATTTCCCATGATAGAGCAGATGTTTCATTTCAAGTTTCAAGTCAATTCATGGCATTAATTTATTATAATAACGATATTTTTATTTTGAACTTATCACTGATGTTTGCAATAGATTTGAAATATGATTTAGAATAACTCAATACAGCATACAAGTATTAAACATATATTTTTGACATGCATCATTAAGATTTCATTTCACTGCTGTTTAAAATAGCTAGAAATGAGAAATCGTTGAGATACACAATATTTACCATTCGAGTTTGATTGGGATTTTCACTGATACAATTGCAAAGATACATTATTAGTTGATGACTTTTTTTTAATTACGTTATAATTTGAGGGGTCTTTATCAACAATATTTGAATAAAGACATCTCAGAAGGTCATGTAAGAAACACCAATCATTCATAGACTAAATCAGACTAAATTTGCTCATTTCCACAAAATTAGGAGACAAAAAGGGTACACTTCACTGCGTGCCAAGTTCTCCTACCACTGTATGTATTTAGTCAGCATGACTGGAATGATGGTCTCTAGCATACAGGCACTGACTCCAGTATTGAACCAGGTGGAGTGGAATCCACCCAGTCTACATCCTGTTTACCAAACTTGCAGATTTTCATCACTGTTGTTGAAAAGGAGACAGATAATAGTAGCAGAACATTTTAAGTCATATCTGTCTGACCCAGGTTTTTATAGGAAGATTCTCTGCATAACAGCATTAGATGTCTTGTGTGTTTGTCTAAATAATTTATGAACCTAAAAAGTATTTCTTTGCTTTCTGGAGAAGAATTCTGAAAGAATTATACAATTTTGGACTTAATTTCAAATGAAAAGAAAGTTTCCCTTTGTGTATTTCTTTTAAGAAAATTTGAAAATCTATACTCTAGGCATTAATGAGACAGTTTGAGATTTGTTTGCTAAAGACCACAGTTGCCTGTCTCTGTAGCATGAGATAAGCATAGAATTCTATTGGAGTGATGGGATGGTGCTAACTCAAGGTCTGGTGGAGGCGAGATCTGGTTAGCTCATCCTGGTTAATACATCCAGACACATATTCCCACTGTGGCAAACAGTGTAAAGAAGCAACTGCTTATAGTATATCACTGGTCAAACAAAAGGAAGGCCAAATTAACAGCTGTGCTGAAATCCTCTCTGATGGATAAAAGGTAATTCTGGCAGGGGGAGATTGTGATGATGGACTCACAGCCCATCAACCCAAGAAACCAACCCAAAAGAACAGAACGACTGAATATACAGACAAATTAACATTAGAAGTGAGGGAGTCATTCAGCCAACAGAATAAGAGAACTACGTATCCAGTGAGCCTTAATTTCTATGTTTGCTAAGATGTATAAATGATGAAAAGTTTTGAACAACCTCAGGAATTTCACAGCCAAGAAGCAGAGCATGAAGAAGAAGTTGGATGCCTCTGGATTCATGGGTGATGACAATCTTCTTCTTGACCTCTGTCTCTCTCTACCTCCTCTTTTATACTCCTTTCTATCTCTCTATCTACATTTATTGTTTAATAAAATCTGCGTTGTTGACTTCTGCATGTGGTCTCATTTGCACCTTAATTCAGGCAGAGGCTTCTCTCACTACTTGGTTCTTATCATTTACCAAAACAGACAGCTGATTCCAACTACCTCCTTCCTTTACTTCCAACAAATCTCAGTAGTTTTTTGGCAAGTAAGCAGTTTCTGCAAAAAGTGCAAAGCTGATTTTTTTTTTTAATTCCAGTAAAGAAATTTCATTGTTAAATGAAAGGAGTGAAAACTCGATATTGACTTTGTTAAAAGGCATTTCAGATGTTTCACTCAGCTGCTAAATACTCACATTCATACTAGTATATTGTCAGTAGGTTTATACACTCTTAAACACTATCTGACTATTCCTGTAAGCATTACTGCAGAGTGTCATCCATGCGATGTTATGCTGGAAAGTATAGGAAAAGAATTCCTACATTGTCTGCTTTCTAATATCCCTTGCAATCTAAACATTACTATTCAGTGCCCTGAGGCTCTCTTTTTACCTTAGCTCTTACTGATTTTGTTGTATATAAGAAATGTCCAGAACAATCACAGACATGCTTAATATCTTCCCATCTATGTTTAAAATATTTAAATTGCTGGAGGCTAAAAATGCTCATTATTTTGTTCCACCAGTTAAAATGTTTGCAGGAGAAACTACACCTACAAAATTAAGTTATTTTATTTTGAAAAATATTTTGAAATCTCAAAATAAAAAAGCTGCAACACTGTGTTCAAAGGATGCAGTATCAAAACCTTGCAGTTTTAGATGTTATCAAAGTTCACTTTCACTAAGATATAAAAGTCTTTTAAAATTTCATTTTTCTAATCTTCCATGTTGCATAGGCAGAACCTGTATTCTTATTTTTTTATGCTCAAATTCCTTAATGCCTCAAGACATGAAACTCAGGGCTTGAAAAGACTGCATCAGCCCCCAGATCCAGTCTCCTGCAACAGTGGGAAACAATTCAATAGAGGCTGAACTCAAAAACATTCTCCAGAACATCTGCACTATTATCTTCTGTACAATAAATATGTGAGACACCTGTAAAATATAATGCATTTAGCACTTCTATACAAAGGACCATATGTCTCAGGGTGTCAGCAGGAGAGTAGGAGATAGAAAGGTTGCCAGTAATGCATTGAATTGCTGAAGTGCTGAGTTTGTTATCCAGAAGTGAATGCAGTCACTTCCCTAATGATTTTCTCCCATCTGCCCAGAGGAAAATTGTTTCCTATTTCCTGACAAGAAATATCTAGTAATTTTATTAGGTTGGCTTGTAAATACGGGAGCAAATAGCACTAACCAGCAACTTAGAAATTCAGAAAACAGTTTGTGTGGAGACAATCTTATTCATCCTTAATTTTGAGCACAGAGATCTTGGGATTTGATATAATCACTGCTAGAGTAAGACAATTACTTTCTGAGAGTGGGGCTTATTGCTTATGTGTATTGAGCATATTAAATAGATATTTAGATTCAAACAATTAACTGTCATGTGAAGACCAATAAACTCAGGTCAAGGGTTGGGAAAGGAGAAGGAATTACAAAAGATATTGAAATCCTTTACTGTTGAGTACCATTCCAGTGACCACTAATAGAAGAGACCTTTGAAAATTTCAAGCATGGGTATTTGTAGTCTGCTTCCCAGCTATGCGGAAAAAAGAAAATAAATCTTTGTTGATTATTTCTGTGAATTGTTTTCTGGAATACAGTTTAAATGCTGTGTCTTGTACAATCACCTTTTTACATTTGAAGACATAGATCTAGATTATTAGCAAACATAATGTTATCAGAGGATACATTAGGAAAAAATGATGATAAACCTAACAACCAAATCAGAAAGAAGACTTATTTTCCCAGGACATGTTTTTTGTGATCAAGGAAGATTTCCACTTTTAGAATCCCTGTATTAATTATGCAGTTACATCATCACCTAATGGATATAGATTTACAAAATCATACCTAAATGGACATAGATACCCATTTTTTTTACTGAATAAATGTTAATCTGGAAGGAGAAAAGTGAAAGACAGAAAACAAAATATGTCTGCAAGAACTACTTTAGAACTTACGTTGAGATCAGTTTTGAATCTGAGCAAAAGCTATTTATTGTACGCTTCTCTTCTTTAAAAATTCACACAAACAGGCATAACCCACTTTAGTGGTTATAATTGGTATACTTCACTGAATACATAAGAAACAAACAAGTTATAGCTTTTAGGGTGGACTGTGCCACCATGATTTTTTAAAGCAAAACCAGTAGGATCATTCTTCCTTTAACCAGCATTCATATCTTAAGTGTATAAATTGTATTAACTTTGCTTATAGGAAAAGAGATTTTTTTCCTGTCTCATAATCACATAATATTTCTTAACAGTACACATGAACATTTAGATCTATTCAAATAATGTTGCGTCCAAAATCAGGTTTACGGTGCATCTATCTGTGAGCACAACTGGCTACAATCAGGTGTCAAACTAAAATGTTATCCAGGAGCAAAAAACCTGCCAAACACTTTACATTTACCATTATGGACTAGGTTCAGTCAGAAATTATGTGAAATCATGCTGGCAAAATTCAGTTTTACAAGATCCAAACCGTATTTCAAGCAAAATTCTCCATGTGTTTTGGATAACTGTCTAAGCCTGGGGAATAAATGCTTTTGGATTTCCTTATTCCTAGATGTTCATCTGGTTGCAGTACTTACATCCTGAAATTTCCTGTCTGAGAGTCTCCTTTGGATCCAGCTTGAGTGATAGGTACTGGAGTCCTTTAATGTAGGGTGACCTTTTTCTTAAACTATGGATGAAAGTCCTGGATCTACACATCTCCACTCAAACACCATCAGACCAAAATAAAATTTAAAATTTACAAACATTTCCTTATCCATTCTGTATAGCTCTACTCCTGATGTATTTGCTAGAGCAAATTAAAGTGTTTTGTTGTTTGTTTTTCCGTTTTTTAAATAAAAATTGAATAATAAAATTAACAATTGTAGGCAGAAAAAACTCTAATAATAATTTTCATCCCAATCTGCTTTCAACAGGGGAGATAAAGTTGAAGAGTTTTGTCTTGAGTGGTGACAAAGAAGGTAAAATGTCCAGTTCATTTTTACAACTTAAAAGATGGGTGAGCACCTCTGCAACATACTCCCAAAGACTTCTGGAGAGATTTGGTACTTTGAATGCATGGGCAAAAGTACATCTACACCTACTACATCTTCGACTACATACTACATCTTCAACTGAATGTACCACAATTTCCTTTTGTTTACTAGGAAACAACCAATATATCCACTTTCAAAATTACTGATTGTAGCAGAGAAACCAGTGAACCTTGTGGCATGATATCTCCTGATAAATTACCTCGGTGGTTCTCATTATTAATGATTGTAAAGTACTCACCTAATGAAGGTATTTGTGAATGCTGGTTTATAACACAGATGTGTATTACCTGATACAAGAACAGTCACATTATTTAAAAGCATAAAACCAGCATAATTAATGTAGCTAGCAAGAAAAATTAAAGCCTCATTTATTTCAGGGGAGGCATGGTGCATAACTGTATATAAACAAGGCAGCAAAAGTGACTGGAATGTCATTATTCAAATTCATGCTTCCTTGATAAAACTACCACAAATTCAGTTATTCTGCTCATTCATTTCATTCCTCATTTCTTCATATATTCTGTGTAGGGATGACAGTCCCAGCCAGCTCTGCTAAATTTAAATTACCCTGTGTGTGGTGACTGCTAACTTGTTTTAAATGTAAATTAAATTTTAAAAAAATACAGAAAAAATTCAATAAGTTTCTCTTTAAAATGCTATCTTGAATTACTTAGAAGAGCTTTATGCTAGGTTTGTTTTATTTTTTTTTCAATATAAGGTAAGAATGAAACCATCTAAAGTACTAGGGGACCTTAACTACTCTGTCTGTTTTTTTGTGTCCAGTTTGCTTATGGTTTTCCTGATTTTGCTCAATAAGCTTACATATGTTAGTTTGTTTTTCTAGGTATGCCTTCTCTGGGAGTCCCCAAGTATGACCTATATTTCTGGACATTGACATTAAATAAATTCCATTTAATAAGCTAGACAATGCAGTTCATACCTATATTCCAGTTCTGCCATTTGAAATGGTAAAGAACCCTGATTTAATGTACTAAAATAAACTAAGTCAGCACTGTGCACACAAATTTTCAATATAGACATTTCAGAATCAATACTACAGTGATGTCAACCATGCTAAAAACCAGCAGCTCTGAAATACACTTTCCATTAATTCTTATTGGAAAAATTACTGAAATAAAATTAAATGCATAAATATCTAAACACTTCCTTGGTCTTGATCTAGTATACACCTAGATATGGATTGTGTGAAGTTTTGCTTGATTTTTAATTAAAACTGAAGTTTCTTCTCCTTTCTCTGTAAAATGAAAAAAAATTATTTGAAATATGATAATGGTGGCTTATTTTCCTGAATAACCCTTTAATCATTGTCAAGTTGTTATTTTAACTGAGAAGAACAAAGATTATTTGCCTAATCAAGGTGCAGTTGGAAGGAAAAAAATCTAAGAACATTCCATGCTTTGAAGAAAAATAACGCAAAATATAACAAACCTTCCCCAAAATCAGAAGATTGTTCAAATGATATTTTATTCTATTCCAGTGTCTATTCACTTTCTCAAAGTGTTCTGGACTGCCCTTCCACTGTGAGAAAGGAACCATCATTTATCATAGCCTGCTCCTTGCTTGCTGGGCCCTATTAACCTCACGGTCAGGCCCTGCCATCTCTTCTTGGGTGACATGAAGGACAGCTTTCCTGTCATCAAAATATCACCAAAGAATATCACCTTTATTATTCTCACTTTTTCCTAGTTTTTTCCTTATCAAGAACAGGCTCAGTTGCATAACTGTTTTATGCCCATAGTTAATTCAAGCATGTTCTTTGAAAAATTGTCAGCTGTTTGGAAACTGTCAATGTTTCTTATCTCTTTGGTATGTTGCATGTGCACTTAAAAATCTAAGGGGAGTATCTCAGGGCAAAAAAAAGAAAATTCAAAGCTGCTATTTACACTGTAGGGATCAGTTTTGTTCAGAAAAATGTAAAGATTTCTTCCAGGTGACACTCTGCTCAGTTCAATGTGTAATTAAATATATCCTATTCACTTAAAATCATCTCAGCCAAGGCAGAGCAAAAAGTATTTACTTGGATTTAAAACTAATTGAAGTTTCAGAATTTTCTGTGGACTCTTCACTCACAGCCATCATTCTTTTTGCTCAGTGCTATCTGGTAATTTCAAACCATCATCAGGGCAGCACACATGCTCCTCACACTGTGAATTCCTCTCATTTCCCATGTGCTGCAGAAGTCTGGGGGCACCCAGGAAGAAGGAGAGCCTGTATTCCAACGTGACCCAGAGGGATTATTTTGTCTCTTAAAAAGACCAGAGAGAACAAACACTCCTCTCATGACCTTTCATTGTGGGGTTCACATAAGTATATACTTACTTACCTGTTTAGCTTACAATATGTGCAGTCATACAAACACAATACAACCAAAAACCCACAAGATGAATGCATGGAGAGATTTTTGATTAAGCAAAAGAAAATTTCATTATCACCACAATAGATAAGAATCTTCCCCACTATTTACTGGCCCAAAATTTTATTTTCTACCCCCAGCCACTTTGTTGTTTCACTTACTAACAGCATATGCCAGAAATAGGTATATAGCACAAAATAATCTTTACATTTTAATAACTGACATGTACTTTTGCTCATAGTTTCCAGAGAAAGCAATTAGATCAGAAAGTGCCTATGAGAACTTTTAGCTCAAATATTACCATTTTAAGCAAAACTGACTAAATAAAAATGGAACTAGGTTTGAAATACTGCAAAAATTTAACTCTAAACGTCAATTTCATGCAAACAGATAATGAGTAAAGGCATCTAACAGCTTCATGCTGGGAGGAGCTGTAATGTTGAGGGAATTAGAGGAAAAAATATGAAGACAGTTTTCAATAGAATACCTCATTTCTTAATCATAAATTTTGTATAATACATATGAGAAGGTTCTATTATTATCCTTGGACAAGAATGACAGGAGTGGAGCAGAGAATTTCATGTCTTATTGCTGTTTCATACCTAACAGTTGTTCACTGCTTTCTCTAATATGTATTCCTTGTCAAGCTGTGAAGGTGTTGATAAAATTATTCTCCATGTCTTTTTCCCATCCCCTCTCATGAAACATTGATGAAAACAGAAAAGGATCTGCACTGGAGGAAAGAGAAGGACGTACAAAACACCAACTTAAGAGGAACTATTTTTGAAGCAAAAACCTCACCTTCCTATTAAAAAGTGATGAAAGGGCTTTCTTTTAAAGTATCCCTTTTCAAAAGAAGTTCTAGCTGGAAGAATATTTGAAGCAGGAGTGTTTAACCTTTCATTGGCTAGTTGACAATTTTATGTATTATTAAAACAAAAAAAACCAAAATTTAAAACCCAAAAACCTTAAAATAAAACAAAAAAAATTAAAAAAAAACCAAACCAAACCAAACCAAAACAAACCAAAACAAAA
>VXBI01003337.1:255327-274833 GCA_013397375.1 Toxostoma redivivum | reverse complement strand
AAAAAACCCAAACCAAAATAAAAAAAAATCTGGGACCACAAATGGCTCTTTACTCACTATTCTTCTTTCCTACATAGTCTAGTAATAAAAATTTGGTAACAGCTCTTTACAACAAGTTGGCAAAGATTTTAGACATAATGTAATATACCTTTAAAAAACAAACAGACAAACAAATAAAAAAAGCTGGCTATACAGTTGAAAACTTACTTTAAAAGAAACCAAATTCACGTTCCCAATGATAAAAGTGAAGCCATGACACTATAATGAATTGGATATGTTTGCCTTTGATTTATTGTCTCTTTCACAAATAGTCATTGCAATGTTTGCAACAAAAAAATCATAGTATTTGATAAAATATTCATATTTCAGCTGGGTAGAGACACAACACACATCAAAAATACAATCTACAGAGCAGAAATAGAATCTTCCTCACTGCTTTCTTTTCTCATCATGGTTAAATGGCTTAGGAGGGTGTTTTTTATAAAGTCCACCACCAGAACCTTATGAAAGGGTGTCTAGTTTATCTTCAAATTATGTCCACAGCTTAACGAAGTAATTTTCCCTAGAAAAGTTTCATTAAATACTTTCAAGAAGTTTCTTGATGCCCCTAGCAAATATACCTCAAATGCAGCTTCAAGTGTGAAAGCAGCAGCACAAAGACACCTGAACTGGAAAAGTGAGAAGAGGAAGAGATGCTGAAATCTGCTTCCAATCTATCTCCTGAGAAGCGAGCTGCAGGGAAGATGAAATAGCAACAAATTAAAGAGCTGGAGTTATAGGCATGGGAATACTTTTGACATTTTATATTTTGTAACTCTTTCTTTGATAATTGTTCCAAATTCTTCACTCTTGTAAGGTTGATTTAATCTTTTTTTTTCAAGGTCTACCTAGTATGAAGCATTATCTCTCTCTCTATTTTTATTTATTTATTTATTTTCTTTCCTCACAAAAATGTGTTTTAAAGTCAGATAATACCACATAACAGCCAAAATAGGTCTCCTCTCCAGCCAGTTTTTTCTGTTAAGAATGAGCTGAAAGCACAGCTTTCAAAAGAGAAAAACTATCACATATTCCTCTATGACTCCATTTCACCAATAAAAATTATTTAAAGAAATAGAAAATGCAACTTATTTAACATTTTACTGTGTTTTCATAGCATGCAATATTGTCTCCCAATTTTATTTTTTTCATATTATGTGATTGTCTGAACTGTATGACACTAATAAAAATTGCTCACTGGATTCCTTAGTTTATAGGTTTGGTTATCTGGTATATTGGATATCTGAAATCTCACTTTATTTTGTAGCCAGTTTATTGAAATATTCTGTTGATTTTAACCTGAAGCTTAAAAAAGAAGAATTAAAAATTATTTTCATACATTTTAAAATTTCTAAAGACATGGATGAAATTACAGCATGTCACATAAAGTAGAAAATACTGCTGGGAAAGTCCTAAAACCTTTTCTGGCCTGTGGCCACTATTCAGTTATTCAGTGTGGCCATCAGATACTGACAAATATGTCACCAGTGACAACACTGAGCAAAAAGACTAAACATATGCAGATATTTCTTTCATCTATCTAAAAGGAGATGTTGGAAATGAATTATGAGTCACAGAGAGTAGACTCATACAGCTGGACTGTAGTGGTGAAGATCTCTCATGAATGTATCTCTTGAATGGTGCACGTTTGGCACTACTGAAAAGGCATTCTGTTTGAATAAGAATCTAATAAATCACATTTCTCAGGAGGAGAAAAAATGTTTTGCATCTCTACATTAGGCAACTGACAGCACCAAGTGTCTTATAAAGACACCATGGAATTAATATTCTATAAACATGTGAGAAAATAAGGTCCTATTCACCAGTTACAAAAATGTGCCAAAAAGTGTAGTGTGATGCATTTTTTGATACAGATTAAACCTTTTAACAAGTTGAAAATTATCATCTTAACCAAAGGTTAGAGCAGGGTAGTGATAGAACTGATTTGATTCTAGTCCAGCTTAATTTAAATGCTGGCAAGGACAACAGAGGCAGTAAACGACAAGCTGGTCACTGCCAAGATATTTTGGACTTCTTTTTCAGAATGTGAAATTGTTTGTTTCTCTGTTTTTTCCTGTCTCCATGCAGTATTTATACTATTACAAAAGTAGACAAGTGAGATACACATATTTGGTGAAAAGTCTATGTTTTCATGGCATTTCATAAGAGGAGCCCTACTGAGGATTATAAATTAATTATAGCTAAAGAGGTACTCACACAAAATAGTATCCCCGATCTCCTTTCTTTCCCTCAGTGGACAGTCAGTCCTCTCTGTCTTTTACCATTCCTCTGGGGACGGATCATTAAGAACAACTGAGTTCATCTCTCTGTCCTTTATCAGTCGAAGGATTTCTTGACAAGAAACTTAGCTTCTGCTATTTCAGTATGCATGTTATCATCTTGTAATAAGTTGACATATGGATTCACACCCAAGGTCAGTCATTCTGGCAAAGTCACAAAGCTGCCACTGCACAGGCAATACAGCTTTTAGTGGTAGAGAATGCAATGTTGCTATGGTCGAAATCCATTTATAATGTGTGAAGCAGCCTTTCAAATCAATGAGAGGCAGTGAGCTGTAAAGAAATTGCATCCTAAGGAATCTCCTTGCACTTTCCTTTTAATGCACAGCATCATAACAGATCTCACATCACATAAAATCTGAATTCTTTGAGAGCAAATGAAGGCATTAAATTATTTTAACGTCCACTGACAGAGTTGTAACAGTACATCATGTTCAGAATTGCTTGGAAGTCAAAAACCTAAAGCAGAAAAAAAAATAACCCATCAAAATTATTTCATTTTTGTCATGGCTCTATATTATGCACAAATGAAAACCTGCCTGTCACAAATAGAATTAATTCAACCAGTAAGGAAATCCAATTGGATAACACCTATTTTATGTGTTCACAGTTTCAAAGCATTAGATTACCTTCAGGTGGCAAGTGCAAATACTGTCTTTTCTTTTCAAATTTTATTTGAGTATTAAAAATTGTTAACACCATGTAGAATTTAAAATTTTTGATCATGCAATTGTGCATTATTTCATCCTCTAGAACATACTCATGCACCAGTGAAGGTGAAATCTCCAAGACACCAATGAAAAGTTTATCAGATCTGCAAGGTACTGGCAGCTTCTCAGGAACCTGTGAAAGCTTCAACTGCTGCTAAAGGAAACTGAGTGGATGGAAGGAATTTAAAATTTCAGCAACGAACACAAAAACTGCCTCTGGCAAAAGGATTGCTAGTTACAAACAGTACAGTAAAAAATATTGATGCTCTAGCCCAAGTACCAGCAGCACATTCCCTGATGACCAGCTAGATAGCTTCTACTAATTCCCATATCTCCTACCGAGAACAGGAGGACTGTTGTTCCATCTGTTGGAAACAGAGAGGGGGAGGTTAGAGGGGAAGTCACTTCTGCCACTTCTCAAAAAAAGAATCATAATCCATTTTACTGCAGCAACAGCAACATAGCAACAATATGCCATATGCAAACAGCCAAGCTCAGGCCTCATGTTTCAGAGGTTTTTTGGGTGGGCTAAAGACAGATGATGAACCTCATGTCTGCAAACATCAGTCCCACTGCTCCCCTATGGGGATACAACACTGCTGGCATTGTTGAAATTGATTTCAATGCTGCATTTTCCAAGACCTAAGGCACAATCCCTTGTACTATGGGAAGGTATGTGACTTGCAGGGAGGACTTCACGTCTAAAGACAATGCTTTATGGAGATACCAAGAATTAAGCATTTATTAAAAATGTGGTGAAACAAAGGCTCATTGGGCAGCAAACCTATCAGTATGGCAGAAGGTTATGTCAAGCAGTAGTAGATGGCTAAATATCTGCTAGTTTTACTCACTGTTAGGAATCTGCTGTAGATTGTCCAGCATTGGGCTGGAGCTCCTGTGGCAAATACAGCTGGTCCTGTGATGCTGTCTCTTAGTGCAAGAAGCCAGCTAATGTCTTGCTTCTTGGGTGTTTCTCAGTGGGAGATGCAAATGAGCTTCATACAGTTATTGTATTTTTCCCTTCACACACTGAAGGGAACTGCTCCCTGCCATCCTTGGGGAAAGATAATCCAGATACACAAGAATTTTTTGAGAATAAGAAAATATTGTAGTGGTTTTTTTTGTTTTACATCTTCCCCGTTCAAAAGAGAACAAAGCACGATTCAGGTGTTCTATGGAAACACCTCTAAACATTACTTTTTCCCCCACAGGGAATTTTTTTTTTTAAATCTGAGCTAATTTATTACTTGAACCAATAATTTACATTTTAAATTTCTTTAATTAGCAGTATTTCATAAAAGTAATAGAAAGAAAACTAATTACACTAAGCAGTCTTTCATTTAAAGAAGAATTCAATGGGTTAAGGCAGCTCCTGGAGACAATAAAGACTAAATTATTTAAAAGACAATGTTCTCCTGATTATAAACAATAACATTTTTAAAATTTTGAAGAGTTTAAAAATTCAGAGGTAAGGTGCTAGACATTCACAGTGTTGTTATGGTTGCAATCAATCATAAAACTCAGAAAACTGCAGCAATATGAGAGAACAGCAGATAGAACTAAAGGCCTCAGGCTGTGAATAATAACACAAAATTTGTATATGTGAAAGCATCACATTCTATAAAATAGAAGTCAAAATGAATTCTAGCAGAATTAAAAAACAAAGATGAAAACAAAAACCCTAATCAAACCATGGAAAATATATATATATTTTAAGTAGGATACTTAAACACTTATTTCTACTCCATTTATGTAGAAATATACTGCTTCAATTTCTTCAGATCTCCTTTGTTTGGGAGAAAGAATAACTACTTTCCCTGTGAAGCTTATGAATACCCGTGAAAGCTGCTAGAGCACAAATAAGCAGCTCTGCCAAACTCTCAGCTGCATTTGAGCCCTGCATGAAACAAAGAAAGTAAATACAGCCTGAGGTTGGCTTCTTCAATTCCTGTACCATTGGGATGAAGTCTGAAGTATTGTGAATTATCACAGAACTTTGTAATATAACTTGAAAAGGATAACAAAGTTCCTTTCATAAACAACTTATTACTAATTTAAAAAATATATATTGTCTTTCAACTTAATAGAAGGTCACAGAATCACAGAATAGCCATAATCCAATTATGCAGTCTAGTTCTAACCCCCCTGACAAGGGCAGGGACACTGTCCACTAAACCAAAATACTTAGAATTCCATCCAGCCTGGCCTTGAAAACTTTCAAGAAGGGGCATTCACAACTACTCTGGACAACCTCTTCCAGTGCCTAACTGCCCTCACAGTGAGACTTTCAACCTTATATCTAATCTAAACCTACCCTCTTTCGGTTTAAAGCCATTCCCCTATCACTACATGGCCTTATAAATTGTCCCTCTCTAGCTTTCATGTGGGCTCCCTTTAGATACTGGGAATTGCTAGATCTCCCTGGAGCCTTTTCTTCTCCAGACTGAACAACCCCAACTCCCCAGCCTGTCCTCATAGATGTGCTCCAGCCCTCTGATCATCTTCATGGCCACCTCTGGACTCACTCCAACAGGTCCATATCCTCTTTATCTTGGGGGCCCCAGACCTGGATGCAGCATTCCAGCTGAGATCTCACCAGAGCAGAGTAGAGGGGCAGGATCACCTCCCTCAACATGCTGGCCATGCTGCTTTGGATACAGCCAGGATATGGTTTGTCTTCTGGATCGAAAGCACACAAATCTGCTCTCCTAAAACCCAAGGTCCTGAGTTGGCTGTGTACTCCCCTTGTTGCCTTGACACTTCACATGAACTCATCCTCCTGTATCCAGCATCCCCAATTATTATCTATTTAATTACTTTCTATAGCCTTCCCATTACTGTATGTCTCTCTTGGAGTAATCAAACCCCCAGATACTACGACTAAGGAATGTAAATATATCAGATAGTAATGCATAAAAACATATCACATGTCCTTCAGAACAGCTGCTATCACATTGCATGCACATTACATTAACTTAAACCTCCTACATGGTGATATATGTTATTCCATTAGGTTTTGCTCAGGCTAGTTCAGAATGTTCAGAGGAGATAAACCAGAGAATCTACTGTGGAACAAGGAGGAGATCACAATATTTTATGCAGTAAAAATAATTAAATTAAAGAACATTACTTCAGTGAGGAAGGGAGACATTTAATTCACTATATTAATTTGCAGAAGTGTGATATAAGGAAAACTATTAAACAAAGGAGCTTCCTCAATGAGAAAAACAGCCACTGGAACAGGAATTCCTTCCTCAAGCTTCAAAAATTATGGGAGACTTTTAGAAAGTACAGGAAATTTGGAGCGGCTTGACTGATTCTTGTTCAAGTAAAATAGTAACAAGAAAAAAAATTAATTTTTATCAACTATGTTACTGGATTTCAGTGGCAAAACTGTAGAAAACTCCAACAACTCTAAATGCTATAGAATTTTGCTGTCTTAATTTTGTAATGAATGTAGTATTTAATTAGCTTTTTATGAAAAAAGAAACCAGAAAAATAAAGATAAATTTATTTTATCAACATTTTGTACATATATACAATATGGTGTGTAGCAATTAAACTAAAATCCAATTTATGAACCATATTCCAGCCAAAATATATCCCTTAAATTAAATAATAATTAGGCTTGGAAGGTGTGTGAATTGCTAGAGAGATGTTCTTCTGTCAAACTGAAATATCATTCTTTTTTAAGTGCAAACCTAAATATTCCTCAAAATCCTTCAGTTTAGCATGGAAGAGAAGGAGCATGATGGGTCAATTTTTTCCTTATTTTTTAAGGGAGGTGAAATGAAAACTGTGACTTGTTTTTACTGCAGCACATGCCAATGTCTATCCTTGCACTGTGTGTTTGAATAATATCCCGCGAGGTGCTGTAGAATTTGAATATTCAAAGACCAAGTTTAAGGAAGCGCAGCAACTCAGTTACCAGTTATATATGTAAAAGCATCCAACATATTCACTGAAGCTCTTTTGAGTTTTGTGAGGCACTCAAGATTAGTCTCAGCCATTATAGAGCCAAAATAGCCCCCAACAGCATGCTCCAGCATCTCTGGGGAGTGCCCAATACAACTAAAGAATATTAACTTTATTTTGCAAATCCTTATGCTCAGTCCAGCTCAACACATGTCTGAACATCAAACAAAAGAAAATAGCAGAAATGTGTGGTGATGTGGCGCAGTATCATCCCTCTGGGCATAGCACTTCCTAGAACTATGTGTCTGTGATAATGTATGGATCAGTACTCTACCACAGCCAAAATAATGATTCTCGTTTATTCCTTTCTATTCAAGACAATTAAAAAAAAAATTCTGCCAGCACCCATGGGCCAAGATGCCACTTGTATTTCCTCAATAGAACATATTTGCCTTTGACTCAAGGTTCTCTAAGTCTCTGTATAGATCAATATGTGTAAACACCTTCAGATCTCTTCACTGCCTTGTGGTATCTTTGTATGACATATTGGATACTCATAATTGGTTTATTATGTGGGAAAATCCTTCTTGAAGCAAGCAACATCTAATAGAAAGAACCTAGCTCTAGCTTAAAAGCATTAATTGCTATTTTTAAATTGTCTTTTATTCAGAAGAAATTCCATATCCATATTTACTGGAAAACAACAATAGCAGCAGGCTCTGTGAAACAATGTGAATTCTAAGGGGAATAAATAATAACCACTGATGCAAAATCTAAAAAATTTAGACTTTTTCTCTTGAAATAATTCTCTATGAAATAATTGCACTATTTTTTCAAATTACCTCACTCTTTTTCAGAAGTAGAGAACAGTTGGAACAAGCCTCCTAAATATTTAATAATTTCCGCTAAGAAAGTGGAGAAATGTAATTTTGCCACAAAATGTAAAACAGAAAAAACTTCACAGGTTGAAATGGGCTCTTTTCTGTTTTTCAACAGCATATTGACTCTGAAATTATAGTGAAGAAACAATACATATACCCTCACCATTCTAGCCTGTGTTTTTCAAATATGGTTTTAAAGGCAATGATCAAGACAATGTACTTGATCCCTCATAAAAGAAGTGTGATGTATAACACCTCAAATTACCATTACTGCTTTCCCCACAGCTGAGAATAGAATATCCACAGGTTGTAATTGCCTGCATTCACTTAAAAAAAATAAGCCTTTTATATGCATTCATTCTACAGTAAATCCTGATTTTCTTACCCACCTTTTAATTCAGGCAGAACTCCTACAAAACACAAAAACCAGGATAAAAGCTACACTCATCAGGGTTACTTAGTAATGTTTTATTTTGTGTTTTACTAAAATTCCTATTCTATTCTGAATCTTTTTAATGATTATTATTCTCTAAAATAGCTTCCATTTTATTCTACCCCAAGGAAAGAGTCGAAGTTCAAGGTAGATTTTTGCAAAAGTAGTTATGAGAAGAGAGATAATGCACTCCAGTTCAAGAAGACTTTCCATCGTATGTCTTCATTGTTTGTGGATCATTTGTTTGTTTCTGTGAAAGGTCTGACTTAAGCATTTTCAAACATTTTCTTTAGATTTGCCATTTTCCCTTTGTTTTTATTTATCTTTCTCTGTCTCTCTGCTTTTTTTTAATTATTTTTTATTTGTTGGCTATTGTTCAGTTGTCACTGATAAATATTCATTGCTGTTCAGTTCCCCTGGAGAGATGCTATTAAGACTTTTCTTTGAAAAATAATTCAAATCTATTTTAATAAAGGTAGCAAAATTATAAAATGCAAGCACTAAACAGTTATTTGAATTGGTGACCTTCCAATAGGAACCCAGTAAGTTTTTGCAGCAAAAAAAGTTGCCTCTTAAAACAGGTTGCCGGGAGATATTGTGGATGTCCCATCCCTGGAAGCATTCAATACCAGGTTGAATGGGGTCCTGAAAGACCTGATCTAGTGAATGGTATCCGTGGCTGGAGCTAGGTGATCTTGAAGTTGCTTCCAACCCAAAACTCTCCATGGTTCTGTAAGATGTGTGGATCTTGCACAACTGTTCCTTTACTCAGGTAGCCCTTCAGTTGCTAAATGTATAATTTCTTTTCACATGTCTTGTAGGTGCTTAATGCTGGCATTGTAGAAAGCAGGACTTCTAGGGATGTGATTGTTGCTAATCAACTTCTGTACTACCATTTTTTTTTTAAAGTATTCACATTTTTCCCCCGCAGTCTCCATTTAATAATATACAGATTTACTTCACAAGATGGGAAACGTGATGGCTATTTTCCTACTTAGGCATAGAACTATACACAAAAGATATGCAACTAAAGAGTGGGTCTTTAACATTTATAGGTGCTTTAATGTGACTTAAATTGCCAATGTATGAAGAAAAGATGTTTCTATACAAGAGAAAACTGTAAATTTATACAAACAAAATTCTCTCCTTTTAGTATAAGTATCCTGGATATAGACTGAAAAATAAATACTACAAAGGTTACAACTCAGTTGAAAAACTAGAAACAAAGATCATTTGCAGGAATCTCAGTAACTGGGGATGTGACATTGTAAAAAAAGTTTCCTGAAAATTATTCTCATGTGAACAGAGTTCCTTAGAAATCTTCCAGAGTACTCAATCAGGGAAAAAATAATTTGCTTCATTTTTACTGGCTTGCATATGGACTTGCAGCTACTCTGAGGTTGCCTTTTTTTTTTTTTAATAATTTTAGAAAAACTGCTTCATCAAATTCTTCTCCCAATTCGGCAAAAGTCAAAAGCATTTATTTCAAAGTCCTAAGCTAAGCAGAAAGGTGAGAGAGAATAATGACTGGGTATTTCTAAGAGCAACTAAAATAAAAAATTACTCCATTATACTGTGAATAATATCTGAAGATTAAGGTAAATTCTGATCTTGCATTCTGACAGGCAGATTTATGCATATATAAATACATATATTATATAAATATTATATATAAAAAATACTATATACACACACACATGCATACCTTCATGATCAGATGAAAAAGGATGCATGTCATCTTATTCCTCCTTCCAGCTCTGTGGAAGTGCAAGAACACAAAAAAGCAGGGAAAGCAGAAAGGATGTTTGATCAGTATGTCAGAAAACGTTCAACACTCTTGTAAGAACCAACTGAAAAGTCTGATTGCAACCACACACCTATTACAGAGTCAACACAGCCAGTTCCACAGCTATTTGCTCCCTACAGTACAGATGCCAGCAGCCACCTCTAGGTGATGAATTTCCACCATGATCACTGCACTGTATCACTTTCCAGATGATGAAGCATCTTAGCATTGAATGACTGGTAGTAAATCAGCTGTACTCACAGTGCCCACAGAAGCCACCATTTCCTTTTCAATCTTTCCTCCTCTTTTTCATAGAGCTATTCATGAATAGGAGTTGAGTAACAGTGCGGCTGCTAGCACGAGTCATGAAATGACGACCATATCTTTGAGGATGAGCAGTTTGTATAATAACAGTTCACCTGGACTATTTGAGAAGAAATCTTCACAACCAAAGACTTTTTTACTATTCACTATATTTACTTCACAAAGACTTTTTTACTATTCTAGTTATCTTTTATTGTACATAAATCGCCCAAACATATCAGGGATTTAAAATGTTAGACAGAGGTGGGCTTAACAGAACAGTGTAACATGTACATCACCTTTAAGCCTATGGTTATGCTGATTGAAATCAGAGACATCTTTGGTACAGAGCTGGGAGATAAATTGTATTTCCAGCTCCAAGGGGTTTATGACTATGAAAACATTCATCCTCTCACGACTCTGAGTGCTTTCAACACATAAAAACATAACTCACAATGGTATTAATATTCCATGAAATACAGTATTGTTACAGGAGTCNAAGAAGGGACAGGAGAAAGAAAAAATAATTCAGGTTCAGTACAAGGAAAAGAGTACAAAAAAAAGTAAGGAAAAAAGCTACAATGCAGTCTCAAGAAATCATGAATAGAAGAAAATTGTACAAAAAAGTCTGTATAGAGAAGAAAAGGAAAAATAGGATGAATAAAGACCAGATAAGAATAAAATAGAAATATTGAAGGGTTGCACAGAGATGATGAGACTAGGCAAGAGAAATCAATAAGATGCTGGGAAATCCAGAGAGGGTGGAAAGAGGAATAAATTGCACTTCCTACAGATTACAAAAATTTCATGCAAGAAGATGCTAGAGGTACCATCACCTATTATAAGAATTTCATTTGGCAGATATGTTTTAGAAGTGTTTCATATTAGGTGTTTCTCTTTTTTCCTTACTTAGTATATCTATTATAATGCTTTAGTCTTTGCTTGTTAAAAGCATACATGAATGACTTTGAGATAAAACACATCTCTAGGAAATAAGTGTTCATATGTCATAGTTCACATGAAAGCTCTTTTCCTTTTAATACATTATTTTTTTTCCTGCAGCACAGAACTGCTACTCTGGGACATACATTCAGAGAATTCTTGTTCTTCTTATGTATGAAAATCAGTACATAAAGTGGCTTTAGCCTCAAGCCTTATGAAGGATACTACTGGAAACATCTTCTAACAGAACTATTGTCTTCCAACTGCTTGATTATATCCAACTCTAGCAGCCTGATTCTCAGCTGGTGGGACCCTGCCTCCTTATCCAAAGGCCAGCTTTCTGTGCACCTTTAAATTTTCCCTGTAATTGAAGATCTGGGGCCATCATACCTTATGTAGAAAAAGGTTTTTTATGGTTGTTTTGAGAATTAACACTCACTACAGCAGTGTGGATTTCTTGGCAGTGCAAATGACATACAGGTAACAATTACTGAAATAATTAGCACAAGTATAGCATTTGTATCTTGTAAGAACCATACTAACATTAACTAATTAATTCTCACAACACCTCTGTGAGGAGAGGAAGTAATTATCCTGAACCCCATTTAACCCACAGAGAGTGGCTTAAGTATTATTCCGGTTGGAAAACATAAACCTCGGGTTGGTACTATGGTGGTATATGTTTGAGATTTCTCAGTGATATTGCTCTTCAAAGCTCACTGCTCTTCAGTGAGCTCAGCTGTTACTCGGGCAGAGGAGAGGGTACAGTGTGACTGGGCCAGCCTGCACATCATGTCCTTACTGGCTAGGTGAGAAAAAGACAATCCATGGGTTTCTGCAACACATTTTGGGGAAAAAAAACAGTACATTTCAGTGAGAGAAGTTAGTGTGTGACTTCAAAACTGAATTCTGCCCTCTTGTGTGTGCATAAAATAAGCACCAGAATTTAAGTAACATCCTATTTACCTCCCAGACTGATTCTGTGAACATATCATGCAAAGGTAAAATGTGAATTGCAAATAGAGCAGCCCAGGTGTTCACACAACAGATTGATTATTACAAGGAGTACTCCCAAGTTAATATATATTATCTGTTAAGAGTAGGTTTCAGGACTATATTAAATTTCTACTGGACTTTTCACCTCACTACTATTCCTTTGTAATCCCACCAGTTATAATTATGGAGTACTGCTTATGTAAAGGCTATGTCTTCTCACAATGCATTTTGGAGGACAGACTATTGGGCTGGATGCTGCCTTCAAAAATGTACAGGTTGAAAACTGCAGAATAGGATCCCTGTTTTCTAAACCTGTGCTCATATGGCTTTTAAACTACAAACACATCTACTGTGGCTGTATTTTTCCTATCTGTAAAACACGGACGGTCCAACAGTTAGATATTCTGTTGTTTTACTAAACCGGACAATTGAGTGTGCTGTAATTTTCTATTCACAGAAAACAATGAGAATAGATAAAGTAATCAAAAGGGATAAAAGGATATGGTTTTCTGAACTTGCTTTGTTTATGGATTTTTCTGAAGAAGAAACAACCTATGCAATGCTTTATCTGAGGCTTACAATAACATTTCTTGTTCAGCTAAACTTCAAAATATTTTATCTTAGAAAGAAGCACACTATCTGACAGATGTAATATCTACATGCAGGTCTCTCTATGAGGTAAATCAAGTTCAGAAATCTAGTCAGATTTCACTCTAGATGAGAATGAAACAATTAAGTAATTCACTTAATTAAGTATTACGTATTTGTGAAATAAAATTTATTTTGTAGTGTAGGTATATCAAGAGAGGTACTTAATAATAATTAATCATCTTTGCCAGGACTTCAATTGTCAACCACAATTAGGCATAATTTTTTTTCATTGAGACAGATTTAATCATACAAACCCAACTTAACTTATAAGTATGACAGGGCCACCAGACAGTGCAGTACAATAGAAGTGCATTTGCAGGTCTGTAAATTCACTATCCCTACAGTGACTGTGAAGTAAAACCATCTGCGCTCAGGAATGCACTACACTTGTTGCTATCTACTTTGACTTGGCTGATAAAATACATGAAGTTGCATTCTCCTCATAAATAGATAATTTAAAAACTTTCTGCAAAGCATTGTATCTCTCCATTAAGACTACATATTAAGGAGGAAAAGGCTAGATATATTTTTATACCCACATTATAAAAAAAAAGTCTATGTCAAAACACTTGGTTAGGATAAAGTTTATATTTTATAAAGAAATGAGTCTGCACAACTGCTGAAAACTTCTGATAATTATGGGAAATGTGTTTAAAATCCATACATACCCCTTAAAAATGTCCAATTAACTTGGAAGAAATTAACAGAAAGGATCTGTAGCTGCCATATCCCACTTTCAAAATGTTTATTGAAGTTTTCAGCTGGGGAGGAGTGTTGAAATTTACTCGAATCTTTTAAGTAGAAAAAGTGCTTTATAAAGTTACTAGAACTTAGTAGTCTGTTCTATGTGGGCAGACAAGCTTTTATACACCTAAGAATTTGAGTAACTAATTAACGCGTTTCCACTGATGGCTTTGCTCTGGAATTGCAGCTGCATTTCTACAACTGAACCAAAAGGTGGCGCCAGGAATTTCTCGAAAATATCTATAAATTTAACACATTCTGTGACTGCAAATTAGATTCCAGGTGATCAGTAGCCAAACTAGCATCTAGCTAAAATGAATAATTAAAAGAAGTAGTTGGAGTATGAAGGAAGCATAAAAGTAAACAAAAAAGAAAATTAAAACCTCCAAGACACAAGGGCTATGAAGCTCTAAAATAAATGAAATAAGAAAAGACAACCTGATCAGAGGAGGACAGAACAGGTTTAGAAGGACTGAATCATGGCAGTAGCAATACAACACTAAAGACGTTGAGGCAAATTAGAAAGGCAAATAAGCATGGCATGCATTTCTGTGAAGAAATTGCTCTTCCCTTCAGAAGATAAGATTCCTATACTGTGACTCAAGCTTGAATTTAAAATTTAAAGCACCTAAATAAAATTTTTGGAAAATTAGGTGAATATATGAACATTTGACCTGTATGCAAAAATTTAAATTGTGCCAAATGTAAAGGAAAATGAGTGTCTGAAAGGATGCACGGGAAATGGGAAATGCATCCAAAAGGTGACAAAGTGTACCTGTGGCCCAGGGAAGGATACACAGACATCAGACATGATATCCTCACCCACAAAGGCCTGCAATAGTTTTTGCAAAATTTATAAAGCATGAGAGAAGGACACATTAAAAAGAAAAAACAGAAAGTGGGTATTTCTAAGAAAAGTGAAATAGTAGTCAAATGAATTTACTGCTGTATCCTATCTAGAATTCTGCCACCTAGTCAAGTACTACACCATATTAGAAAAAACAGACATTTAAAACCACACACACACACACACACACCCACCCCAGTGGTTTTTAACATATCTTTCCTTCCTCTCCTCACTATCAAGATTAATTCTTATAGGGAGATAATCACTTACTAGAGGAACATCTACCCAAAAGATAGCCAAAAATGTTGTTTCCAATATTTTACTTTAAAGTTTAAAAATAAATAAAAAATGTGTGAAGGAAAATTATTAAATATGTTATATGAATCTAAAGAAATAATTAATTTTAAAATGCTTTACAAAACAGCAGATGACATATCAAAGAAAGTTTACTAGAAAACAAAGCCTTTCAAACAAATGCAAGAATATTTTCCTAAATAGGCGAGGGTTTGGTTTATTTTTTTTTTTAATAAGAGTGTGATGAAAGGTACAGATATTTAGACATGTTTTGAAACTCAAATACTGGAACTTAATCCAAAAATTTATATTTATTTTAATCTGAAATCAAAGTGGTTTACTCATAATTTTTTTCTAAATATAAAGCTACATGACTATGTACATTTTGGAGGGAACATAGTGCTATCCAATAGCAGACTGAAAAGCTTGTTTGAAAGTGTTAAGAAGCAACATAAGGATAGTCTGAGAAACAAATGTTTTAATTTGCCTCGAAAGACTCAAAAGTTCTGGAAGCACAAGCTCGGCATTGTCTCAAGACGTAGGGAAAAAAATTAAAAGAAAAAAAAGTCAGGATTTTGCAAGAATACAAAGCATACTTCATAGTTCTTGTAAATATCTAACTGAAACACTCTAACACTCTATCAACACTTATGGGGGTTCAGTAGACAAAATTGAATGGTGGGGAAGAAAAAAGAAATCACTTCAGCTTTTAAAAATTGTCTTATTAAGAAGAAAGTTAGAGACAGATGTTATTAACATCAGTCACAGACATCATATACAGGTTTCCAGGAAATAATTACAAGTATTTTGTTCATCACTTGAATGCTTGCTTTATATTTAAGAAATTTGAAAGGAGTTTAATAATAAAAAAAATATTTATCAATTTTTCCATTGTAAATGTTGTAAATGCAAAGGACAACTTTTACTCAAAAAATTTAAAAAAACATGGCCAATGTAAATTCTGGAAGTGAGGAAACGTCTGTCATAGTTAAATGAAATGAAACAAGTTGCAATAAGAAAGCAAGGTTGAGATCTACTACATTAAGGAATTAAAATCTTATTTTTTAAAATCAATATAAAAATGGGAGAGAATATCTAATTGCAATTTAAGAGAAGAAAATAACTTAAAATTTTCAAACAACCCAGCTTGTCTTTCAGAGAAGGTAAATCACTAAAATCAGTAAAGAGTTTAAAAATGCTTTGGTATGTCATGCTTGAATAAATATTTTAAATAACTACATTAAATGATTATAAAACCACACACAAAAAAAGAAAAAAAGAAAAAAAAAAGCTTCTGCTTCTCAGTCTTATTTTACAGACTCCTGAGGAAGAACAACCGAGAGCACTGTTGTTCACTCACCCCTATGGCTGTGCAAATAATTAATTTTTCAGTTCACTAACTACTTGCTAGAGTGGGGGTAAGAGAAAAAAAAATCAGGAAGGTAAAAATATTATTTCAAGTCAGATGGGAAAAAAAAAAAGCCTTTACTGGAATTTTTTTAGAAAATGGAAAGAAAAAAATGCTTTGAGTCATTTTTAGTCTGGATTTTGGCATCTTTATAGACAGGAAGGCTTGTTTGAAAGCAAAAAAAATAATATTTATTTTGCACTAAAATACAAAAAAGAATGCATTTTAATGCTGCTTTTTTCTTCCTATGGAAGGTCCTAAATTAGATCATAAAAAAGACTCTTCAGTCTGTCATCACAGAGTCATAGTACTGAAGAATTTTAATAATATCATATCAGTATTGTATTAATTTGGCCCAAATATCCGTACAGAAGCCTATAGGCAGTCTAAAACATGCTAATCTAAATTCTTTCTTCACGTTTTTTTCTTTTTATTTTCCTTTTTTTTTTTTTTTTTTGCAGGGCTTTTTTGTTTGGTTGGTTTTTTGTTTGTTTGTAAGTTTGTTTTTTGTCCTGGAAACCTGCTGGTGAGAGGTTGCCAATTTCCTCTAACAGGAAAAAACCTTTCACCCCGTGCAAGGAAATATGTCCCAGAAATTCCCCTTTTCTCTAGCTGAAACACCTTATCCACCCCTCTCAGGACAAATTTGAGGTTTAAAACAATAAGAGACACATCTTCAGGATGCAACACTTGAGCATTAAAATCCTGCTCTTCCACAGTCCCAATGAGCATTCAGTGTTGATTATCCCTATGCTCTGAGATAATGTTTTAAATCTAAACTATCATTTAATGGTGACTAGTTACCAAAAATTATTTCCAAATTTATTGAATTACGCCCACTGGTAGCTTGAATTTGTGCCGTATTTCCACTTTTTTGTAATACAGTAAAACTTAATTGGCAAAACTTATCGCATTGAGAGCATTCTCAATTTTGTTGCAAATGTTCATCAGTAGCAATGGGACATACCTTGCTTTTGTAGATCATTTGATTGTCATAAAACAGGGTGGTATCAAGATCTATAAATGGAACACATGAACAAAAGGTAGCAGGTAGACATCAAGGAGGAAATCCACATCAACATGGATTTCACTATTTGAGCTTGACTACAGTTTCAGCTCTCTTCAGTTATAACAGTAAAGGTCAGAAGAGAGCACTGCTCTCTTTTCTGGGCATGACAAATACTTTCCCCAATCCCAAAGCAACTGTGCAAATCGAATCAATCACTTGAGACTGAACTGTTCTGAGCTAAAAATCTTAAACTTTTCCTATCTTACTTTCCTTTTGTGAGGATGCTTGGTTATTTTTGCTGTTTAATTTTACCTAAAGTGTTTAATCTGCAGAAATGAAGGAAGTTGTCTGTGCTGAACCCAATAGATACAAAAAGTCATTGCTTGCTATCTTTAAGCAAAGTTATAGCAGCCCTGGCAAAGTAGCCCAGGTATGTATATAAAATCAGGTATATGGCAAGCCAGACCACTCATAACACATGAGGAAATCCCTGCACAGCATCTTCTCCCTTGTAAGAAGACTAATCTGAGCAACAAAACCATGAGTTCAATTTGCCTTATTAATTGCCTTGTAGAAAATACTTCCATTAACAAGTCATCCATTCAGAACTGCAGAGTCCCACCTGTATGAACATATTAATTTAGGAAAAGAAATACAAGACTTAATTGCTTGAAAAATGCCATGGTAATGAAATACTAGATTATTGAAAGTTTAGCCAGAATAGCCTAAGAAGATCTCAGCAGATGGTAAAGAAAGAAAGAAGTCATGCAAGGCAAAATGGAAATTGCAAGATGCTATAGGTTGGAAAAGATGTCCATAATGGAAAAAGTCAAGCAATATGAGATACACACGCACACACACATATATAAATATATATGTAGGCACTTCAGGGATCAGAGCAAAACACAAATAGTATTTCCTCCATTCAAATACCTTCCTTGACATGTTTCATCAATACACAAAGCAACTTATCAGCTTGGGACTCAGTGCTCATCCATGCACCCACATTCTCTGCCCTGCAGCAGGACTAGTTTGCTTGGCCTCTCTGATATGTGATACGGATAGATTGTTCCCATGGCAAAGCAAGGAGAAACATTCCCTATTCCAAAAGACTTCCATAAGGGAAGAATTTTAAAAACTTGGGGTTTTGTCTAAAAAATGTGTTTTCTATCTTAGTGTAAATATTGTTAAGTTTAAAATGCAGCAATGACTCATCTTTGGCATACACATAAGGATTTTTCTGTTTATTAGGGGAAGAGTGCTTCTTGCCTATGCCTTTAGAATAGCCTGAAGAGTAGAAAGTTTTCATCAAGTCTCTGGCCTGGAGTTCAGATTATACTACAGTCCCAGACAAATTAAAGATTCACCCTTTTCCTAAAGTTATTCCAACCCATCTTGCTGAAGCCTTTCTCCTGGATGTTAACTTTGCAGAGTGTATCTCCATTAGCAACCAATGTGGTGCTGTAGCAATGGATCCCCAGGGCAGAACAGTTGGTGCAGAGTACCTGATCACCTCACATGATTCAGGGGAAGTTTACTGGTCAACAGCTCAGATATGGTCTTGTGAACAGAGTATTCGTTAGCACCTAGAGTGCATTAAAAGAGCTTCTGGAGTCTCTTGCTGGTTAGTTTTACTTGAAGGGACTTCACTGTGAGACCAGCCAGCAAGTAGTGGAAGAGTCCTTCAAAAGTGCAGGTCCGATCTGAACCAAAATATAATACCAATATTGGCAGACTGCAGAGTATCACCACAACAGGCCATGAGCAATCTGGGGGCATGCAGGCTGAGAGGATGAAAACAAACACAAAGGGCTCTGTCTCAGGTGAGCAGGGAATGAACATTTTGTTGTTCAGTTGAAGCATTGAACTAGAAGCTGCAGAGACAGTATGACCTGCTGAAGGGGACATTAAAGATCACCTCCTTCCTGCCCCCCTTCCATGAGCAGGGACAGCTTTCACTAGATCAGGTTGCTCTCTCCATCAGTGATGTTGAAACAAAAATGAATAATCCATTGGTCTATAGATTGGGAAACTAGAGCTCTTACTGCTTCACACTGTTAAAAAAAAAAAACAAAAACCAAAAACAAACCAGCAAGTACCATCCCCAAATACAGCATTAACTAGGCATCAGCAGGCCTAACAGAAGAATAGTTATGTCCAACTACAGTGTGTTCCTTTTGAGTCCAGCCCTCATTTATCAAAAGATATAGAGAAAGTATTGAAAGGTAATAAGCAAAAAAAAAAAAAA
>VXBI01003337.1:206342-255244 GCA_013397375.1 Toxostoma redivivum | reverse complement strand
AAAAAAAAAAAAAAAAAGAAAAAAAGATTGCTTTTGTTCTTACCTAGGTGTTTTTTTGTCAAGCAGGAGTATGTTATTTTCTGCATGATTCTAGATTAGGACACTATCATTTATGACCATAAAAAATAGCTAGAAATCTTTTGGAAAGTTGCATTTTTATGACTTAATTTTATACTTTCCGTTATACTTGGTGCACACTGATTATAATTACAGTTTACAGTTCATCAAAATAGCAGTGTACCCATACATAAGAGAAGACAACATCTTTTCAATCACGGATAGATGCTAGATTCATAAACACTCACTTAAGAGAGATTTTACTGAACTTTATTTTTAAAGTTTGCTGAGTGCTTTAAAAATTTTTTCAACTTTAGCTCAAAGAGGTAATTAGCATTTCTATATTTTATCACTATTGCATGCAATATTTAGGTCTGCTTACTTATATTTACATTAAGAAAAGTCTTTCCTCAAATTTGATTCCATTTTCTGAATTTATAGCATTTTATTGTATTTTAAAAGTACATAACTGAAAGATATGAAATTCCTGAGTTTTCCACAGTTTTAGAAACAAGATAGCTCTTAAAAGACTGGGGAGAAACCCAAAACAAAACAAAGTGAAACAGCAGCACTGACTTAAATCATAATTGTTCAGAAACTTAGGTGCATAAGGCAGGTACAGGTCCTTGGACTGCATTAGGTTTCAATCAGGATTCTTAACCACACCTCATCCCGCCCCTTTCATGATTCTGCATTTTACCCCTTCTACTTGAATAAAGATTGTTAGAAATGCTTTGCATTCCAATGTCTATTTAATGACAGTTGATCTATTTTAACAAACTTTTCAAACACTGTTTCCGGATCTCTATTTTTATTTTTAATAAGGCTATGTAAAAACCAAGTATAAATAAAGCCCTAATACAATAGTACTACATAAACACATGTGTTTTGCTCAGAACAAGAACTCTGGAGAGATAATTAACTCAAATTGCCGGGGTTTTGTCCAAATGCTTGCAGTTGCTGACAATTTCCCCACTTTTAACTACCTTATAATTATAAATGGTCCACATGCCAGATCACTTTGTCATTTTTTTCTATTGGCTAGCAAGAAATAAAAGCTCAAGCTGTAGTCTGCCTTCTTTATTGTGCCTTTTTTATTCTATATTTTGTCATCTCCATGGTTGCTATTAAAATGAGAAGAAAGGATAAATCTAACCTTAAATTCCCTCCAATTGATGTTACTAATTTGTAGATCCCATTGAGGGTCACTGATAGCTATGATGGTCACTAATAACTGCACTCTCATGCCTTAATAAAATATAAAAATTCCTTTTATGCAACAGCCATTATTTCTACATCCGAATACCCTTTCATAATGACAGTGAATATTTTTTGTATGCTGTATTTTTTTTAATAGTTTTATTATTATATAACACTTTATGTAATTTTCAGGACATTATCACCAGTGTTATTCCAGTGGTGTCTCTAGAACATGGTCTGAAGTGTTTGCCCATCAAATAGGATGGTCTGGCAAAACAAGCAGAGGGTTTTTTTTTATTTTGTTTTGGTTTTTGTTGTTTTGTTTTGTTTTGTTTTGTTTTTTGTAAGATATATTTGCTCAAGTTAAGGTTATGAAGTAGCAATCAGTCTGAAAGACAACAGTATTACTCATCTTGTCAGCAAACTGAACTTCCTGTTTCAGGTTTTGGATTTGTTGCAGGAAATACTTCTGCTGCATTGAATGTAGCTTCTTGGTAGAAGTTTATTTCATCTGAGCAGATACTAGGATTCATGTGGTTTTTACATGTGTGTTATATTAGCAGGTCTTTGTTAATCGACAGAAAATAGTTTTTTATTTTCAAGGAAGTCATTAAGTTTCCATGATGGCAACATGAGCATTAAATAACTATCACTAAGCATCAAAATTAACAAAAGGCAAAACTATCTGCCCTGAACATCAGTGTCCCTTCTCCTGTATTTTTTTGTGACAGTTGATATGTAAAAGCTCCAATGATGAAAACTTTCTATCTTCCCTTCTCTCAGCTTAAAAACAAAACAAAAAAAAAAAAACAAAACAAAAAAAAAAAAAAAAAGAGATGATTATTCTAGAGAACAGATTGGTCTATGAATATAGGTTGATTCTAATAATGATGAACTGCCAGTATTCTCTGTAAGCCACATATTTAAGTATGCAACACTCTTTGAGGACCAATTCTCCATTGCCCTGTGGAGCTGTCTCATTTTAGTGAGAACAGAGGGCCAAATAAATCACTTTTTCAACACTATTGCTACTCCAAGTGTCATGATCAGATCCCATCTAGCCAGACCAATATCAAAATTGTTTCATAAAGTGTCTTGAAACGAACCTTTTAAAAAATAATGGTACAGTAATAGCAAATGGGTTTCTTCTGTCACAGAATTACTCAAACCATGTTTTGAGAGAAAGAAACAGGACACATGAACATATATTTGAAAGACTTGTTTTCTATTGACACAAGCAATATCCATAAAGTTAATTTTTCTTTTACCTCATGGAACTGATTATATTGCAGCCAACCTCCACATTTTATGCATCACTACACATTCCTAAATAAGCTTTTTGTATTTGAGCAATATAATTATAGTGCATACGAATGCAACATAGTTATTACAGCAAACAAACAACAAAAAAACCACACCCTACTTCTATTTTGCATCCATGCAGACCTAAAGGCTGAATAACTAGTCTGGAATCTTTGATACAACAAAACTCTTGCTGCCAATAATTGAGATAGCACACTACTGTCTCTAAAGCAACTTCATTTTCTTTAAATAGATTTTGCCTTTGCTTTTCTGGATTTTAAAAGTATTTTGGTAATTTTAAATTATACTATATGTATTTAATCACCTCTCAGTTGAGTAGCTACTACTCAGGCAAAGGTTCCATCATTATGAAAAAAGGTTACCTGATCTGACTTTAATTAATGGCCACAAACATATATCCAAGTTATAAATCCATAAATTATGGGCACATAAAATTTAAGAACTATTTCCAAGTCAGTCTAGTTCTATTTCAATACAAGAATTAAAAAAAGGTTTAATCTTATCATAAGATGAGTGATATTAACGAGGCATTCTTTATTTATCCAAATTATTGACTCTACCCTCCCAACTTCTTGTGCACCCTCAGCCTACTTGCTGGTGGGCTGGGGTGAAAAACAGAAAGGGCCTTGGCTTGTGCAAGCACGGCTTAGCAATGTCTAAAGGACAGCAATTTGTGCTGTCTTTACAGCAAAAATCCAAAACATGTCACCATGCAAGCTACTGTGAAGAAAATTAACCAGCACATGGACTTATATTCATAGAAGTTAGTATTTTTCTTTTATGCTATGCCACTTTCTAGGCTTGTTATTAAGAAAATAATTAAAAAAACAAAACAAAACAAAACAAAACAAAAGAGGGGGAAGAAAGGGGGAAAGAAAGATAAATGTTAGGGGAGGAGAAACAAGACAACCTTCTAAAAGGTCAGCAGGAGTGATAGCAGGAAGAGAACAAGGGAGTGAATGTTATGTTTGATTTTGTGTCAGTAGACATGGAAGGAGTATTGTATGATCTTTTCTATGACTTCAGGGAGAAAATCCCGTGAGAAGTGTATGATATTTTCTGTGACTGTAGGGAGAAAACCCACTGAGAAGTGCTGTAAGATCTTTCCTATGATCGAAGGGAGAAAACACAGTGATGAACATAAATGAAAGAAAGAAAAGAGTTCTAGGATTCAAGCTCACAAAAAATGCCAGGAGAGGGTAGTTTCCTTCCTAAAATATGGACATGAATAAATATGAATCTTTTTGTATGCATGTATATAAATTCCTCACATACATTATATTTTATACATAACATACTTTTTATCATACACACACACACACACACTTGTGAAATTAGTAAATATACCCCGCCTCCTTGAGAAAGTAGCTTAGAATAGTAAACATATCTAAATTAGATTTTGCTGTAGTAGATAGAACAGTGTAAGTCTTAAAGGTATCGTGAGTTTGAACTTCTTCTGGAATATGACAATATTTGAAATCATTCAGAATACCCATACAATCAGTATTGTCAAAAAGCTCAATTTCTGTGGAAATACTTCCACAATACGGTACAAATTTTGGCAAATATGCCATTTTTCAGAATCGGTCCCTTGGTTCCACTCCCCTGTTTAGCCTCAATTGTGTTTTTAGGTTTCTTAAGGAAAAAAAAAAAAAAACAGCAACAAACCCTAAACTGTGGTAGCTGATTCTGGCTGTAGTGAAACCTATTGAGAAAAGAACTGACCTGCTGCTGAACTCAGATAACAAGCAGTTTATGCCTATACCAGATAGCACGTGCCCTTTAGCGAAAGGAGATAGTTCTCTTCATTAAATGAACACATAATCCAATCCAAAATTCAGAGGCATCAGGAATATACAGGATGGCAGTAAGATTTCAAAAAGGAATGAGGAAGATAATAAGTTTTTAATTCATCAACTTGTATTTAGATGAACTATGCTGACCTCTTTCCTTTCACATTTTTTCCATTACACACATTGTCAAAATTATTTCAAACAAATGCAGTTTAGTGATATGGATATATCTAAGCCTACTCTCATTTCTCATGAAAGAATGAACAGTGATGTGTCTGTTAGTAGATGGGAAGGCAGTAGTCTCCAGGTCTTAAGTATAATAAACAAATAATGCTCCCTTCCCAATGTATTTTCAGAAACACCTAAGCATGAAATAACACTTCCCCTTATGTAGCGAGGAGCTGCTGGAGTTCTGTAAAATGCACATCACACCAGTAAGTGTCACATTAAATGTGATTTCTAGGTAGAAGAATTATCTATTATGTACTTCATCTAGCAACAGAGGTGAACCCATATTTCCTGTCTAGGTAACATTCTTCCTAAGATTTTAGGAAAAAAAGTCAATGAAAGCTGGGTGTTAGTTGAACAGCAAAAACACAATAAATGACTGGGCTATACAAAAACTTCTCTGGACCTGAAGGGGCTATGTAGAAAGATTGACTTTTGGATAGGAAAAATCAAAAAAAAAATGTGGAACTGGTGTCTCAAGCCCTGTGCTTTATGGACAAGTTATATATCTAAGGCCAAATATCAAACATTTTTAGCATTAATTCACAATAAGAACTGGAGAAGATTCAGTCATAAAAAGGAGGAACTAAAAGAATTTCTGAAAAAAATGTTAGGGTCAGATATTTTTATCTTGAAAAAATATTTTAAGAGGCAATAAAATGAAATTGAGTATTTTCTCTGCAGTTACTCAATGTAATTTTTTGGAAAAATGTAGCAGCTTTTTACATCAAATATTAGTGAAAAAAGCTCACGATCAAGAAATTCCCTGTATTCCTCAATTATGTTTTATCTACTTAAAAATTGATCATCTACTTAGCATTAACCCTGAACTTATTAAAAATTCAGGTAAAGACACACATAGTATTTTTACAATAACTTTTTTTAAAAAATTCTGAGTTTGATAACATAAAAAATGTATAGAAAATTTATAGAAAATTTAAGACTTCTTTTAATTAATGAGGCAGAGAACTTTACTTATTACAAAGCGGGTAATCTTTGCTGCAGCTTAAGGAAAATGTGACCTCATTTTTATTTATGACATGAAAAATCCCAGGTGTATTATATTTGAGGAGCACAGAGATTATTTAGAAGCTGAACACCAGGTAAAAACAAGTATGCAATGCATAAATGGTTAATGGTTATATGGTAAATATAATGTAATAATACATTTGGGAGTTAAAATGGTACTGAATTAATGATTTAAGACCGGTATTATGATGAATATTGGCATTTCTGTTAATAAATATGATTTTGATAGTTCATTTTGTTGATTTTGGTGTATGTTTGCCTACAAAACTTTAATTTCAAAACAAAGGAGTTTAGTTTACTAAGTTTACATTTAGTCATGCCATTTGCTTGTCTTCTGAAACTGTAATTTAGAGTATAAATAAATTTGTGCCTAATTCTTTAAGAGCCTTCTCTACTGTACTATCATGCTTGAGCTGCAAGATAAGAGGTCCAGCTGTGTCTGGTTTCAGCACCTGAATTAAAAGATCTCTCTTGAGCAGGAGCTTGCTGGAGCCTGTTACTGGAACTAGAAAATAATAGTGATCTGATATTGCAAAAATAAGAACCAGGGGAGACACTGGAAAACTCCCAACTTTTAAAAATTTAAACTAGCAAGGGCACACATTCATATCCACCTGAACCTTCTCTTTTCAGAACTAAACCAAGGAAGTTTGGGATCAAAAATTGTACAAATGGTACCTATGAGCTGATTCATTAAGCTGTAATTTGCTGTTCCATCTCTCTGTGTGTCACAGTGACCTGAGATGGAGTAAGTAGCACAGATTCCATACTCCACTCTCTCTTTGATATGAAACTTCCCCAAATCCCATTGAGACAGAAAGGTCCTGCATTTGTTTCAAATACAGAGATGTACACTGGGAGCACAGCTAAGGCAAAGTAATATTTTAGCATGAGACAGAACTAGAGCAGAGGTTTTTCTTTCAGTTGTAAAAAAAGATGTGAAGGACGAGAAGCAGTTAATGGGAGACCATGAACATTTGTCTATTCTGCTGAACAGAGCAGACAGATAGATAGCTTTCTATAAAGCACAGAGCTTGTACTTGTCTAAATTTTCTAATTTTTTTATCTATTCTAACCAAGGAAGGGAGAACCATGCCATAAGGAAAAACACACATTTCTTTTTAATGCATGGTTTTTTTCATCATTAAAATGTGCTAATCACCAAATAACTAGGGACATTATTTAAATAATTACTATAGAATTATGAAACAGACGTTATTGAAAATGAACACTTAGCTGCTAAAATTAATTCTACAGCATTTATGTTTCCTGCATTAAAAAAATGTATTTCTTCCATTTGATTTTCAGTATACATTTACAGATATGGAGTGAAGCCATTCAAGGTTTATTTATATCCAATTAAGTATATGTTAAGAAAGAGGTGATGTCACTCTGCCTTTAAAAATGGTAACAAACGAGGAGTTTCAAGGAATTTAAAAAATTATTCAGTCAAAATTTTATGCGCACCTGGTACATAGCACAGAATCGAAACATTTTGCCTACAAAACTAAAGGCATTAATCAATACAGCCTGCCTAGAGTTCCCATTTCAGAGGTTTTCTCATGGGATGGAAGCTGACATGTAATCAGTAGATATTTATTCTAACATTACCACCAAAATGTGTAAAGGTCTTTTAGGCTGGCTGAGGAACTAAGTCCTCAAAGAAAAGATGACAATGCAACCACAGTATTCTGAACCAAAAATAGTCAGACACGTTAAACATCACCAAAATTAGGAAAATTGAAAGCTTGTGACAAAATGCCTCTAAATTATAAAACAATACTACAGCTGGTAACAGAAGCAGCAATACACATGTAGTAAATCTGAGACTACTTACCAGACTAAAGAAGAAGACTTCTGACCATAAGGAATTTACCATCTATAGCAGAGTCATTGGGTGGAGATTTAGTAAGAGATAAAAAACCTTTCAAAAAGGATGCTGGTCACATTTTAAACAGACATGAAAACAGTCTATGCGAGGAATTGAATTGGTGGTGAAAAAATATAGTTAAAACTATGTTTGGGATATTTTCCAACTTACAGACCAACTTTTGCTTCAGCACAGCTTAATGTATTTTCCAAAGAAAAACACATCACCCGTTTCACAAAAATCTAGGTGTCCCAAGCCATACCAGCAAGTGAATTACATTTTATACTTTAAGAGAGTACAATTTTGCATGGATCACTGGCAAGAGTTACTGAATATAAATACACCTTTCTTCATTATCTATATATATATTTTTTTTTTAATAATTGTAAACCACTGATTGCAAGCTTTAACACATAAGTTATCCTTCTGTGCAGGAAACTTAGCCAGTTTCAACTGCAAAATAAAGGAAATGTAGAGTTAGGTCTGCGCTAAAGTTAAGCTACAATTGTCAATATATATGTCCTACATAAATAACATATATTTCACTTCCCTCTCTTAGCTCTTAACAGGTAGTATTTTAAGTGTATTTGTCATTTATAGAAACACCTGCTAGACTTTTTATTCCCTTATGGGCATTATGCTCAGTTAGCCATAGAAAACTTGGTTTCAATATTTAAATATTAAATACTCTGTTTTACTATTTGACACTAATAGAATCATTTATCTTGAAACAAAGGAGCTGGTTAAGACAAATACTGAAAACACTGGATTATGAGTCACACACCAGACATACATTAGGAGTTACTTATTCCACTTTCTATTCAAACCAATGATTTTTAGATTTCTAGTGATTCAATGTGTAGGCTTACCAGCAATGTAACTCAAGGCCATGTGCCTTTCCTCAGTTATAAAATGCCTATTTTTTGTCTATGCTATCAATGCAAATGCAATTAAGAAGCGTATTTGCATACATATATATATAAAAAGTACTATTGTTAAGCTGCACACACTTAAGGTAATCTGTACCAGTGTGGTGCTTTTGGTTTTTTTTTGGGGGTTTGTGGGGTTTTTTGTGGGGTTTTTCTTTTGTATTTTTTTGGGTTTTGTTTTGGTTTGGGTGTTTTTGTTTGTTTTGCTTTGGTTTTTTTTTGTTTGTTTGTTTGGGGGGGGGGTTTTTTTTTTTTTTTTTATGTGGAGGAGTGGCACTGAACTCACTTATCTGCAGTAAGATAAAGGTTGGCTGTGCAAACTTCTCACAACTTGTGCATTTGACCTTCTATCAGAGGGCTTCTAAAGAAATAACCATGAAATCATTCACAATATGTTTCTTATATTTAGTTGGTTGATAAACATGCAGAGGTGAACACTCCACATATTCTCATCTTCCAGCATTTTTCAATTATATTGCTATCAAAAAAGATATGTGATCTATAAAGAAAATAATAGGAAGAGGACAAGACCGAACTCAAATATATTAATAAAATCTTCTAGCAATCCTTCAAAGATTCATAATAGTACATCTTTTTGTACACATGTAAGCACATGTCTTTTTTCCCATTTCTAAACATTTTCTGAAATCAAAGGGTCTATAATTTCTCAAAACATATTGGGGCTTTTCAGTAAAACATGGGCAGCACACAAAGAAAATAACCAAAACAGCAGAAAAGAAATATCCTTTACTGAGCTGATTACTACACTTTACACAACCAAATGAGGTCTGAAATTTTCTAATTACATAGTGAATATATGAATATTTCCTCTGGCATATGGGATTTAAAGAGTGAGTTTGAGAAGATATAAAGGGAAATGAGGACCTTGAGAGATCAAGGATGAAACCATCCTGATTCCATCACAATAATTCCTCAGCTGCTGTCTGATTAAAATGAAAGCACATACTCAGCCTCCTTTTTTATTATTATAATACTTACTATGACACTTCCTAGAAAATCTTATAATGAAGGTCAGGACTTTGTGTGCTGACTTACTAATTTACTAGTTAATTACTATTATTTCTTTCTTTTTTTTTTTTTTTTTCAGAATTTAACCTGAGTCAAGTCAAAACTTGGTCGGCCAGTAGAAACCGCAATTTTTGTTGCAAGAAGTTGGAAGAAATTTAGTATATAAAGCAAAAATATTTCTTAAAACTTTATGTAAGAGGTTAAAATAATGAAACTCCAAAGTAAAATAAAAAAAAAAAAAACTTGTTCAGAGCATAAGGGGAGAAAGGAATATGAGGTATGTATGCTTATTTCTCCACAGTGTGTAGAGTTTCATGGTAGCTTTTAGTTGTTTAGTAGTGTCTACCTACCACGTCTCAAGCACCCTGTGAGATAGGAGGATTTGGGTGCTGGTTTACATATGCAAGGAAAAGCAGGGCCAAGTGTTGGTCCTGGCTGAGCAGCAGGACCTATTTAATTCCTTGATGGTCACCCTCTTCTCCCAGGAAAGCAGAGACAGGACAAGGGGGCATAGCCTCAGGCCATGCCAGGGGAGGCTCAGGTTAAACATCCAAAAGAATTTCCTCACTGAAAGGGTTGTTAAACTTTGGAATAGGCTGCTCAGGGCATTATAGAGTCACCATTCCCAAAAATGTTAAAGTTCACTTGGGTTTAGATGGCCTGGTGGTGTTTGGTCAAAGCTGGAACTCAATGATTTTGGAGTTTTTCCAACCATAATGGTTCTCTGAATCTGTGATTCTAAGTATGTTTTTTCCTGCCAATTGCTCTTCCTGACCCTACCAAATTGGCTCTGCAGGGTAAGACAAAACACCTTCACATTTTTCCTTTTTTTCCCCTCATCAAATATTTTTAATTGCTTATTTACAATGAAGTAAATAATATATATGCATAAATATATGCTAAAAAGAAGAGTGAGGCAACAATATGTTCTGATGGAAGTAATCAATATGCTTTTGGTCTTTCTTCATGAGAAGATTAATTAATTTCCAATATACTCAGGTATAACAAGCAGAGCAACAGCAAGATATGCATGGCCTCCTGATGACTTCATGAGTCAACATTGACCTGATTCTCCAAAGTTGGCAGGGGTGTGAAAGAACAGGGAAAGATGAGGAAATTGGCTGTGAACATATATAAAGTAAGCATGGCTTACTTTTCTTCCTGTATAGCAATGTTTCTCAGCTCTAGCTCATGCCATGAAGCACTGTGGAGTCCCCCACGTTTCTAGGCAGCTGAACACAAGGCACATTTCTCTATAGATAAAAATCTGTTACAGAACACCTATATAGCTGGAGGTACTCAGGATCTTAGCACACTCCTTCATGGGAAAAGCTGGATTTAAAACACAAGAGACTAACTTGCCAGACAGTCCAGATTCCTTACACACTTTAAAAACCATTCCAAAAAAAACCCCAAAAAACAGTCCTCCAAAAATATACAAAAGTGGGTGAGGGGGTTTGTTTGTTTCCTTTGGATTTATTATTTTTTAAGGAAACAGGGGAACTGACCTGTGTCATCTGCTTTGTTAGCAAAAATTGGCTTTTTTCAAATCTTATTAATGGAAGCCTATTAAGACTCTAATAGAACCCTATTGCTTTTATCCAGCACAAGGTCTCATTTCAAAAAAGAACAGAAAAGATAAAAGACCAAGCTTCATGTACAGGTCAATTTCTTATTACATTATTTGATGCTTTAAATCACTTCATTTGCACGTTTATGGCTTGATTTTCTGGCAATCTGAACTCTAAAACGTATTTAACACTGCATCTCCTACTGTTCTCACTAAGGCATGCATTTGTGCAGGGCAGGGCAGACAAGCTGGTCTGAATGAGTTTGCCCTTTTCCATCAGCATCAAGTCAAATGGACAGAGTAACTGATTTGTAGCAAGTCATTATGAAACTTAGGCCACTAAAGATTTGTTAAGCAATTTTATTCTTGGCAGAATGGTACTTTATCTAACTTATTTTGTGTTTGGAAAGACTGTGAAATGCTAAATTCTTGTAACATTCCACAAAATGTTTCACAGCATTAAATGTATGATAATAAAAATGTGCTTGCAAGAATGGGACAAATAGAAGAGATAATGAGCCAAAATAAATTTGCAAAACTATTTTACATACCAAAAAGTAATAACACCGTGCTGTTCAGCTAATTTTATTTGCTCTTTTCAAATGTGAGGTTTTTATGCAGTGTTTTAAATCCTTCATGGAAGGGCATCCCAAAAATTGCTTTTAAATGGCAATTTTAAATATCCCGTCAAGGTAAAGTATTATGGAACATCCATTATCCAAAATTGTTAGTTTGCAAGGTTTTCTAAAGCATGCAGTCCAAGCAGGGACTAAAACATGCAAAACTTATGTGTGCATCTACACAGGTGTGCGCATTACTTTTTTCATATAAAGTCCCTGAAATTATTTACTTAGTATTTTTTTCATTTTAAAAAATGTCAAATAACAAGCGAATTGACCCTTTCCCAGGAAATATGCAGCAGCTCTTCAAAAAGCTTCACTGGTTCACACAATTAAATGACAATAAAACTTGTATTGTTTTTATGTTTACAATTTGTGTTGACAAGCACTGCCTTTTTTCCTGAGTCAAACATGATACAGTTATTCTTTTCTACATCTTGCTGTTTAATTCAGGAAGCCAAAGCCACTTCATCATTTTCTTAGATCTATTATGCAGCAGTCTAGTTTGGGGATTTGTTGAAAAGTGTTTGAGTTTTTAAACTGAAATCACTCTTTAATGACCACTCACTTGAAAATACATATTTGATAAGACTTTTTTTTTTTAGTCATTTCTTTCCTTTCCTTCCCATTACAACAGCTTCAGTATACATTGGCCAAATACCTTTTTGCTCCTCAGTTCTTTGGAGAACCTTGCAGTTTAAACAGAGAAGGACTACATAAACCAGCAAGGAAGTATGGCCTCCCCCCAGCTAAAGCACATATTAAAGCATCTGTGATTTCTTCAGCAGGAACTTATTCGAAGCAGGTGTACAGAAGAACATCTATTCCTAACAATTGATGCTGCTCCAGGCTCTATTGCTTTTAAGTCAATGTTACTTTATGTGACTGCTGCCTTGTGTCATAATTTCCTCAAGTAGGTGCCATTATACCAAATTCATTTAGCATTCACCGGAATTGAACAGAGAACAGAAATTGTTTTTCTGGGCAACTTCTGAAGTTTTCAGAATCATCTTTGCTTCTTAGTGGAACAGAGGCATTTTGAGCATTTGAGTTACAACAGCATTTGGCAGGGAACTGTTTTCCAGAAAAAAAAAAAAAAAAAAAAAAAAAAAANAAAAAAAAAAAAAAAGAGCATTGTCAGAGAAAAAAAGTCCTGAGTATTTGGGGTGACTTTGTAAAAAAGTTGCCATTTCAAGTCCATGGGCTGCCTGATCTGCAATAGAAATTTTTCATTTTATATCAATAGAACAAAACTTTCAGCTACATCTTACTTTTCTAAATCAGAATTTAACCATGTCATTAAAGCCAGAATTTGCTTTCTCTGTTCTTCTTTCTTCTGGTTTGGCAGAGATACTGATTTGACACAAGAAGGACAAGATGATTAGGAATGGTCTTGATGGATTTGCCAGGCATAAACCATGAAAATCTTACCCAAATGCCTTATGTGCTAAAAAAACTACATCTGTGGACAAAGAAAGCATCAGGAATGCCTTTTATATACTTCAGGTATGCTTTTGACACTGGGGTCCTGGGAACTGGGCAGGAGCCAGCAGTGAACTCTGGCATCAAAGATGCCCAGTGTCATCCAGGGCTGTGCCAGCAGGAGCAATGCCAAGAGGTCAGGGTAGGGCTTGTCACCTCTGCCCCACACTCATAGTCACACAAACCTGGATTCTGTGGCTAGCTTAATGCCCTCCAGCACAGGAAAGACACCAATAACCTGAAGTGAGTTCAGCCCCACATCTCACAGGACTTAAGGGTGTGCCTGTGAGCAGTGTCCCAGAGTCTGAGGCAGTGGGGCTGGTCCAGCCTGGAGCAAGGACAACTTCAGGGGGACATGACAGCCACCCCAGTGCCTACTGGGGGTGTAGAGGGATGTAGAGGGGCAGATGGGCTGTTCAAGGCCTGTGTGTGGCAGGGCAAGGTACACCAGGCATGAAAGGAGGTGAGGGGGGTTCTGACTGTGTACTGAATCCATGAGTTTCTGGATGGATTACTGTTTCCCCATGAGGACAGGCAGGGAGCAGGCAGAGACAGATTGCCCAGGTGTGGCAGGCTCCAGTCCTCAAAGGGTTCTGGTCTGACCTCACAGCTGGATCTTCTTGAAGCATGGATGCATGAGGTCATGCAAGAGCAAGATACTCTTATAAAACAGGTCCTGATGTACCTCTCAGCCTAAAAACACGTGACATTTCAACAATATAGAATTTTCAAGAAAAAGGGTTCTCATCAGATTTAGTAGTTAACCTTCCAGGTTTCCACAAAAGAAAGCTCATCTGATATCTGTGCTCATACAAGCTAACAGGGACTTTAAAAGGTTCTAAAGGACTTCTAGCAACATCTTGGCTATTCTACTAATTAATGATAATTTCTTAATTAAAATAACACCAGGACAGACTCAGAGGATACACTGACATATGAAATATTCAGTATGTTATAATTTGATCACTTAATATTATTTAAGAGTCAAAATCACAAGCATAAGAAGCAAAAATTAACAAGGTTGATTCCATGCTGAGGCTAATTTCATGTAATGTGAGGAATTAATTCAATACTTATATGAACAAGAGAGTGGAAAGATTTATACGAAACCTGGGATTAGAAACCAAATAATTGTTAGGACCTGCAGGATGGCTAGAAGGCAGTCTATTCACCTCCCAGTTCAGTTTCACCACACATTGTTTACAATGGTCAGAAATTGCACTGTTCCTCCTGAAGACCTTTTGCTCTCCTTGCATCAAACACACACCATGCAATAAAAAGGTTTCTTCTTGGCCATCCATCCACCCAGCACTGTGCCAGCCCATTGCTGAAAAAAACTCTAGTATTCACATCTTTGTCAAATTGTTACTTTTCCGTAGATTTTTAATCTTTCTTCATTCCCATTCATTTTGACACTGCAGAAATTATTGGAGCATTCCATCAGTTCCAGGTTGTGGAACTTCAATTATCACTAATAAAATGTCTTTACTGAAACATTTCCCCACAAATTGCTAAAGAGGTATGGCACTCTCTCCCTGGAAATATTTGCTCATGCAAGTGTTTCTAGAGGCTTCTGCATGTCCTTTACAACATGCCTTGCCTTCATGAGAGTACTTCCCTTAAACAAGCCTGAGGCACAGTATTTTCAATAAAAATAAATAAAGCATTTCATGATAGAATAAGTCTGTGGAAGATTCTCCAATATGAATAGAGTCTATTTTTAAATTACTAGAGAATCATTTTGCTGCCACTGTAAGTATGCTTTGTCTGAGATGTCAGAAGGAAATAAGAGCAGAGGCTGCTGTGTGGGAAAGTCATGGAAACAACCCAACAGCTCCCATCAAACCTGTATTTTTACATCAACACTTTCTACACTTCATCTTACAGGCTGGAGGTGCCCTAGCTCTCTTTACTTACTTGGAAAATATTGGAGGATTCTGAAACCTTTCCAATGTCTCAAGGTGAAACTAAACGATCATGAACTTCATCTAAAGAAGTCTAGATAAAAAAACAGCAAACAAACAAACCCAAACCAACCAAACAAAACCCAACAAAACAAAACAGCAAAACAAATAAATAAACACACATACAAAACAACAACCAAAAATCACCATTAAAAAAACACACAAAAAACTCAAAAGCTTTCAAGTAGCCAGTCTTGTTAACAGATTAAAATGCAGATTGCATAGAAGCAATGAAAAATGAAATCTCTTTTTATCAGGTGTCAGGAGACAGAAGGTTTTTTTCTAATAGGCAGAATTTATCTGTAAGGAAAATTATTAAGAGATTGAGAAATGATCACTGGATATAGGTTATATCATTTCTGTTTTAAAAGCCAAATCCTGGATGAAAGATTCAGAAAAAAAGGTACTCAAGAGGTTTCTCAAGACCAAAGAAGTTCTGAGAAGAGCTGAGACTGGTGCTCTGAACAGAGATGCTGCAGCTGACCTAGGCAAATAATTTTACTTGAAGTTCAACGCTGCAGACCTTGGAATAAAGAACTTTTAGAGGTTTGAATTCCTAAATGGAAAGTAAATTAAATATATATATATTGCAGCTGCTTGGAAAAACTTTTCTACTTTTGGGTAATTTACATGTTGCATAACCTTGCCAAGCTATTAAGCAGCAAGATAATTTCTAGATCATACATTATTTCCCTCCACTGCTTCAATGACAAATAAAGGAAGGTAAATCACCTTGTTTACCTCATGCCTGAGGCAAAGCTTAATCTAAAATATTTCAAAGCTAACAAAACCTGAGTTAGCAGAGAAAAATGTAGAATTCAACCTGAGTGGGAAAAAAAGGTCTAATTCCTTCACACATACAGGACTGTGATTAGCTTTCTGCACTTAAACAGGATTTGCGGTGTAACACAGCTCCCCACATGAAGAAAATTAAATGCAAACATACACGCTTGCTGGGTCAAGGCCTACAACAGTCTTTTTTCTGATTCCTAAATTATGTTTTTGTCTACCTCTGCTCCTCAGAAGCCAGTAAGAAAATACTAAAGAGCTGCTAAAAAAAAGCAAAAAAAAACCAACTTCAACTACTAGTTGGACAGCTGATTTATATATGAAAAGATGAATAATTAGTAAATTGATTTTCCATTCATATATTACATGCATAAAGTGATTTTCTGAAAAGAAGTTGCAACTGCAACCAAATTAGTTCTTTCTAGTAGATTATATCTAAGTATTTAAATTTATACTTTTAATTATTGTCCCATTTTTTTCTTGTCTGACTTATATTTAAATTGTGTGATTGCTAAAATTGGACTTTTAAATTTCTTTATTGGAAAAAACTAAAAAAATATTTTGGTCTAAATGTCTCACCTCTGATTTGTTGGGAAAATTTTAACTAAAAATCTCCATTAAAAAACGAATTAAAGTCAAAACATAGTTTAGGTATAACCATACTGAGGCAGGGAGAGGAATATATTAAAAAGGTAATATCCAAGTAGTATAGAGGAACAGAGGTACAATGAATAAATGACTACTTTCCTGAGGTTCAAACATTTCTGCTCTTGCATCCTATTTCACTTTAGAATTTTTCCATATTTATATTTACTATTGTTATCAACTAATAACTATTTATAGAATATTTTCCATTAATTCAAAATTCTTGACACATGCAAAAACCATATAAAATATATGTGATGTTGAAAAGATGGAGATTTCACGTATGTATAAGGTCAGATAGAGCTATTTTTCCAAATAAACAAACAAAACAGTCACAACTTCTGTGAATATAACACTCACTGCAATGTTTCCTTACAATACTGTTTTTCTTTCTAGTGCAGCACTCTATGCTCTGAGATAACATTCACAGCAGTAACACTATTGTTGTGCAAACAAAAATGAAACCATACTGAAATATAAAAAATTCACAAGGAAATCCAATAAGGTTTGTTGAACTGACCTGCTACTTTGAAACAGGCCAAGGAACTCTATCTTTCCATTACATTGCTGAGCATTCCACTGTGTAAAATTTTGGATCTTCTTTTTTTTCCCTTTCCACAGAGTACATGAAACAGATCTGCAGCACCAGCTCTCAGCTTTTCTGTCGATCCACTGATTTGAAATGAGTACTCCAAATGAGGTCTCACAACAGAGAGAGGGGCAACATCCCTTCCCTTGACCTGCTGGTCACACCTCCTTTGTTGCAGCCCAGGATAAAATGAACTTTCTGAGCAGCAAGTGCACATTGCCATCTCATACTTGCCTTGTATCAAGTTCTCCACAGGGCTGCCCTCAATCAATTTATTCATGCAGTCTGCATTGATACTGGGGATTACCCCAACTCAGGTGCAAGACATTGCACTTGGTCTTGTTGAACTGCATGAGCTTCACATGGGCCTCAACCCTGTCAAACTCCAAGCTCCTCCTGGATGCATCCCTTCTCATCAGTGTGTTGACTGAATCACTCAGCTTGGTATTATCCACAAATCCCACGCTGTCTGTGTCATTAATAAAGATTCTGAACAGTTCTGGTGCCAACATTGACCCTTAAGAGGCACTGCTTGTTACTGGTTTCCATATGGACACTGAGCCATTGGCAATTTGTTGGATGTAGCCATCCAGATAATGTCTTATCCATTCATCAATATCTCCCCAGTTCAGCGACAAGAATGTTGTGTTGGACCACGTCAATTGTCTTATGCAAGTCAAGGTACATTTAATTTGAACTTGCAGCTAAGAATAAGATTTCTGCCACCAAACAAACAAACTAACCCCCCCCCCCCAAAAATAAGAAAAAAACCCAAAAACAAAGCAAAAAACCCCTCTAACCTTTTCTTCAAAACTGAGGGAATACGATCACTTTGCACATGTTATGTCAGTGCTTTCATTCCTCTAAATAATGCAGTAATCAGTTAAGGATGACAAATAAAACATGAAGCAAAGTTTTATTCTGAATGAAGGCTCTCACTCTCTATTTGGCTGAGTGCACTGTCAGTCAGCTGTAATTCCCAAATAAAACAGGAAGGGTAAACAATGTTTTCTAGATCACACAGTTGAAGCAAAGGAAGTGCTGGCTTTAAGCTGGGCTGACAAGACCCACAAAAAGAAATGTGGACACAATTTTATAGGACACTAGCAGGCTTATTCTCCTTTAAAACTAATTCTAGCCTTTTGAGACTGCAATCAGGTCCCACATATGGAAGGGAAAGAAAAAGAACAACTAGCTTAAAAATGTCACCCAGACTTTTAGCTATGAATCAAATGTAAGTTAAGTCCAAAAGTTTAGTGGTTTTTATTTACACTGGTGAGTCCTTCATGCTTTGAGCCTCAGCAGCACAAAAGTGATGCTCTGCCTCCTTGCAGAACTGCAGCTTGTCAGGGTGGGAAATCCTTTATCGATCCATGAATTTTGAAGTACATTTGCAGTCTTCCCAGTTGCAATAAGTTAGCATTTATCTCTGAAGTAAGCTCTATTAAGAGGAAGTTCACCACCTTCTAAGCACTTAAAATATTCTCCTAGCATTTTTACATCTAAAAGATTAGTTTGGTTTTTATCCTGAGCTTTCAGCATAAAGTGTTTTCTATTTCTCAAATAAAATAATAAACATAAAGATTGCATGTGATTGTTCTTTGGGGATTTTTTGGGTTTTGTTTTATTTTTGTAGAATAATGGTTTGTTTGCAAAGACAATATTTTCCTGGATTTATATACCCTCAGGATAAATCAGTACACTACTGACTCAACTTTCACAAATTTCAGCCAAAGACAACAAGGGGGCTTTGTAGAAAAAGCCGAAGTTCTTTTTTTTTTTTTTTTTTTAAGGGAGAACATTCAATTAAGCATCTTGAATTTTATGGATACTAGTGTACTATAAGCTTATTTTCTCACCACTGATACTTTACATGACATTTACATGAGAAGGACAGCAAAATAGGTTTGAAGATAAGAGTTTATCTATGATACTAAGAGGTTCTTCTGAATCTTCCTTCTTTCCTCCCTCTTCCTTCCAACAGATCAACATGCAAAATATCTCTTTCTCTCTCTTTCTGCACACACATATATATGTATATTTCTTATACAATTAATTACTTTTATGATACATATGCCTTACCAATAGATTCATTAGGGTTTAGCCTGTGATTGCTAATTTTTATCTGCTATTTGATATTCATTGTGTTTTAAATACAGATAGTTTGCTGTTGAGATATCTTAGGAGAGGTTGAAAGAGTAACAAGAGAAAAGAGCAGCTAAGACAAAATTTGAGTCACGGAAGTAACGGGAGATTATGTTTTTTCTACTTATCCTGGGCCTAATAGAAAAACATCAACTTGTAGAAGTCATAATTCAAAGAAAACGTTTATTATACTTTTTGAAATAACTTTACAAAAGGAGTATCAGAATAAAAGTGCAAAATTACAGAATCATGACCATGAGTTTCATACTATTTCCTTTTATTTTTGAGTCATTTATGAGACATACTTGAAGGAATCCTCCTAGGATTGGCCAAAAGATAAACCATGCAAAAAAAAATTGATTTTGTTTTTGATTATTTCCAAACAAACTAAAATCCCAACCCTCAAAATTCATAGGTAAAAACATGGCGTTAATGTGAATGATAATTCATTGTGTTTGACTGTTTCTGCACTGACCTGAGATATTCCTCTGAAAGCTTCATTCTTACAGATATTCTTTCAGTAATTCCTTGCAGAGATAAATTATGATAAGATGTGAGAATAACTTGAAAGAAAGTCACACAATTGCTCCAGGGTTTGGAACTGGCTTTTCTTCCTGCAAGTTGAATTTTGATGTCCTTTTCTCATTAGTTCAAGTCCATTACGGCAGGCAGGGCATGTTCTCCTTTATGTACATCCTCTAAGCATCTACGTATAACAACTGCTTGTCTCAGAAAATTGGAAGCAACACACACCTCTGCTTGAGATAAACTGGGTGGATGTTGATGAAGGGAAATAACTCGAGAAACAGAAGTTTCTGCTTCAAGGCTTTCTCTGTTTTACAGAGCTTAACAAAGACCAGTTGTTGCCTCATGTTTTTTCTTTCAAACTGCTCAAGCAGCCTTATGTCCAGCGAATCTCTAGTGACAGCACGTGACTGTGGCTTACAGGAGAATGTTTGTTGGCAGATACAGAATCAGCACATGAAGATTCCTGTAAATTAAAACAAATAACAATTCTTTTAGACAATAAAATCCCATTTTTTCACTTTTTAATCTTTTTTTTTTCTATTAAATATTTACAAATTTATATTAAAAATGCTGCTTTCTGGATACAGACAGAACTTACTTCTGAAGCCAGGAGAAGTCTTCACCAGTAAGGAGCAGGATCGTGCGCTCTGCCTGGCTACATCAGAGAACACAGAAGGGCAAAGAGCATCTCCAAGGTAGATGCTGAAAATGGATTTAAAGATGATGCTGGTGACTAATAATGACCCCTTAAAGAACTTTCAAGCTGCACAAGGGATTTGTGGTAAAGGCTTATGCTGATTTCAGCTGGGGTAGAGTTAATTTTCTTCACAGTGGCTAGTACAGGATTACAGTTTGGTTTTGTGCCAAACAGAGAGTTGACAATAGATAGGTGTTTTTGTTATTTCTGAGCAGGGTTTAAACAGAGCCAAGGCCTCCTCTGCTTTTGTACTGCCATGCTGGTAAAGAAGTTTGGGTACATGAGAGGCTGGGAGGAGACACAGCTGGGACAGGTGACCCCAACTGAGCAAAGGGATATTCCAGACCTAATGACATCATGCTCGGTATCTAAAGTGTGGGGGAAAAGGAGGAAGAGAAGAATGCTTGAGTGATGGTGTTTCTCTTCCAAAATCACTGTTGCACATGATGGGGCACTGCTCTCCTGGAGATGGCTGAACACCTACCTGCCCTTGGGAAGCAGTAAATTAAATCCTTGTTTTGCCTTGTTTGTGTGAATGGCTTTTGCTTTCCCTAATAAAGAGTTTTTATCTCAACCCATGAGTTTTCTAGTGTTTACTCTTCCGATTCTCTTCCTGATCCTGCTGGTGGAGGAGTAAGGGAGCAGCTGTATGGGGCTTGGCTGCTGGCTGAGGTGAAATGACAACAAGGCTCCTTACCATATTCTTCCAGAAGAAAGAAAACCATAATTATTTACTTACAGACTACCACTTGAGATAGACTTTTATCATATACTCTGAATTTATATATTTTATTAATTTGTAATGCATATTGCAGATGGTCACAGAAGTTATTCCTTCTTGATGCTTTCTTGCATAAAATATAATGTTTCTCTCTCCCTCTGTGTCTTGTAGGGAGAGTGAATGAGATGTTTTGGCCTAAGAACTGAGTACCTCTTCAGAAGGATTTTGAGATAGCAAAGTAACCTCACCCATTAAAAAGAGGTTGATACCACTAGTACTAACAGTGAAATCATACTGCTGGATGAATTTTCCTGAAAATATATCTTTTTCTTTTGCCCCAGGCCTGCCTAGGCTCAGTTTTTAAGATATAACAATTATTTTCTTGCTCAAATGGCCCTCAAATCTTCCTGGGGCAAAATTATGTACTACTTGTTTTGATAAAGCAATCTATTACTACTTCTTTAGATAGCAAAGTTTCCTGAACATGATAATATATTCCCCAAGTCCTTTTGCATTAGTGAAGTTATTGATGCAAATCAAACTTACTGTCACTGAAGGCCCCTACCCAAGTACTTCAAATCAAGAGAGATTGTGTGCAACCCAATTTAGACTACCTACTGTAGCCTTTAAGGCAATTTCAGGACTTATAAGGCAGCTAAGTTCAAGGCAACAATGACTCACTGCTTAAGACTCAGAACACACATTCTGGTTTGGTAACGTGAATAAAAGTGGGCATGATATCAAATATAGAACCTAATCAGCAATGCATGGTATCACTTGAATCAGTAAAATGTAGCTGAAGCAAGTAGGAATGTGAGCGTATTCTCTATGCAAAATCGTTACACGACTGCATCGTGTTCTGAATTAACTGGTTAAGTTCAGTAAAAACAGCACTTCTTCAACCTCTTTAGCACACGTTGGATTCCTACTTTCAGCTCAGCAGAAAAATGTTGAAGTAAGAATATTCATAAAGCAGCAGGGATTTCATGCGGGGATCTTGAAAAAATCACAACAGTGCGTTCTGGTGTCTTCTTCCCCCTATCTTATTTTTTACTTTAATTTTGATGTCCTACATTTATATAAAGCCATATTATCTCAGCAGTCTATGGGTGAACTTTGAGCAACGAATTATAGCAACATGGCTTGAAATCAGCCTCATAAGAAATCAAAGCAACTGCTCACTCTCACGGTCACACAAGCAATACACTAGCTAAAAACAAGGATGAAAAGAAAGCTAATGTTTACCTAGACTATAATAGTAGGTGGTAAGATGAAATATGCTTTGAAATAATCATAAAAAGGCTAATAATAACATTTTTCTTTTAAGACTCTGACATGCAATGTTTAATTATCCTGTATGAAAATTCAGAGGCACTTTAGCTAAAATATGTATGAAAATGCTCTTCAAAATTGAGTCACTTATCAGTACTTAGGGACAGAACAACACAGACCCCATAAGTTTTGAATTTGTCTACCTCAATCATTCACATGAAAAAGCATCTGGCTTCTTTTAAATATGACTGTACAAAGTAATAGGAAAATGTTCATTTCACCTTGACTTTTACATCTCTTACACATTTTGTTAAAACTACATGACCTGCCTCTAAATAAAATATTCTCCTTCAAGTCAGCCTAAGTGTTAAAAGTCAAGATTGCAACTCAGTTATGCAATACATACTATATTGAGTTCTGGGCCATCAAAGCTCAAGAAGGCTGTCCAAAGATCTGAGCTCAGGGAAGGGTTAGAAAGATAGTAAGAAGACCTAAGAGGAGAAATCAAGAGCTCATTTATTCTGACTAAGAGTTCAGGAGACAACAGCCTACTTGAGTAGCAGAGATCTAAATGAAAGCAAGGAGTATTAGAAAGCACAATAGTCAAACTACATTTTTAAAAATAATTTTTTCACTAGTACAGTAGTGGAACAGTAACTGGAACAGACATTGTGAAATTTTAATCTTTCTAAGACTCAGATGGAGAAAAAACACAAGGAGGTGGTGCAGTGTTTGGAAGTGCCCTGTTTTAACAGGTCAGTGATACTAGAGGACTCCAGCATTTGTGTGGTTATATGAGGTAAGCTCATTCAATTTGTTTATTACTAGACATGCATCAAATGCATCGTACATTACAAAAAAAAAAAAAAAAAACAGGAAATAATTGTCTGGGTTGTTTGGGGGGTTTTAATATCCGAATTAAGTACAAACAATAGAGACCAAGGAAAGATGTGAAAACCCTTGAAGATCCATCGTAGGTGTAGAAGAGATTACAGGTGGCCTTGCCCCTGATATGTCACAGTTATAGTGATTAACAAAGAAGAGGGATAGCCTTGCCCTTAATGGGTAACAGCTGTGCCTAATAAAAATAAGTGTGATAAAAGGGGTGGGTGGTGTGGTTAGGTGATCTTGGAGGCAGAGGCTCTGGAGGAAGAGGAGCCCTGAGGAAGAAGGGTGATTCAGAGAGACACAATGAATAAAACGAGGAAGAGGGTTGCTGCTGTAAAAGATCTGCTATGAGGCCATTCTGGGTCTGATGGAGTCAGAGCCTGCAGTCACAGCTGAGCTGGGTGAAAGCTGTGTTCAGTCTGCAAACCAGTGCTTGTAATTATAGTCCAGCAGGAAACAGTCAGCACCCAGATCTGCAGCTGGACCTACAGTAGGAGCTTGCTATAGTCAGAGTCAGGACGGCTAAGCAGTAAAGAAGAATAAACTTGTACCCTTTTCATGTCTGTGTCCTAGCTCATTTCTACCCCTTGCAAGATATCTGCTGCAACAATCTGTGGGGTTGAAACAACAGGAATATGGATATTTCTTCCTAATTTCATATAGTTTATTAAAATGTCAACCCTTTAAATTTGAGAGTGGTTTTTTTTTTATGCTAGCCAAAAGAAACTGTAGATAATTACTATAGAAGGTTGACAGCAGATTGCATTCAAAAGGGAAAAGAAATACTGTATATTCGAAATATAAACTGATATAAATAATGTGATTTCATTATGATAAATGTAACTTCATCAACTTGGAGATGATTTCTTGTTATCTAATTTTAATTACGTAAGAAAGTAATTGTATTGTTGATAGTTTCCTCTTCTTAAATAACTTGCATCTATTAAGATGAGAAACCTATGTCCCTTACTGGATAAATTTACTTTTAAAATAGACAGACATTTGAAAAAGCTATTCATACAATACATATTTCTGCTGTTTCTATATTGCAGTATTTTTACTTTTGTTTCTTCTTTCTAGGCTCAAACTGAAGATAGTCTTAGCTATATTTTGAGATATTAATTTGAATGATAAACTTAATTTCATAATCAGAAAAATCAGCTTTTACCTTTTCAAGAAAGAGAAACATGATTTAGCCTGACTCTTTCTGCAGATATAAAGGTAAATTTTATAGTTCAGCAGAACTGACAAGAAAATGAATTAAGAAGAAGATCGTGCAGATTTGGCACAACAAGCATTGTATTTCAGTCATACATATTTGATATATGTATGTTTTTGTAACTTTGAATTTCTGCAGTATTTCACTGTATTCACGTTTCTATTTTGATGGAGAAAACTTATCATTGATTAATTGTGCTACAAGGCATAAACTTGATTTGAGCTACAAATTATTGATTTGAAACGTTGGTGGGTATGAAATATTTTGCTTATTTATAGTAGAAGTTTTGCTGTGTTGATATTGTAGGGTTTTGGGGTTTTTTTTTTATTTTGGAAATTGAGCTTGAATTTGTAAATGTAGCAGTTTGTTGTAAGCCTGCCCACGCAATATAGAGTACTGGGGAGCATACAAATGGAGTTGTGACAATTAAAAGGAAGAAGGTATTATTCTGAGATTCAAAGAAGGAAGAAAGGAATTCCTTGAACTGAATGGGGGGGGGGGGCAAGCAGTTATTTTAACAGCACCTTAAAAAGATACTTGCAGTTGAATCAAAACATTAAGAACAACCTTTATATTATCAAACAACTGAAGAATCACATACTTGTCAAGTGATTGAGGTTGAAAGGGAGCTCTGGAGGTTATGTGGTCCAATCCTCCTGCTCCAGCCCAGACACCCAGAGTGAGCTGCCCAGAATCAGGTTCAGCTGGCTTTTGAGTATCTCCAAGCGTAGAGAGTCCACAATATTTCTGGCTGTCTGTGCCAGTGCTCAGTTACATCAACGGTGAAAAAATGTTTTCTGATGTTCAGTGGGAACCTCCTGTGTTGCAGTTTCTGCCACTGGCTCTGGTCCTGCCACTGGGCACTGCTGAAAGAGCCTGGGTCTATCATCTTTGCACCCTCCTTTCAAGTATTTATATACATTAATAACATCTTCCTGAGCTTTCTTTCCCAGGCTGAACAGTGCCAGCTCTCTCAGCCTTTCCTCATTGGAGAGATGCTCCAGGCCTCAATCACCTCAGTGAGTCTTTGCTGAATTCTCTCCTTTATGTCTGTCACTTGTACTGGGCACCCAGAACTGAACACAACACTGCAGGTGCAGCCAGACCATGGCTGACCAGAGGGGAAAGGAAGATCTCCTCTCTTGACTAGCTGGCAATACTTTGTATAAAGCAGCCTGAGACACCAATAGCATTCTTTACAGCAAAGGTATTTTGCTGACACATGAGCAGCTTGGTATCTCACAGGATCCCTAAGTTGTTGTCTGCAAAACCAAAGGCTTTAAGTCAATGTTTTAAGTCAAAACACAATAAAAAGTTTGGTTAGTGTTGTTGTAAGTTTTGTTGTTTTGTTTTTTTTTTTTGTTGTTGTTTTTTTAAGCAGGCTGTGAAGGACTTGAGATCATGTATCTTTATGCAGATAGGCCAGGATTTTAGGGGACTTTGTGTTCGGAGTGAGGTTGTGTACTTGGTAGCTTTAGTGGTATGATTATTCTCAATTCTAACATAATTTTTAAAGTTAAGGTTTCTCTCTGCTCTAAAAGGAGAGCCAATATCTATTTAATATTTTTTCCCATCAATTGAAGAGGAGATGAGAACTAATTTTCTATTGCATTAGTTACTTTGAAATTTTATTTCTTCATCAACTTCAGTAGAAAAGGAATCCATTGACATTTTGTGTTTCTTGTGCATTGCCAGACATAGAGACCCTAAAATTGAACATACATTTTATTCCTAAAAAATTTCTACAGGAAGAAGAAACACTTAGTAATGTGAATAAAAATGTAAGAAAAGACATGAGTTTGAATAATCATCCTAATATGACACTGTTTCTTGTTCTTTTATTCTAAAAGAAGCTTAATTGGTTGTTCATAGTCTTTGGTTCTCCTGTTGTGTATCTTCCTCATTTCTTCACATTTCTATTTTTAGGTTTGCTCATTTTATACTTTCTTTAGCTACTTGGAAACTCATCTCTCAACCACGTTTTCCTGCAGATCTCCTGCAATGTACTTCCTTTGAAATCCCAGAGCCCACAATACATTTTATCCCACAAGAAAACAGGAACAGAATGTTACTGGTCTGTGTTTTTACAGCCAATTTGCTATAATCACTTTCCTTTGTATTGTATAACAAAGTGCAGTACATCATCTTCAAGAACAGAGACACTTTGTCTCAACTATTTTTAACAGATTTCTGGTTTTACTGTCTTTTCAACTTCTTTTCTGCAACTCCCCTGCTATCTTTCTCACACCACAGTGGCTGCTTTGACAATAAACACTGAATTGACCCTTGTGGTCAACATCAATCGAGGCAATGAATTGTTCAGCCTGGATAGGCAGAGTTGATTTTTAGAGACTAAAAGTTATACATAACCCGATGCACAGCGTGCAATATATAAAATACAGAAGTTACTGTAAGCTTCTTTTTACTAAGTGACATGACAAAATTTTATTCTCTTTAGCAGTCTTCAATTTTTTGTTTATAACTTTTTTTAATATTGAGTAAATTTTAAAATATATACTCCCTTGCCATTTGAGTAACAATGATAAGAATATATAGTCCTCAAGCAGAAAACTTTTATAACTTAGAAAAGCATAAATGGAAGTTTTTTGAGAGAAGCAGGCCTCCAAAATTGCCTGCTTTCTTGGAGAAATAACTTTTTTTTCTTCCTTTAAGGAGGTTTTATTTCTTTCAACAGGATTACTGCATATTTTTTTCCCAGTTTTCATCTTTGTTTCTTGTATAGTTTTAGTGATCATCACCCATCACAAAGTCCAATCTATTTTTTGCTTTCAAGCCTCAATTGTTTTATTCTTTACAAGATCTTCATCAGTGTCAACTCATCTTTTTAATTTGTAAAGCTACAAGACAGCTAATGGGTTCACACAAAACCCACCCTGGAAATTTATCTTAGGAGGCAAGCTCATGCAAACTAATGGTTTTGGGTTTTGCTTATTTATTTTTTTTTCCCCTAGAAAGGCAAGTCCTACAGCTTCTCTCCTTTACAACATTTTCATGTACTAAAGGAGTGCTGACAGAATTTTTGAAAGGGCAAGGAGTTTTTCTTTAAGAGGTTGCTAAGATCACATTTTATTACTGAACATGAATGTTGAATAATGCTTGAGTTACAGTGAGCACATACAAATGGGGAACTAGAAACTGTCTCTATAAGAATGAGAAGCTTAAATGACAGGCAGCAACTATACTGTGTCTGGCTTTAATTTTTATCCCAGAATTGATGACATTTGAAAAAAATGAAGCTTTTTCTTATTACTCTAGTATTTTTAGTTTCCATTTCTTCCAGCTTTTCTCATGACTAAAACGTCAACCAGCAATGGGTAAAACTGGAGATACTGGGACTAAAAATGGATTTTCTTTGTCAAGAAAAGTTGGTAGGTGACTTATTGAGGTCGCTCAGAAGAAACCTGAACAACATGCAAACGTCCATCAAAGATGGACTACTGCTGTGAGAGACCACAAATGAAAACCACAATGAATCTTAAATGCCATGGCAACTAGTGCTTGCCATTGTAAAAGTAAAAGCAAATAAACAAGTACAATAATTAAAAACTACAGAGATGGAGCTAAGTCTAAAAATAAACAATTTTACAAATACCTTAGGCTCTTCTTCCTGACAGCCACTTGTTAGTCCAGCCAGAGCTATCATGAAGCATGAGTATTGCCTTTAATTCTACTCAATGAGTGACAGTTCTCCTGTATCCCATTTTGCAAGCCATTTCCTGCTAATGCATTAAGATTGTTATAGTAGACTTCTACTGATAATGAAAATTTGGGACATGACAAGATAGGTCTTTGAAAAATGTTTCATAAGTTTGGTATACAAAGTGTTGAAAAAGTGAGCTTCTATAACAAAAAAATATAGTTGTTTAACCCAGATGTTAGCAATGAATGGAAAATAGGTATCATGATCATTTGGAGTGATTTACATTTTACTTCAGTTACGTCCGAAGTAGGCATGTACACTGGGAAGTGATCCATTACCTCTTGTGTCTGTTCCTTTGAAATAATCATTTTCAGGAGAGTCCAACCCAATGCACTATAGTTTTCTGAAGTTACGCAGCCCATAGTCCTCTCTTAGACTGCTTTTCTTAGCTTTCTAGAAATGTATTATGTATGCATCAACAGCAGCTTTTCTATGTCAAGCACTGTTGGGTCTCGGTCTATTCTAGATTTTTTTTTATTTGGAAAAATCATGTCAACTTACACTTAAAGCTGTTTACATGCAGCTCCAGTAAAGCCATATTTTCCCCTTCTGGAGGCAAATAATACTCTTTTAAAAAGTGCTAATTACTGTAAGAGTGTCATTGAAAATATGACACTCTATATTTATACTCAAATATCATGTTTACAGTTTGGCTTCTTTAAAATTTATATTCTTAGAACTATGTTCACCCTCCCTTTTACTTCCTCCCCCACATACATTCACCCAGAACTAATAAGAAATGAATCAGCTTACAGAAATGCAATATAAAATTCTGCACACATTATATCCTTTTCTTTCAGCTGGTGCTAAGACAAGGCTAAATCTCTTTAGAGCATGTAGCTTTAAAATACAGCCACCTAGAAGAGGTTTACTGCAAATGCTACAGAAAGTGACTCTTAGATTTACTATATACTAAACTTCTCATAGTTTTCACCTATGGGCTTCACTTGTGCATTGCTGTGGTCTAGAAATTTATGAGCAAAGGCTGCTGTGGTTCCAGAATGGAACTGGTGTAATGCTGGTATACGTACATACTCCACTGAACTGAGTCCTGCATTTAGAGATTAAATGGAGCGTGTAGGAAAAACAAAGGTTTTATGTTATTGCTCTTGGCACTTCATATAATAAGATGCAATATGGCAAGACTGCAGTATTGGAATGGGTTCATGAGTCAGAATTGATGTAAAAACAGTAAAGATTGAGCCATATTGCAGTATGGCTATTCTTACGTTGTGTATTGTAAATACCATTCTTACAATCATCTCAAACTGTAGTGTTTAACCAGAATGTTCTTAGGGTTAAAATTAGTACTAGTTTGGAGAAACCCCCGATATTCTTTTTGAGTTGTGGACATCGCAGCCAACCTTGGAGAACCAGCCTTCCATGTTAAAAACACTGTGACATAAAGGCTGTGTAATGGGCAGTTGTGGACACATCTCACTAGGAATGCAAAAGTTCAACAGGACGTTCATGCATTGAAAGATACTTTCAACTGGGATTCATGTTAAATTTCAGCAAAAGTTGACAGTCAGAATAGTCTCATGGTGCAGAAGACCAGTTCAGCTTAGATACAAAGACTCCATAATTTCATACAATATGCTAATGAATGCTGACTCAGGTTTGACCTATGCATTACAACATGGGCAACAGACTGAGAAGAACTGGCTATAGGCATAGACATCCATAATTCTACTGCTGGCCCTGCCAGACCCCTGGAAAGCTGAGACAATTACTTCAACTGCTGCTAAAACACTAAAGAGTGCTTGTTGGAGGTTATTCTTAACCAACAAGACATGGTTCTCACCTCCCCATTACCCACAGTAATTTGCAAGACTGTTTCTCCCACTCAACTGCACCTTGCAGACGATCGTCTTTCCCTCTCACAGGAATATCTGTGATATTCTCACAGGAATATCACAGACAGAAATAGACTCTTGCATATTATAATAGCATATTTAAAAGCTGTTTATGCAGTGCATATATAAATGGAGCAAAGATTACCATACTCATATCAAAGTGCTATTTTTTCACCATTTATATATATATATACTGTTTTAAACTGTATGGCCAATGTGTAAAGAAAATGAAAGTAATTCTGCATGCTGCAGAATTGTTCTTGCAAAATACCAAATTATTACAAAGAGACTTTGTGAAGTAGCAAGAAAACACAATTTGTGACTTCTGCACTCCCTGCGTGCATGCACAGTTGAATAGTAAAAGGTTTCAGTAATATCAAAATTCACTATGGACAAAGCAAAATATTACACAATCTATAAAACTGACACTGCTGTGATGCCCTTAAATTAGTCAACAGTCTCATAAATGGTGATATAGGAAATAAAGGATAACATTAAAATTTTGCAGATATACTTAGATTTTATTTTTCCCATTGTCTTGTAAGCTGCTAGCTCTTTTTTTCACCATAACAGATGCAAAGAGTAAGGTGCACAAAGAATAATTTTCTGGAGAAGGGAATAGAAAGGGAAAAAATATACTAATGGATCCCATCTAGTCACAAGAAATTTTGAAAAGGCTAATTTTCTGTTCAAGAAAAGAGATGCAATAGAAAAAGAATGGAAATAAATAACTGAAATGATGGCAGCAATCAGGAAAGAAAAATGTTCAGAAAGGCATTCCTACCAAAAAAATAAAGTGACACTGTAAGACAGATGTTTCAACCTTTTGTGAAGAAACGTTAAGACTTAGGAGAACTTCAACCACTGATTTTATACAAAATACTTCCTCTCTCCTCCATAAAAATCGACATCTACAATAATGGTAGTGAGTTTATGATCACATTATGGATGGAAGTCAGTGAAGTAAAAAAAAGTGTTACAGTTCTCATACCTTCAACTGACTCTATCAAGTCCACTACCATATTATGAGATCATTATTAAAGTCTGGTTTTGCATACAATGTACAGTGAACATAGTGAATGCATGAATTATTCACACAGTTATTTTCTTTTTTCTTTTCTTTTTTCTTTCTTGTCTTTTCTTTTTTTCTTTTTCTTTTTTCTTTTCTTTTCTTTTCTTTTCTTTTCTTTTCTTTTCTTTTCTTTTCTTTTCTTTTCTTTTCTTTTCTTTTTTCTTTTATTTTCTTTTCTTTTCTTTTTTCTTTTTCTTTTTATTTTCTTTTTTCTTTTCCTTTCTTTTCTTTTCCTGGGCTGCTGCTTCTGTTGCCTTAGATTCACAGTTTTTAGTCACCAGTGCTCAGATTAGACCAAAGGAGCAGCTCTAACAAAAACAGCATGATCTATGGCCTTGTCTTAAGGAGTGGAATTGAGGTAAAAACATAACAGTAATTTAACCTTTCCATAGCTTTTCAATTTTAGCATTGAACAAGCATGAAAATAATAACTTTCTTAACGTGATTGAGATTTCAATTTTGCATTAGTTATGTAAGATAAGATTACTTTTTTCCTGGAAAAGATGTGTCTTTTGGGTTACTGACCGGGTAAAGGAAGGAAAATTGCTTCAGAAATAATACAAAGACATTAATGCAATTAATGTTACCATTTTTTTAAAGTAAAAGATGATGCACCAAAACCCCCACAACTCATGCAACCATGGCTCCCACCTGAAAACAGGTGATACTTTGACTCCAAAAATGTTCATGGGTTTTGAGAGTGACAGAATATAATTTAAAACACATAAAACAGTATGAAAGCAAGATGGGAGGAGACTTTAAGGTCTGAACTACAGCTGTCCCCTGACACCCAGCTGGTTTCACTGCAGTGCTGGGGATTTGTGGCACGTACTGGCTCCAGGTCTGCCAAGTCTTCCAGCCATCCTGTCATGTTTAGCGAGAGCACTCATGTGTGCAAGGCCTTGCAGAAACAGATCCAGGCAGACAAAGGTGATGTAGAAGAAATGTGTCATGAAGTAACTCATCCTAGCAGGACCAATCTTGACTTAAGTCATATTTTCACTTTCTTCAGTATAGGAGTTAAAACAATGTTTGTCTCTCTCTTCACTGCACCTTATGTGTTTTCCCCAGCTTTCCACTCAACACTTGAAAACAGAAAAAGATGCAGCTCTAAGCCTGTATTATGACACTTGTAGTAGCTGTTCAAAAAAGAATAAACTACTTTTCTGTTTTTCCAGCCTCATTTTTATTCACTTCCTAAACATCAAACAAGAAAACAAGAATTTATCTGAAAACAGATGGATGTAAAGGTGTGTTGGATAGGAGCTGTCAGTCCATTTCAGCATCTCCTTGGTGAGCCATGTGTTACTGTAATGCTTGCAAAGAATAGCAAAACCATAATAGTAAAACCATAAGACATGCAGTCATAATTTTCAAATATTTTGAAAAGTTACTGCTACATATGTCAGTTTTCATTTAGCAAAACTGTTTACACATTGTAGCAATCTATAAATATTGATATATAATTATTTTACTGAATCATAGAAAAGATAGAGGTATTTTCAGGTGAGTCTTTAATTGTGAGAGATATAACAGAGCTAATAGTATGTTTAGAGGTTTGAGGCTTTTTCTTTCAAGTGAAAGAAAACATAATCCTAAATTTAAAGCAGCATTATAGATTTAAGAGTCTGCAATCCAAAAAATCCATAGAAGTTCTATTTCCTAGACTAGATACTGAAAGAGAGGGAAAAAATAAAAGATGAAATCTGAAAGTCATGTTTTTCCATTATGAGTATCAGACAATTTCATTCAGGTACTCCTTTTTTCATTTGCAAGAATGTTTCACAGTAGAATTAAGAAAGACAGAAAAGTTCTAAAAAGCTATTTAGTTTGTACTAAAATAAATATATTTCGTTTTTAACAACAAAAGCAGCTTTTTTTTAAACCAACCTACTGATGTTGGCCTATTAAGAAGAGAATATAGTTCTGAATTTGTCATTTACAAGACTTATGTTTGTGCATTTTGCATCATAACAAATTGCTTGCTTGCTTGCAATTTAAATTTGACCTCTTTAGGAAGCCTGTAGACTTTTTTGTTCATAGCAAAGTTTTAACAATATCACCACACACAATCTTTTCTCTGCTTAGCAGACTCTGAACAAAGCTGAATTCCCAATTAATTTTCTGAGGTTTATGTGTCTAATGGTTTCACAATATTGTATTCTCTTTGAAGAAAATAAAGTTGACTAGACAGCACTTTGGTGCACGACAAGACTGAAATAATTGCAATCAAAAAGAAATATGACTGTGACACAGCAGGCACAGACAAATTATATTTCATTTCATTTACTGTGTCAGATATGACTGCAAAATGAAAATTCACTATTCTTTAAAAAAGGAGACAAATTTAAAATAAAAGGAAGACACAATTATATGAAATATTCTAAAGGTTTCAGGTTTGCATATTAAACACTTTTTGTTATAGGAAAAAATAGTCTAACTGAGTGTTTCTGACGAGGTTTGTTAGTATAAACCTACATTTTTAAGGCTTACATCAAGAAGCTGTTTATGTTTTCTCATTAACTGCAGCCTGGGGAAAAAAATCTTTAAAAGACCATGTCCCAAACCTAGAGCCAATATACATGAAAAATTATTTTAAACATAGAAAAATATAATTATTCTCAAACCTTATGCAGTACATACCCTGAATATTTTACAGCAGCTTTATAACAAGCTTAAAAATAATTGTTAGGACTAACTAGAGAGATTTCTTTGTATGTACAAATAAAAAAAAAAAATCCCATTTAATTCCAACAATGCTCCTTGTTCTATTTTGAAACTTAATTTCTACTAAATAATAAGAATTTTCATTTAAAAAAATGGGGACATAACTTTTCCTTTGTATGTAGTGCATGTGGGTAAACTTATATTCTGCTATGGACAGTTTTTTCAGATAAATAAATAATAGCCATAAAAATATACCACTGTTCACACACCCACAAACACACAGATGGAAAGATACACACAGGTCACTAGTGAACAGGGTATCACAGCCACTTATAAATAAATATGTACATATGCACATATAACTGCATACTCCCAGAGTGGATATTTAGACTATTTTATCAGAGGATCTCAGCTGGTTTTGGGCATATGGGACATTAAATTCTTGCTCAGAGTAGAAACTATGCCTTCACAGATATATGTTACATCACCCATATATACACAAATTGTATGTTGACATTAAATACAATTGTGTTGAACAACAAATGTCTTAACAATAGGTTCATCAAATGCCAAATAAATGATAAGCATTCTAGAAAAATCACAATCAAAATCACTAATTTCTCACAATTTAAAAAAAAAGTTAAAATTATTAAAGATAGTAGTATTTTATAGATCTCCATTAGAAGTATCAAATCTAATTTAAGCACACCTTTATTGTGTAATAATTCATTCACAAAAGTTAGTCTTGACGCCCGATTGTGTCCACAGGTAACATGGTGTTAGAACCAAAAAACTGTCCAAAACTGTATCATATTAGTCGTGGTGAATCATTTAACTCTTTCTACTTTAATAATTAAACTTCTAAAAATTCCTTGAAACATTGTTTCCAAACAAAAGTAAGTGAGGAAAGAACAAACTGAAGAAACATGATTTAATGATACTGCTCATTATTAAAGAGATAAATGAAAGGTGAAGACAATGTGAGATCATTTCAGTAAGTCAAATGCTTATTTCTCTTTCTCTTTCTCTCTTTCTTTCTCTCTTCCTCTTCCTCTTTCTCTCCTCTTTTTTCTTTTTCTTTTTCTTTTCTTTCTTTTTCTTTTTCTCTCTTTTTTTTCCTGTAGGCTGTTGTTTGGGGGTTTGTTTTGTTGTGTTTTATAGGGATTAATGACTCAGATTTCTTTCTAACTTGCATAACATTTTGTTTTATGGATTAAAACCAACATCCTATTGGCTGGCATAGTCCCAGTGCTTATATAAAAGGGATCACAGAACTAGTTTTTCCTGAATATAAGAGAAGCATCAATGTCAAAAAATCCCTGCTTTCTTTTCCTGACTGTTCTCCAGATGACTCTGCAATACTGAATTATTTACATCTTGACAAAGACTGTGATATAATTCCAGAAGTTTTACAAGAGGATCTCTCCAAAATTTTCCACCTCAGTCAACAAGACATATGATATTCCCTGAGCATAACAGCTTTACTGCCAAAAAATAAAATATGTTTCTGCTTACTGCCAACCCACCTGACTTTACCTAAGTAAATTCCTTGCCAAATCCATCAGCCTTTCCACCCTAAACCCTAAATCCATTCATTCTTGCTCAATTTAATATGCATTCTCTTACCTACTGATTCAAGAAACATCATTTGATAGACCTAAAACACACTGAAGTGGTTTGACTTGGGAGTGGGGCAGGAAGCATTAATTATACAAATGTTGATCTTCTCATTTGAAGTACGCACTAAAAATTCAGAGAATAAGATCTCATTTGGTCTGAATTAATTTCTCCTGACGGCCAGTGATTTATGCAGAAGAAATGCCTTGGTGTACAAGTGCCAGCACACTGGAAGTAGGAAAGGTCCCCCACAGAATTCAGGGAAACACAGCCAGGAACAAAAAGGGAAACACAAGGAAACAAAAAGCCACATTGAATAACAGCATCTACGAAATTCAAAGACCAGGTCTTCTCAAAAAGCACAGCCTAAAAATTTCAAACTAAAAAAATCACCTTTATGCTTGTCTGGTATATACTAAGAACCTACAATGAAGACAGATTTGTTTTGATTATTAGTGAAGACAAAGTAAATAATAAGTTTTTCACTATAGATTCTTGCCATATTCTAAGATTAAAATTTCTAAACAGACAGGGCAGATTCAAAACCTCCTTTTCTTTTCATGTCTTTTTAGCTTAAAATCATGGGAATACTCAGAAGACTGATACTACTGCGTAGGAAGCGAGAGCAGCTAAACACAAATGGTGGGAAAATAAACTTAAGAGAGTAAGATCCTAGTACAGCCAGCTATTGCTATTTAAAAGCCTGGTTACAGAACCAACTTGATTACTTAGTCTATCTTGTAACCATAGCTCAGAACTATAGGAAAGGAACTATGTGTTAGGAGGGCAGGGAGAGAGCAAAATGACAACACAAGCAAAAAAATAAAACCAAAACCCCAAAGGACAAAAAGAACTCTGAAACTCAAAACATGCAGGGATGAGGGAGAATTTATAAGGGCCAAACCTAGGTCCATCCCACCTATATGTAAGCAGGTAGCTAAGGAACCTTATTTAAGCAGCAAGCTCCCTGTACAGCTTACCAAAGGTGACAGATGCCTTCAAAGCAGGCGGTGTAATTGTTGCTCATGTCTGATGCTCTGAACCCCCACCCTGAAGAAAGTCACCTGTCTTCAGAGACTGCACCTAGAAATTCAGGACACCTGCTCTGCCCAAAGTAGATGACAAAAATAACTTCTCCTCACAAGTAACTCTTTGAGGTTGGACAGTTCCTCCTGTTCTAAGAGTTTGACAAGAAACAAGAGCAAAACCAATAAACAAATATGATATTTTATTTCAGGAAATTTCAAAACAATCTGAATTTATTCATGACTCCAAATCATAGCTCTCCAATTGACTAGCATACATAATGCATAATAACAGTTAAAATTTACCCTTAGTGGAGTAAAGCCATCTGCCCTATCTTCAAGCCTTTGAAGCAATTGTTAAAGGGCTTTGTCAAATTCAGACATCATTTTGTTTCTAGAAGGTAACATTGAAGTACAATTAGCTACTTATGACGCTAATTTGTCAGAGAGAATGTTTTATATCATTTTTCAACTATAGTAATCCAGACAGACAGGTACTTAGATTATGAGTTGAAGTTTATCTGGATGTATATATGCACATTCCCAGTCCATACACATTTTGTATGACTCATTATTCATAATGCTGCTACATACTATACAGGTAATTATAAATTCATTTTCCTTTCATGTCCTCTGAACACTTTGACTGATTTTCTGAACACTGAATTAATCGCTTTCTCAGAATAATGACAGAGGAAAAGAAATTACCTATTTTAACAATATGATTATTAATTCTTTGCAAGAATTCATTTTTATTGCATTCTAAGCTCCTCTGGTATCATGTATTTTCCTCTTTTCTTAATGTTCCACTATTTCATTTCCTGCATAAAATAGCTATAAGTGGATTAGAAAGCAAGTATTAAAGATGCAGTATATACTGCATAATCAGATGATGGAATGTTAGCAAAAACAAGACTGATACTCCTAGGTGTTGTTGTACACTCTATAATGATATTAGTTCTTTTACAGAAGTACCTAAATAAAACACTTAAAGAAAAGCCGTGGAAGTCCTTGAGAAATTTTTTTGCTTGGAAAAACTGCACTTTTCATTAGACTTTTTTTCATTTAGTCTGAGGGAAAATAATACACAAACAGATAATTTTCCAGGAAAGGTGATTTTCACCTTTCCTTGACATACATTTTTTTGTAATTCAGAAATTACCATAATGAATCTTTGTTCCCATCTTCCAGTCTTGGCCAAATTCAAGTATGAGCTATCAAGATACTCACATTTAAAAAAATACACCATAAGTATGGAATAATCTATCATTAATATAGAGGAATAATATATAATTAATAATTTATAATTAATCTACATTACATTCTATTGGACAACTAATCAAAGGATAATTGAGGCAGAAATACAGTAATGTTTTTAAAATATATGACAAAATAACTTCTAATATGAAAGCTTGTCCAAACCTATTTAAAAACCATTATTGTGCATGTTCACATACTTTTGTCTATACAATTAGTAATCTATTTTCAAGGCAATATCATGCATTTTATTAAATTTGAAGAGACAGTACTATCTTAAAGCCTATACTTGACATTATATTTCTGATCTCAAGAACATTTAAAGTTTTATTAAAGTTAAAAGTCATGCCCCATAGAGCCAGGAAAGAGCAACATGAAAAATGATCTCTTGTGCATGTATATTAGGGTTGTGTATAATATTTTCTCCAATACAGACTCTGCTGTATCCAGTGCTTTCCTTTTCGGAAGTAGCTTAATATAGAGACTTATTTATTGCATATTCTTCGTACCTAATTTGAAGGCACAATTAGTCTTTCCTTGCAGGATTTTAGAGTGATTATCTGAACAACACAGTGTTTGAAAAGACTGGCTCCTTTTCCTTTGCACCTATTCAATGAGGTTAGATTTTAGTGAACATCTATGTTGACAAAAGAGATGTATTGAAGTAAAAGACTTCTTTCAACACTGGGTAACAAACTCAAGGTACCTAAAACGTAATTTTTCAAAATACTTTAACCTTTAGAGACGTGTTCCATGCTGCTTTGTCTGAGCAAAGTATTACTGAAATCACAGGGCAGATAATGCACATGTATTTTAGATTGCTAGGCCCATCTTCTGGGAGATATCAGCCAGTTGGAGTCCAAAAACTGCCAATGAGCATATGCAAACTAGAATTTTTGCTATTTGGTCAAACCTGGATGGAATTTTACAAAAGGAGCAAAATATTTTTCTATAGAGCAGACACTTTTCTACATCCCATAATGTTTCTAGGATAAGCATATTTATGATTGTAGGCTTTTTTTTTTTTAAATTAAATGTACTGAACTGCTATAACTTCAGTCAATCTGAATAAATTACTAGTCTGCAATATTTCAGACTTCTCACTCAACAGCTGACATTTGGCTCTGAAAGTCACCTTCTGTCAATCCAGCTGGTAACGTTCTATTTTTTCTAAGGTAATTCTATACTAACACAAGAATAATAACTATTTATAAGCATGCTAGAATTGCCCACCTCATTCCCACTCATCTTCTTGACCATTTTTCCAAAGTGGAACTGCCTGTTTTGTGTTCTCAGAGTACTTGCTGATTTGGTTGTTTCTGTAGGGTTGAGCACAATAAGCCTCACTAAATTATTTAATTTTTTCCTTAGATGTTGCAGTCGCTGTGGCTGGCATCCATACCATTGAATACCAAATTGTAGAAGAATCTCCCTGCAGGACTTAATTATTATGTAAGCTGACTGGGTCAAGGGGAAAAAAAGAAAGCAAAAAATCATGTCAAAAGCATTGATATTCTGAAGTTTTATTAAATGCTGCAATGAACATACAGCAGTTCAGCCTATGCATGCAGATCCATATAAGTTACTTATTTATGGATCTTAATTTCCAAATAAAATGAAGACAATAAACACATAAATACATCGATTCTCATCGTTATAAACTGAAGTGAGAAACTACAAAATTTTCCCCAGAACTATTCAGGACAATCAACATCTAACTTCTGGAACTATTTAGTCAGTTCAAGATAATTAAAATTACAGCTAGAAATCAGGACATAACGAGTGAAATGAAGCAACAGAATTATTTGATGGGAAGATTTTTGTAGACAGTGGCAGTATTTAGCTCCCTTTCGGCTGCATGTAGTGACAGACTATTTGAGTAGTATCTTTTATGTTGCCTTTTCGAGGAACACATCTTTTACAGAATACTGTAAAAAATTACATAAAATAAATCACAGAATGGTTTGGGTTGGCAGGGACCTCGAAGATCATTTAGTTTTAACCCCCTCACATGGGCGGGTACACCTTACTTGAGACCAAGTTCTCAGAGTTCCATTCAAGCTATCCTTATACACTTCTAGTGTTGGTGAGTCCACAGCTTCTCTGGGCAGCCTGTTCCAACCTGACTCACCACTCTCATAGTCAAGAATTTCTCCTTATTATGTTATGCAAACCTACTCTCTTCCAGTTTGAAACCATTCCCACTTGTCCTCTTACTATATTGCCTTGTAAAAAATCCCTCTGTCTTTCACTGTAGGCTATTTTCGGTACTAGAAAGTTGCAACTAGGTCACCCTTCTTTTTTCCAGGATGGGCAAACCCAAATCTCTCAGCCTTTCCTTATACGAGAGGCACTTCTTCTCTCTAATCTTGGCGACACTACTCTGGACTCACTCCAACAGCTCAACATCCACTGTGTTCTCAGGATCCCAGAGCTGGATGAAGTAATACAGGTAGGGTCCCATGAGAGCCAAGTAGAGGGCCAGAATCACTTTCCTTGACCTGCTGGTTTTGCTGCCTTGGATGCAGCCCAGGAGACAGTTGGCTTTCTGAATTGCAAGCTCACACTGTCAGCTCATGTCCAGCCTCTCAACCTCCAGCACCCTCAAGTCCTTCTTGGTCTGATCTTGATCTGTTCATCCCCCAGTCTGTGCTGATATTGGGGATTGATCCAACCCAGGTGCAGCACCTTGTACTTGGCCTCGTTACACCTCACAAGATTCCCATGAGTCCACCTCTAGAGATTTTCCAGGTCCCTCTAGATGGCATCCTGTCCTTCAGATGTGGAAACCATACCACTCAGCTTGGTATTATCTAAAAATGCACTTGACTCCTTCATCTATTTTATTAATGAAGATATTAAATAACAGTGTTACCAACACAGACCCCTAAAGAACACCACTTGTCACTGATGTCCATTAGGACTCTGAACTGTTGATCACTACCTTCTGGACACAACCATTCAACCACTTTCTTATCCAACAGTCCACTCATCAAATCCATTGCTCTTCAATTTAGAGAATGATATTGTGGGAGACCAGTGTACACCTGTTCCTGATAAATGATACTCTTCTGTGGTGAATCAATGAAATGCATGTGGATTATGAGTTGAGTAGTTTAAGGACAAAACGTTCTTCCAACAAATAGAAGTGTAACTCTGTGAGATCTAATGCAGACCCATATTGGTCACACTGAACTAGGACTCGCCTGAAAGCAGCAAATAAAAAAAAAAACTTATGTGATTTGTTAAAACTAATTAGTTATCAACATGCAGCACAGTCAACCACATGAAAAATTTTGTGGTCAAAATCCACAGCTGTAGTAATATGAGGAAAATTAAACTACTTCAAGTGAAGTGCTACCAAGGGATACAGCCAAGTAGGAAGAACAAGTAACACGTTAAGATTCTGATTCCTCCAGTTTACTTAAGCTTCCAAATCACCAGTGTTGCAGTAGCCTTCAATCCAATGAAGAACTGAATAGGAGGATCCCTGTATCTATTATTTTAGTTAATGGTAGGTAATCAAACTTTGATGGGTTTAGCTAATTCCATCCAGTCAGACCACTCACATAAGAAAATATCGAGGGCTTACACAGAGCCAATAATACCCTGCAAAGATTAGAAATACTTTTTACTTAGCTCTGCATAGCTATTTCACTGACATGTTACTTCATTTGACATCTCAGAACAACCACATCAGCTTCACTTCAATCAAGTATTGCATTCATACAGAGGCAAGGATATGTCGCCTTCCCATGATGTCTCATGGCAAACTGCACACACTTCAAACAATGTATATCAACAAATAGATGGCTTTGTTTCACAGTGTACATTACAGGAAAAATCTTCACTGACAGCCTATTTGTCAGTGCATCGAATGCAGCACAGTAACACCACACCATCTGGAGAATCCAGTGAAAAAAACACTTAGGGTGAAATTCCTCCTTCATCTACTGCTCACTGAAAGGAGACAGAATAATGGGTCTTCTCTGCAGTTTGTCATAGCATCAGAAACCAGGATTTGACTGTGATGCTTTTATTTGTATTAGTTTGGAAAAAGATTGGATATGCTGCAGTGATAAAAGAAGAGGATCAAAATTAAGATTGAGTCATGACAAAACACTGCTAAGATTTACTCCTCCATTTTCACAAGGGGAGGAAATTGTATTCCACATACATGCATTTTCAGTCTTCAAATGTCACAGCACAAAACCCAGCACACTACTCAGATTCAAAGAACAATTCTAACCACATTTCTTCGTGAAGCCATGCACACTATTGAATTATTTTGACTCATTTGCACCTAAGGACTCAAGGTCACTAATGACTTATGAACCCCCAATGCTTTAAAGGAAAAACTAATTAACGTATTTCTTGTTGAAATTGCAGGTGGAGTTTTAACAGCAATGTTGTCTTGAAGTGAAGCATATTTTTTACAATTAGTGCGAATTCTCTTCTATATGACTTTACACTAGTTTGTCCAATAGACACAAAGAGAAAGAAAAGAATCTTCACAGCTCTTATCATGATTTCTACTAGTTGTAAAATAACATTTAGTGTTATTGTTGGAGGAAAACTTAATTGGATTATAGATTATATCTAAGTAAATACTGCAAATGAAATGCCAAAAAGAATTAAAAATATTCAGATGTAGTTTGAATGAAAAATCTGGATTGGTCAATATGTTTTTGAAGTAATTAAACAATTCCACAGTAGCCCATATCATAGTTTAGTAACTAAACACAGATCCATTAAGTTTTGCTCATATTTGTTGTAACATACATTACAGTTGAGGAATACCAGTTACTGTGCTTTAGTCTGATCTGATGCTGATTAACAGCAGAAGCAGCCAAACTTTGAGCTTTTCAAGAACAGATGGTGCTTCTATCCTCTTCTTATCGGTCAGAAATTCAGAGAAAACAAGGATGAAGATGGATGTAGATGGAAAAGAGAAGCAACCAAAGGAGGCAAAAAAAGTTTGTCAGATCCCATAAGCAGCTATAGAAACAAATTATACCAATTTTCCACTGTGGGTGTACAAGTTTGAGGATTCACAGATGGCTTGGAATTCAGCTCCTCATCAGAGCTGAATCTATTTCTAAGACAGTCTGAAAAAGGGGTAGCGAGTGATTGCTGAATGTTTCATTTCCCACTTTTTACTACTTGATAGTGTCCCTTCTTTACCTCCTTTTTCTCAAAATTAACACTCCGTGAAGTAAGATTGTAAGTTAATTGAGGTACCAGGAAAAAATGGACACTGACAGTATTTGCCCAGATCAACTAAAACAACTAAAGGTTGTTTTCACTGTGGGTTTCCTAAAGCCTAAGGGGACTTGAGGAGTTCTCATATCCTCCTACCTACTCCTTATAAATAAAACCATGACTCACTTTTAAAAATTTGGTATCAAGTGAGTCATTTTTCTTGCACGAGCAGCTTGAGACACCTTAAAATGGTGGTCTCCATTTCTCTATCAAGAAGGCAGGAATGCTTCAACATTCTTGGAAATACAACCAAATGTAAAGTAAGCCTCTCTGCTTCTGTAAAGATAAAGAAAACCTTCTCAACTGTGCTGAATAAACATTCACTCAGTGCTTAGGTGCTAGAGTAAGTAAATAGGTGCTAGAACACAGTGCCAGAAACAGATTTGCTGCTGCTGAGAAGGTATTGTCCATATTTATTCCAAACCACAAAAGTGTCAGTCTGGATCCAGGTGTTTCCATGTACTGACTATATCTCTATTCAAAGTCCACCAGCCTCTCAGACATCTTTTATTTCTGACAATGCTTTGTTTGCCATCCAATTTCACCAGGCTCTTCTGCTAGGACTTGCACTAATTTCTTCTTTTAAATTTTAAAAAATCAAGCTTCTCACCCTCCTTACACATGTTCCTATTGATTAATTTTAGCAAGAAGTAGAAACTTGTTTTGATCTCTGGCAGAGTCAGCAATGGACCTCTCATGCAATGACTTACTCCATGATTTTCAATCTCTGTGGTGACCCTCTTGAAATTTTATCAATAAAGTTCATCTTTTCAAACTATCAGTGAAAAGAAACTGCAACAGCCTTGCTGAACCTCTGCTTGCTTCTGTCACAGAGTTCATGGGGGCTCTCAAGAATGGGAAAGCCAAAGGTTCACATGTGCCTTGCTGTACAACAGAGAAATCCAAGCATGTCCTATCAGACGCAGACATTTAGTCTTTCTGTAAAGGAAGTAGTTTAACTGTTTCTCACTACAGAATAAAGGCAATTGCATTTAGATTTAATTTCTTTAGAAAAGTGATGGGGATTTCGTAACAAGAGAAAGGCAAGACTGTTATAAAAAGTCTTTAAATATTTAAAATGCTTCCAAAGCCAAGATAGCTGCAAGGAAGATTTCTCTGTACTCTGCTAAGTTAAGCAGAACTCTCCCGGGGTACGTAGTAAAATATCTCCTGTTTTACAGGGCTGGTGTAGTCATGTTAGGGGTGTGTAAATGTTTTGATGTGCCAGACACTGAAGAAAGGACTATTAATTGAAATCTTAATAATATCTCTGGGTTACACTGCCAATAAATAAATAGTGCCTAATAGTTTAATACAGAAAGAGCTAAACCCATGGAAAACATAAAATGGCATGAAATCAAGGTCTAGAATGCAAAAATAGTAGACAGATTCTTTCTACATGTGTTGGTGTTTGAATTACAGGGAAATGTTATTTCCACAAACCTTTACTTCACTAAAATCACTCTGGGCATGAAACAAGACAGGGACATTTATTCTCCTTCATTGTTCCTAATGAACTGCTGAAAAACAAATTTAGCAGAGGGGAGAGTTAAACTGAGGTTTACATTTTCTGGAATGAAACTATTATGTTAACTGTTATTCTCTCCCTATATATGCTATTACATATTTCAGAACTCTTAATAATTTCACGCAACAATGAAGCAGTAATTTACCTACTGCATCTCTCAGCAAAATGCTGGGTTTGAATCTTCATTCCTTTTCACTTGCAATACAGTCTCATAAAGGCCATATTTCCAAATTGATATAAAGAACTGCAAGTTTTTTGTGATGGAAAAAGATTTTTGCCATTTGCATGCATGATTTAAAGACAATCTTCTCCAAAAAACACTAAAGAAAATGCGGACCATAATTCTCAAATCACAAAACATCAAAGTCTGCTTTCCACTATTCATTGCAAATATCCTTCTGGACCTATCACATCCATGAATACCTAGAAGGTAGTAAAACACCTCAATCACAAATAATAGCAGCGAGCATATAACACCCTACACAAAACATGGCACAGATCTTAAATACTAATTTAATCAGTATTACATAGAAGTTCTGTGAAAACTGAATTACCTTCCATCTCACAGTTGAAGATAACATCCTGTCATGTCTAATCACAGGGAAAAAATACACAGATGCTATAGGCCAGCCCATATTTCGTTAATTATGCTTAACTATATAATAATAATTGTCAAATAGTAAATTTCTTTTACAAAAAAATAAATTCTGATATTTCAAGAAAAATCCTTGAACTTCATGAATCTTCAGAAATGTTGAGAATGTTAATTAGTAGGCCAGAAGATAGCTTGTATCTTTTAATGTATTTACTGTTGGTTTTTTTTTTTCCCCAATCCTCTGAAATTACATCTCAAAAGACAGAATACATCTGTAGAGAAGCTGTTTAAAAACCAGAACATTTGAAAATCCCCAGAAGATGCATGAAACAAAAGAGCCATAAAAGTAACGGCTCAAGTTATTGCTGTTACTGCTTCTTATTTGCTAACATTTATTGCAACACAAAATGCTAGAGCAGCAAACTGCAATTTTCCTCTTCACACTAAAGATATTGTTTCAAGTAGAAAGACTGTGGGTGGGACTTATTTCAGGTTTAAACACCTACATAAGATATCTGTAATGGAGTATGGAGGGTAACCTATTGCAGCTAGTGAAATATACCACAAAATTCAATACCTAACCACCATGTGTCTTCTTCAGATAGATAGGCTGAATTAATTTCTAGGCTTCATTGACCTCACGGGGAACTTAAACTCCTCACAGCCAGTGTATTCTAGCACTGCATCTTACACTTCGTGCATTTGACTGAATACTAAAACAAAGCAAATTGATATTAAACCACAGTTAGTGCTAGAAATATAAACATTATGGTCTATCTATCTATCTATCTATCTATCTATCTATCTATCTATCTATCTATCTATCTCTCCAATGGTTATGATGGAAATTGTGCTTCATTATGGAATGACTTTTAAACCCTGTAATTATACAATCTGTATGTCACGGAGTACAAAGTAATTTAAAACATTAAACATATATTAGAAATAGAGTAACAAATACTTTGAGGTTTCATCTGACTTGGGAAAGGAAAATGCCACTCATCTGATTCTCAAGAAATGCTTTGTACCCATCACCAAAATTTTCCCTTTTACAGGAAAATGGAGTTAATCTAGAAGCTTTTCAGACATCCAGCTGCTCAGAGCACAAATTGTCATGGAATCTTTCCCAACTGACTTCTCTCTGTATTCCATTGATCTTCATAAAATTCATAGCAAGTCCTAGCAGCTCAGGAGGAGGCAAATAGGAGATGCTAGGAAAACAGCTGGACACTCCCACATTGACAAGTCTGCTCATGACCTGCCATGGTCAGACATGAAGATCCAGACTTGAAGATCCTGGCATTGCACAGGGTTAACAAACAGCATCTTGAAAGCAGAAAAAATTAATGCAACCAATGCAGAGAGGCAAACATCCTTTGTTGGAGGGTGTCTGTGCTGAGTAAATGTACAAAAACCATCCCAGAATGCTAAATCAGGGCAACTAATGTGTGATGGCTTTTCTGTTGAGAATTTTTTCAAGCACAGATTTGGCATCAGTTTTGATAATATCTGGATAAGTGAAAAGATTCTCCTAAAAACAGTGCTTTTACTGCTATAAATAATTACCAGGCAAAGCTAGTATAATGGTGAAATGCTCACCGGTATGAGGTAGGAGTTGCTTCTTCACTACTGGCCATTCAATTCTGTATTGATTTATAAATTTTAAGTTACAAAGGGTTATGCTAAATATACTACTGCCAACAAAGTAACCTTAAGAAAAATACAATGTTTTTTATACACAGACCAATGGAATGTTCAAGCAAGTTAATAATATTTTTATTATTTATGGGCTCACAAAAAGCTTCCTAATTTAAAAATAATTCAGATGTTCTAAAATTATAATACTACAAGGGTAAATAAGTTTCTTTTGCTTCTTAGCTCCTGCTTTTCCACCCCCAAAATATATTTTCTAAAACCTTCAATTTCAACTCAGATGTGTCTTTGAATATATGTTAAAGAAAATTCTCTTGATCACACCACATTTTGCCCAATGTAGAGCAAGTCTGCTATGAAAATGTGTGTGGGGTAAATGTACTTTTAATTTAGGTTGGCTCTAAAATACATACCAAAAATTTCAGCTGTTCCCCAGAGTATTTACTTTCTCTCTTTTTAAATTTTTAAAGGGTCTTGCAAGTACATATATTTCTTTTGCAAGCTTTTGATTTCCAGCTTCTGCAGTTGTGAGGCTTTATTTGTGTTGTGTTCTCTGCAACAATTTCACTCCTTTCACTATGGCCAGGTATCAGAGAATAATTACATCTTAGAGTTTCCTAGTTCATTTTTCACTGATTGGAAAGAGAACTCTACATTTAGCTCAGACTAGCTGTCTAATTTTTTAAGATCTGAAACAAAATTAATCTGTGAGATGATTCCATCCTTGGAAATGACACTAGCTGGAGGGCAGAAGAGAGGAACAAGGGAGTGAGACTTTCAACTTATCACAACACACAAGTGCAACTTCAGCTGTGTCTGCGTCCTGAATACTTTTCAAACCACTTGGTATGACAGGACTACATTTTGCCTGCATGCTCAGGCAAGTTTCAAAAAGAAAGTGACTGGCTGAGCCTGGATCACACTGACAAGCTCTTATCAGTTTGACTTTGTCCCCTCTTTTGTAATATCTCCTTTAGGAGACAATTGTCATCTGCGTATGCATAAATCCAAAGCTCAAGGTTTCTTTGTCTCTGACCTTCTCCAGCTAAAACTGGGGTGCATCTATATCTGGCTGTGGCAGCCTTCCAGTTTTTCAGCAAAACTGCTTGTGTGGTTCATGCTATTTAAGTCACCTGTATATTTTCAGTCTTGCTCAGCTGCACTCTCCTTTAGAGCAGCCACTTTTCTATGTTGCCTCAGGTTGCATGCTAGTAAATTATTACCCTTTAACTTTCCTTTACAGTATTTCAAAAGACATCTTATCATGACAAATTTGAGCCTGAACATATTTCAAAGAATTATTCACNAAAAATAAAAAAAAAAAAAAAAAAAAAAAAAAAAAAAAAAACAAAACCAGCACAGAACAAACACAGAACTGTGTTTATATTAAAATGCAGCAACAGGAAAATTAGCATAAGACATAACTTCTGAAGAAGTGGAAATAAAATAGAATAATGCACACTAATCAATGACACTAATGAGGCTGGCAAAATCCCAATTACACCATTTTATCTGTGGATACAGTCTCTGCTTATGACTTATAACATTGATTAGATAGCAAAACAGATATGTTTTGTTAAATCTGTAAGAGTCAAGGTCAGAGTTATTTAGCTGAATCCTAGAAGAAAAAAATGGCCAATGCCATGACAATCATTATTTATTCCTACTGTGCCTTGCATTTAAAATTCTTACCAAAAAATTTACCATTGAACAGTATTTTACATAGGTGAGATGCACAATAATTATGGCTGAAATAGATATTTGACTATGATTACAGACTTCTCCCTTTGTTTTTGACAATATGACCCACAAGGCTTCACGCAATTTCAGGCCCTTATTATGCCAGAGAACAAAGGGATGTAATGAAGATAAACACTGAGCATGACTGGCCTTGACAGAAAAGCACCATAGATCTTAAATCTTCAAATCAAGTATCATCAGGATTATCAGTGACAGTCCTGGAGACTGTAATAATGTGTTGTATACCTTGAAAGTATTAAGCTTTAGTAAATTTAATAAACACTTAGGAGTGCACTAACTTTCTGGGGTGTTTTTTTTTTTT
>VXBI01003337.1:154522-206314 GCA_013397375.1 Toxostoma redivivum | reverse complement strand
TTTTTTTTTTTACTCTACTGGCCATTAATAATATAATATATTAATAAATATTAACAACTTAAAACCAAAAATTCTTTATGTTAAACAAAAAGGAAACATCTCCAGAACAAGTCTCTAAATCAGATTAGGTTTTGAAAAGCATTTTGTAAATGCAATTTATTTGCCTAGGAGCAATTAGCTTGGCAATCGCATCTGGTTTTCTATCACGCTGGTTAACATTAATATGAAAGTATCAAAAAGATCTTTGATTTTCAGAACCTCCCCATCAAAATTTTAATTTAAAAAGGTCAATTCTATAGGTGGCTGAAAAACAAGAAAGAAATAAGCAGCAAAAGGAAAACTTCTGAAATATTTCTATCAACTTTATTTTGTAGTAGCAACCACATTGAGTTTAACTTACTGCTGGGCTGACTGAACCAAAAACAAAAAAAATTCCTTAATTTCACACAGTGAAAAAAATTTTGCAAATTTTCTCAGGTATTTTGATACCTAATAAATTTTTGCATGGTGTGATTCTGGCCAAGGGTCAATTAATTTAGCATGACAAACAAGGCTATTTCACTGTAAAAAAGCCATTTTCACAGACTTCTCTGGGACAAAATTCAGTTTGCAAATTTCTCTAAGGTAAATCATGAGACGGTCACGTTTTGTTCCTCTGAGCTCTCTCCATTGCCACCTTAGGCTACGGAGTCATTTGTTTGCTTCAATTTGTCACAGCTGCACAGACTTCCTTAAAATGATATGATGTATTTTTGTAATCACATTAAAACAGAGAAGACAAAGTGCAGATTTAAAATCCAGAAGCTGCATGAATTGATAGATGGTTAACACCTGATTCTCAGAGATATTAACCATCCTCAGCTTTTTCCCTGGCAGCAGCCTACATGCTAAGTTGAATGAAACAGCCTAGAGTCATGATTCAGTGGTGGACCTGAAAGTATTAATTTACTGGTTGCATTTGATAATCTTTTCCAACCTTAATGATTCTATAATAATTCTATGATTCTATGAACTGGCTGAAGACCTCCTATTAACAGAAAGGAGAAGACAGTGATGCCTTGGGTTTTAGCTTTTATATTTTTCAGAATCTCTGCTGCTTAGTGTGTAACTCTGAAACTTCATATTAGGTGTTAGTAAGTTCTCTTCATAGGGTGGTTAGACAAAACAATCCCTTCCCAGCTAGAGAATCAAGTACAACTGGTACCCAAAAAGGCAGAAACAATGGTGAGGGAAAGTAGGCAAGCCAGGGGCTGTGGTGGAAAAGTGACCCCAATATATAGATGAACCAAAACTTAAATATAAAAGCTCGTGACAGGGATCCATCTAGGATTTTATTTGGGTGTAGCCCCCCAGACAGGCTCTTGCACTGCCCAAAGTGTGTCCTTTCAATAAATACCTATTTTATTCCTTTTGCTCTGTCTAGTCTCTGTTCCAGGTCAGCTTTTCCAGGCAACAACAGTATCAGCCTACCAAAAGCAGTATAATAAACCTTAAGCGCAAATTCTACCCTCTCTTGATGTTCAGATTCCTCTAAGTTCCTAAGATGCTTATTCATCTTTGAAATCTATGACCTGTTGATGGCTGAAATACTCTTTAGAATTTGGGCAAGTTGTGCAAGTTTCTGCCACACAAATTTATTGGGAGCTGCAGTGAAGGACGGCTGAATCTAACTCTGGGAGAGTCATCTTCATCTGCCTCAGGGTCAAGAAAATCACCTGGCTTTGCTGCATCCAAAAAGTGGTTCATCTCTCTGCAAAAGCAGCAGTGCTTGCTAGCTTTTAAATTAGCCCATTATGAATATGAGCATTTGAATGACATTACAATTTGGGAGTAACAAAGGCATGAAATCATCATATGAGTGAGTCCAAGTTGTAAAGCAAGCAGGAGGAGGTATCTGAGGCACAATTTGTGTGCTTTGCCTCTAGAAATATTGCCTCAGTTCTGCTAACACACAGCATTTCCATATCTGCACAAGTCGCAGCACAGAGACTGAACTAAATTCTCAAATTGACATATGGTCTTAGATAAAGTCACTAAAATTCTATCAGGTTACCTGTGCACAGAACGACATATTCAGGTCCACATTCTCAGACAAAACATGGAATATTTTGAAGAATTATTTAAGCTCTTCTGTTTTAGAGAACGATGTTACGAAGAAAAAAATGGAATGAGGAAAGTACTCAAAGATTCATATTGTGATAGTTAATATATATATGTAGAAAATAACTGGAAATCAACATTTAGCATGATAAGCTCTAATGGACATCTACAGAACTACAAAATTCCTCCAAAATAGTATCAGAGGAATGAGATGTAAAACGCCAGGCGATTTCTGGTTTTAGCACAACAATAAATACTCTCCAGAAGTAAAATCTTATATTAATAAAAGGAAACAGAGAAAACCAGGTCACGGCATCTGCATCCCCATTTTGCAAACATTAAAAATTTCCTTTTATTTTTAAGAACAGAAGACAGTACTTCCACGAATTTGATCTATGGATATAGAATGAACACTCAAAATTACTGACAAAAACAGGACCTCAGATGGTACAGGTATATAGTTGCCTGTGGCTTTCAGGCCCAAGAAAACCTCTTCTGAGAGTTTTTCCAGTCCAATTTTCTCAGGCTCTGCTAGGGTTCGTTCCCAAAGCTAGCCACTTTTCTCTAATGTAAACATAAGAGAAGAATTAATACCAAAGATAAACACCTGCTGGATACATGAGGAAAGCCTGGGAAAGTGGTGTTACTTTCTCTGGACTAATCAGCTGTATTCTGTCCCTGGAGTAGCAAGTGACTGTACTTAAGCAAGGTGTGCTAGAATAAATTGTCTCTTTCCTAACCTGAGAGAGACCATGCTGCTCTGTGTCTTATTTCCGCCGCTCAAAGGGTTAATTCCCTAACACACAGTGACATTTGGAGCTCCGCCGAGCGTTTTGTTCTCAGGACTTTTACCGACGAGAGCACCGAAGAATTTCAGGGTTCAAAGCCTGCCGAAACCGGGACAGACCCAGCAAGGCTGTCGATAACCGGGGCTGCGGTCAGAGCTCAGCTTTGCCTGGTCAGAGCCGTGCTGAGAGCAGAATGAGAAACTCAGAAAACCAGGACAGGACCTCCGGCCAGGACCGGAGCCGTGACGACAGCTGGAGTCAAGAGAGCCATCTGGGAAGATCGTGGATCCCCCCTGACTGCAGCAGGACGGGAGATTCCGCGGAATTCGTCAGCTCTTCCTCCCTCAGAGAGAGAGGTAACATGAGCAACTTTGCTCAAGAGCTAGTAGTTGGCTCACTCTAAGCGGCATAGAGACCCCTGGCTTAGTGCTAGGAGGACCGGAGCTCTCTGTAAGCATGGGAACTCAACATTCTAAAATGCAGGACATTGTGCTCTCAACTTTGAGAGGTGCTTTAAAGGACTTAGATTGCACGGGGATTTTTCGCTCATCTGCGCACCGGGGGGAGACGTCTTTCCCCCGCAGGGCTCACAGGGCCGTCTGCCTGCTATGGCTCCGCGGCCGCCCATGAGGACTGCACCCGCGTGTGCCCAGATCACCTCTGCGAACGGGATCGCTAGGTCAGGGCGCGCAGAAAGTGGGGCTGGTCCCTCCGCGCCCGCCGCCGCTGCTGGTGGGACACGGGAGGGGGGAGAATCGGGTCTCCCTCCAGCTGTGCTTCAGGGGGCAGCGCAGGTGTCGCTTTTTTTTCTGATGACATGTTTGACCAGCTGGTGGCCACTCTGGCGGACCGAGTCATGGCAGTTATGCACATGAAACGGGAGGCTCTCGCAGCCGCTTGGACCGGCATGCTGGCCGTGGGGGTTGCAAGCGGCTCGGTCATGTTCTCTGCGGACGCCGCGGATGCTGCCCACGGGCTCGCAGCCAGAGCCAGTGGGGCCAGCCTGCCCTCCGGGGTCGGCCACCCGCCGCTGAGAGGGAGATGTGGGCACCCCCTCCCCAGACTGAGGGACAGTGGTGACTCCTCCCCCATCTCTGTGCACGACTCTCCTGTCGGGCCAGCGCCTCCCCTTTCAGAGAGAGGGGCGGTGCCAGCCCGCCTTTTCGCAATGACGTCGACCCTGGCCCGCCCACCGCTGAGAGAGAGATTCAGGCACCCTCCCCAGACCAAGGGGTGGTGCTAGCTCCTCCCTCATGTCAGAGCCTGGTACACCTGTGTGGCCTGGAGCGTGGCCCCCTTTCCCTGCTCTGGCAGAGGAGGGGCTGCTTTCTCTTTTCCCCTCAGCTTCATCGTTCGTTCACCCGGAAGCGTCAGCCGGAGCAGACCTACTTGCCTGTCCGGTCTCGAATGGACCCCTCCCATCAGTCCGCCCGACTGCTGTGTCGCTCCTGCCCTGTGCTGACAACGGCGATGGCTTTGCCCTTGTTTCAGAAGAGGGACTGGCTGGGTCCCATTTCATTCCTGTGGTGGACTTGGGGGATGGGAGCTCTCAGGCAAATGTTTCTGTTTGTGCAGGAGAATTCCCGACAGCTTGCACTGATGACAGTCAAATGGGAGAAGCTCAGACTTTTCCTATCTCTGTTGCTGTCTCAAATGCAGAACAGCAAGAGTCTGGTGCTGTCTCAAAGGCAAAACAGAGAGTTGGAAGAAGAGAAAAAAGAGATCAAAATAATTGTGTTACTGCGAATGACCTTTGCCTTGTTTCAGGCTTAGTTGAGACACGTCTGGATCTTTGCCGGTGACCTGCGACGTGTCTGCCCTAGCCTGTGCAGCAGAAGCAGAGTGTGGTCACTGTTTAGCTTGTGCATGATGGCCAACACACCAAACCCCGACAGGATGATCTGGGCATGCATCTGTTCATTGAACTGTTGATATGTGTTCTGGTGAATGGTCACACTTTTCACAGTTGTATTAGTATAGTCACTTGGTGATGAATTTTTCACTGTTGTATTAAAAATACTTCACTTGGTGATAGATTTCAGGCAGAGAAAGACACCAGGTCCTTGGCACTCCAGTATCCTCAGGGTTTTTGAGTTGTATTTGTTCTTCCTGACATCGGGCCTGCTGGGAAGCACAAATACTCGCTTTTCTTTTTTTAATGTATTTTGGAAAGGGGACTTGTGGCTTTCAGGCCCAAGAAAACCTCTTCTGAGAGTTTTTCCAGTCCAATTTTCTCAGGCTCTGCTAGGGTTTGTTCCCAAAGCTAGCTGCTTTTCTCTAATGTAAACATAAGAATTAATAACAAAGATAAACACCTGCTGGATACATGAGGAAAGCCTGGGAAAGTGGTGTTACTTTCTCTGGACCAATCAGCTGTATTCTGTCCCTGGAGTAGCAAGTGACTGTACTTAAGCAAGGTGTGTTAGAATAAATTGTCTCTTTCCTATCCTGAGAGAGACCATGCTGCTCTGTGTCTTATTTCCGCCGCTCAAAGGGTTAATTCCCTAACACACAGTGACAGTTGCTATAATATTTTATCTAAAAAAAATTCATCAGTTGCATGTATGATATTGGTTTTGCTTTAGCATCATAAGATTTCTAGAATTCTTAATATTTAATGATAAGTTTATAATACAGAAACCAAAAATGTTGTTCTTATTAAGTTTAACATTGATCCAAGTCTGGCTTCTGAAATGCAGAATAAGAGGTTCCTAGCCTAAAATAAGCCTAAAAACTCAGACTGGACTACACAAGAAGTAAATAAATGGTTCTTCTGCATGAAAGATGTCCAGCAATTAAAAAATAATATTGGCAGAATACATGGTTTATAGATTGTGACTTATTTTCATATTTAGGAGAAAACCGCCTACCTTTAATCTCTATGGATCATTTAGAGTTTATCTTGTGTCTGAATTTAACAACCTAGGTGTAAGTTTGTCTGGGTACAAGTTAACAGTCCCGAGGGTTTGCACTTCTTCTGTAGCCCTGCTTAAGGAAAAGGATGGACACGGCAGGGACAAGATGGAGAAGAAAATAGAAACAAAGGTGACAGACATCAGAATATTTAATGATTTATAAGGAAAATATGCATTTGTCTTTTGTTCCAAAGCATCTTAGGGACTTGAGGTTAGAACACTATTTACCCTACCAAAATAAGGCCATCTCCTTCAGTGGGCATGTAGGACAGCTTTATGCTCAGTGCTTAGGCAAAAACAAAATCATATTTTTTTCAATATACTTCTACAGAAAAAACGCTTCCCTGGGTAACAACATTTGTATGTCACAAAGCAGGATGGAAGAATAATACAGGCTACAGTGAGAACCGCTCAGAAGCATAAGAAAATCAGCAAAAACCTGAGGTATGAAGAGTGCATTTACATCATGCTTCCAGAAGCTCAGCTATCCACATACCCCTCTGGATTATTCCTAGCTAAAACTGCCAGCTAGATTCTCCCCCACCATTCTTTTTACATACTCAGCAAATACTCACCTTCTACTGTTTGACATTGAGATCCACTGTTCTGTACTTTCATGAGCTCTTTTCAATCTTTGTTGATATTCATACTTCAAGTAAAATTCAATGGTAGGAAAAGTCAGGCAATTATGCAATGTTCTGAACAGCAACCCCATGCAAGCCTGGGAACTTCCAAACTACATATTCTGTCTTGGTGTTTGAAGAACCAAAAAGAAAATTATTCAGCATTGATACAGACCTTTCCATTTTTGAGCTTTATGAATTTTAACATTCCTGTAGGGATTCATTTGGACACAACTCAACAACTGAGTAGAGAGTTCCTTGAGAAGAAATAATTACCCATAATCTACAATGAAACTGAGATACCTAGAAGACTAAGAAGAGCATCTAAACTAAAACACCTAGAACCTTTCTCTCTTAAAATCCATCCTTAGAAGCTAGACACATGGTTTGGTCACCAAGCACGTCAAATTCCAACTAATCTCATTGATTTCATACCATCCAACAGGGTCAAACAGCTGTGCATGGGTCTGACATCACTGTCAACAGAAATGGCCCTCAGGAGATATCACTTGCTCATTTTGTGTGTCATGAACCTGACAGTGAGATGAGTAGCTACAAAATTTGGCTTGGTCCAGTGCTCAGAGTTAGGAAAGTGAACAGTTTGGAAAGAATGAACTTTTTTTTTTTTTTGGAATAATTAAATGCACATATTGTTAAAATCCCACCTCCATCTTCTCTCCACGAGTCTCTAAATCTTGTCTAATTTGTTTTATAATACCTTGCCAGCTCCTTTCTTTCATACTTTATTTTTTCTTGTTTACAAAAACCTTATTTCTTCTTGCTTCACTGTCATAATTTTGATTTGCTAATTTAAATATACTCATTTTCTGTTGTGAGACAGAACTAGGAGCAAAAGAGCAAGGTAGGCTTAAAACTTAAAAGGGTATAAAAAAAACTTTAACTGCACAAAGAAAGAAAAATAAAAAAAATAAATTCAGAATAAGATCTTCTGACCACTCCTTCCTCCCCCTCCCAACTCTTATAATGACAAAACAAACATGCAAAAAAACTATTTTAGTCAGTTTCCAACTTAAATAGTTCTTTTTCAGTTCACTTCAGAGAGACAAGTTTTCTCTTGTCAGGTTATAGGGACTACTCCACAAGGAGGGAAAAAACCCAGTTTTTTCGTGGTTTCTCTTTCACGATTTGCATCTGCCCGGGAAAGAACTTGCAAGTGATGAAGCTCCCCTTATCTTCACAGCTTTGCCAAAGCTGTGCTCATGGGCCATGTTAAACTTATGGGGTATTTATTTTTAAGAATGAACTGTTCCAAAACAAAAATTCTCTTCAGTCTTTATTTCTCTCTATTAATGCTTCATCTCCAGAAATAGAGATCCCCTTTTCTCTTTGGGGCAAAGGATTCTTAACACAGATGCCTTTGAGTAAGAATTTATTAAATGGAACATCTTCAACCCCCCGTGTCTTTTTTCATGGTTTATAGGAATATTCAGTGCAATATCAGTTCATTCTTACAATTTTACAAAAGGATTTTCAGCCATCTTCACACATCCTTTCATTCTCCTTCCATTTAAAGAAACTTATCTCTTTTATTTTTCCCTCTCACTCTGGGGAGGATTGAAAAGTCTGCAAGTCTTATTTGAGCATTGAAAGAGTTAAGATTTTACACAGGGAAAGCAAGGATGCAATGCTAGTGCTGTGCCAAGATCTCGGAAACTTCAGGCCGCGCTGGAAAGAGGAAGGAGGGGGAGCGGCTGGGATCTCAATCAGCTTTTTTGGGCTCAGCAGCAGCAGTCACTGCTCATGGCCACCCCTGCTCCCTGCCGGGCCATGCCAGCTCCCCAGACAGGGGCCCAGCCCTGCCCGTGGCCACCTCTCCTCCCTGCTGGGCCATGCCAGCTCCCCAGATAGGAGGTTCAGCCCTGCCCCTGCCAGGCCCACAGACCTGCAGTGGGGCCAGGCCCAGGCGCAGTTACCTGCACTGCTGCTGGTAGAGAAAGAAAACTCTTTTCCGGGTTACCTCCTTCAAAATGTGTTCATGGAGCTGACTAACTTTTTCCAATTGGTTCCTCAGGCTGTCAATAACTAAACCAGCCTTCAATTGGTCCCATTAACTAAGAGAGGAAGTTCTCCTAGAGAGAGCATGTCTCTGAATTTGTCTGTCCCCAGGTAAAACCAGCACATTCACAATTCCTACATAGCACTTGATGACAACATCCCATAATAATTACTTCTCTTAAATTTTATTGCAGCTGTGTCTCTTGTCTATCTACAACCCTGTTTCAGCTTCTGATATCTTTCCATGTCAAGTACCAGATATTCACCATGGCCTCAATACCAGCAGGGAATCTGGCAAAGATACAGCGGAGCTGACAGATAAGCAAGGTGTAAAAAGTACCCTCACTGATTATAAGGTCAAAGGAAAAAAAAATAAATTGCCTTTTTGCATCAGTTTTGAATGCAAAACAGCTTAGGAAGCTTCTAATTTTAACCTAAAGAGGAAGGCTGAGAAAAACTTGCTCAGCTGGAATATCTTGCTCTATTCAAATATCTATCGAAGATATTTTGGAAGAACTCAGAATAAAGAACAGTAAAAAATCCACCAAAAACTGCATTCATCACTCAGTTTCTCTAGGAATTAAATTAGTACTGAACTATCGTTCAAACAAGCCTCAGTATTAGAGAACAACAGCTAATAAAAATAATAATGACAATTTCTGAAGTGCTCCATTATACCTGATTTCTAGCCAACACATAGTATAATACAAGGTCAGTAGACACATAGTAAGTATGGTGAAGTTTTTGCTGTTTTTTTTTTTTTTTAAACAGCGTTTGTTTTATTCAGAATTTACCAAGTTATATAGGGCATTTTAATAAACTCAGTGAGCATGGAATATGAGTGAAATGGATTAAACATAATGGGGAAACAAGAACTTTTGGAAATGCCTTTCAACTAAAGCCAAGAAAAGCTTCAGAGACCAAGAAAATATGATTGGTATTCACAATTTTAAAATTATTCACAGTAATCAAGAATAAGGCTGACACCAGAGTTAATGAAGGAAACCCTGTTTTTAAGGGGCTGAATTATACCTTTCATTTTAGTGACTGATAAAGTATGTGAACATACATGGAGAAAAACAATTCTAACTATATTTGCATGGTGCATAAAATTATCTGTTGCCAAAGAAAAAAGGATGCTGTAAATATTGTTGATGGTCCTCTGAACATATAGTAATTTTCATTAGTGATCAGCAAGACAAACAGAATTATAAGAATTGTTAAGACAGACTTGCAGAAATGTGTCTGGATAGGTATGCATCAAAATTTGAAGATGTAGGAATCTATTATAAAGTAAAAAATTACATATAAAAGAGGAATAGGGAAGGGTTTTTTATTTTTTTTCTCATGCAAGGCCTACTGGACACTCAAAAATTTACAAAACATAAACTTAAAAAGCAAACATTAAGGACTAGTTTTTCTTTTTGACTAGTAATCCAATTATGAAACTCATTGCCACAGGATGTGAGAGAAGTAAATATGTAAACAGTATCAAGAAGTCTTCATCCATCAAAAAGTATTTATTTCCAGAATTTCAGAACTTCAGGAAAATTTACATCACAGTTGCTGCTCCTTTTTCGTGTTTTCTTATCCTCTAACCATTTTTAAGCTCTTTCAATGTCTACATCTGCTCTTCTGCAATATTATGCCCTCAACTCCTAGCTGTACAGTGAGATTTGTCTGTTTCTCCCACACATGATTTGATGCTGCAAAGCTACTGTTTGGTTACTGATCCTCTGTGTATCACACAGCCCACTACAATTCTCATCCTTCAGCTCCTGTCCTTACAAACCCCTTCCTTCTGCCAGTCTACTAACATTAATTTATGCTTATAGTTTCTGCTCCAATTTAATTTCCTCAAATTATGCTCCCTTGCCTTTTAGTCCTTTGTTATTCTACCTGTCCTTCCAGTGACCCTTGTCACTCTTGGCTACCTGATGTATTATCTGTATTTAAATTACTGTATTTCTGGGCTTTCTTTCCACTTACTAGCCACTGGAAATCAAACTGTCTGCTGCCTGTACCTAGTATGCTGAATAACTACTGTGATGTTATAAAGTAGGTCAAATTTCCAGTCCCCAGACAAATTACAGAACTACATAGGAGCTACATCTGTGATCTCCATTTTACTATCCATGCTGTAGTCCATACTTTAGATAAAATATTATATACAGCCTCACAAAAGATTTCCCAAATAAATATGAAAGTTATCTTCTTCTATTCAGTTTGATTTCAGAGCATAAGGACTGGTACCACAGTTCCTGCTTTCAGGGCTTTATTTCACATTGTTCAGTGATCCTATTGCAGAAGTACCTGTAGGTCTGTGACAAGTATTAAATGTTAGGAAGTAGAGCAAAAGCCAGTTTATCAGTTTTCACTCACTGATAAAAACTGCTTAAATCTACCTGTAAGTGGCACATCACCGAGCAAAGAGGCAAAAAGAATCAGCCAGAAGTCACACAGAGCAGTGAGAGCGAAGACCAGTGCGAGAAAAGAGACAGCAGAGAGAGAAATACAATCTGCAAATCTGACTGGTGAAAGAGAAATCATAACTTGAATTTCCAATTTCCAGAGGCATAAACAGGCAGGTTACAGTAAGAGGAAAAAGCAAGTGGAATGTTCTTAAGCAGGTGAGTGTCATGTTATACCAGAACCCCAACAAAAAGGAGAAAAATCAGCTTTACCTGACCATATATGCATTTAGACATCACAATACAATGTTCCTTAATTTATTACATACTTAATAAAATCTGTCTGAATCTTGAGCTCATATCCCACATTTTGAAATCTTTAATAAACACTTTGGACCATTTTTTAAATTATTGAGTGCACTTCTGGAAGTAATGTTGCTTGAAATTAGATGAATGATTCTACAAACAATTACACAGTTACCAGAAACAGTCATCAAAATGTTATTACCCCTAGTTTCGTGCTAAAAGCAGACTGGTGGATTCTTTTGGTACACACAGCTATATGCACCAAAACATCTCTTTGTGATATTAAACAATAGCAAAAAAATATGGAACTGTAGGTAACAAAATAAGATAAAAGATGTATATGCAATGAAAAACCTAGTGTTAGCTATTCCTGCCGTTGCTAAAATGTAAGAATGTGAAATCACAGCAAGCAAGTTCAGCTATTCCTGGGCCAACAAATTGCAGCTCTTCTACTAAATACAAAGGACAGGGTCTCTAATACTGGAAATAAAGGGCAAGCCAAGGTTGTGTCTCAAGAGTTAAACATTTTGTACCCCAAAGCAGGTGGTCTTGTCTATGCCGATATTAGAAACACATCCTGATAAGAGTATCTTTGAAGTGAGCATGGACACTATCTGGAAATGTGTTGGTACAGCCAAGAGCTCTCTTAGGGAGTGTGTTACAAAACTCCGAGGAGAATTGTTAAGGATGAATGTGTGACAGTGCTCAAAGCCAGAGTCCTGGCTCTTTTGAGTTTACTGATGCAGTTGTAACTACAGAAAATACATTGTCTGTGTTTCTGTGCTTAACCTTTCACAAATTTTCATCCTGGATGCTTCAAGGAGATCAAGCTACTTAATTAATTTTTCTTGTTGCATGCAAGTGCAGCGACTCTTCCAAAACAAGAGGAGTCAAAATTTTAGTCATGCCATTCCTTTCCCTAATTCTTCAGCAGCCTACTTGTATCGCGCTACTACACCCAAGTGACATGTTACTACCAAGACACACACCCTGCCAGCTGATGCAATGGGAGTTCAACTTCCTTAGGTTCCTCTTGTTTCTGATCTCCCCTCTCTTCCCCTTAAACCAGTGTTTGTGCTATCTGCAAGAAGAAATTTAACACTTTGTTTCCTGCATCTGGCTTTGCCCAGGTAAGCATCTAACCCTGAGGCAAAACACAAGTAAGAGCTCTGAAAATTGCTGCACCCTCTAAGATTTTAAAATTAGTTGGCTGCACTTAGTATTCATTCAATTCTGGCAATTAGTCAATAATGGAATTATGTCTGTCAGTGGAATTTCTAGAAGTATATGAAGACCACACACCTTTGTGAGCTGAAATTATACTGAAATTATATTTGACTTACCATTAACAGTTTAAAATACTTCTCAGTAAAATAGGTATTATTTTTTACTAAAAGTTGGTTTTACCAGTAATGTAAATTAAGGATGTTTGGTATCAACAGTTTACAAAACTTGTTTCTTCATATAACTCCAAGGAAGACATTGAATTACAGCAGGCATGTAGTTTCCCACTATATTTGCATGCAGGTGTTAATGGAAACTGAGAGACTTCTTCCTCTTTTATTAATTTCTGCTTAATTGCAAATGCTTTTTGTTCAGTCTTAATCCTAGCTGAAAGATCTACATCTGAACTGTCAATTAAGTTTTAACTATTTTAGCCAAATTTGGCCCAGTTTTTATTAGTAATTGCATTGAATTGAATTAAGAGGTATTCTTTTAACAAACTTCTATCTTTTAATGAGATAAAACTCAAGTGATATCATTTGTCTACATAAGTAGTCCTGGAATGTATTTCACACTGCTTTTGCACTTTAATAGCACTTAGGATAATATTCCCTTTTTATTTATTCTTCACTCACTCTGCAAACAGTTACTGGCCAAAAAAAGAAATGTGGAAACCAGCAGCCAAGTCTCTGTAACCCCAGTAGAGTGCTCTAGCCAATTGTACACAGAAATGGGTTTCCTTTTCCTCCTTTTTTGGAGAATCCTGAATTATCTTCTGGGGAAAAAAAAGAAACAGCTTGACATGCCAAATCCTGCCTCTTCTCTCCAGGACTGCTGGGTGATTAAGAGTCTCTTGAAGATGTGTCTGAGTATCCTAATCAGAAAACTTGTGTCTCCGAAACCATCAGTGAGCATCTTGATCACAAAAATCTTGAAAAGAAAGGGAAGACACCAGAAGAATTTCTGCTTCTTGAAAGACTGGTCTCTGACTGGATTCAGGAGGAAAGGAGAAGAAATCTAGGGTGCAGCTGTCAAGCCAAAGGGGGTGATGCTGTTTGAACACTCTGACATGTCTCCAGTTGCTGCTGCAGGGAGGGGCAGCTCTCCTGCAAATCCTGGGCAATACTTGCAAGCTACACACAGGTACCTCGAGCACTCTGAAGAAGTTAAAACAGCACTGGACATGAAACATTATTGTTTAGGCTGCAGAATTGTTTTCATAGGAATAAGTACCAGAATTTTTCCCCCTGATAGTTAAGCCTAGGTAGACAAGTCTTTTAAAATACTTCCTGTTGAATAAAAATAATTAATCAGGTGCACTAACTTCAAGAAATAAAACTTTGACCTTATTATCATGTACCCCTAAAAGTGTTTCCTCTAGCCCCATCCTCACATAAAGTTTCTTTGTATTGAGCCGACTTTTGCCTAGATACAGCAAGGACTTCTAATTAAACAAACTTAAATGTTCCCAGAAGATAATTTGCAAATCCTATATGCTGGCTGTATATATTAATAATAAATTAATAGTACATTTGACCTTCAAAACTGATTGTTTCCAATCTAAATTCGTCTTACTGTCATGACCCATGGTTGCTGCACACAGCATACAGCATGTAGCCATTTCTCAGTACTGACTTCAGACCAAACCTAACTTTCAGCATAAAAAAATTCGGAAATCCTCTGTGAAGAAAATTTGTCTGAAAGCAGAGGCAGAGGGACAGCATCCAAAAATCTTAGGCATCTTTGTGACTCCACCAGAATATTTTGTTTCATTGGACTGGTCATGTAGTTGTCTTTAAAAACCAAGAACTGTGACTGCATGAAAATATTGGCAGATGGAACAGGGACTAAGAAACTGGATCAAGAAAATGGTGGGGCTCAGAATCTGATAATTTCTCATAACTGTTTTTGTTAATATTTATATTAATCTACAGTCAGTTCAAAACTGAGACTAGAGAGTTAGAATATTCATAGTGATGCCATTTCTCACTGTTGTACACAGGCAAATATGAGTTTAGATATATTCAGACATATGTCACAGACACAGCATAAGGAAGACTCTCGTCTAAAATTCCCAAAATCTCAGCCCAAAGCTGTTAAAAGACGAATCCATAGATCATACAAATAAGTAGATTTATATCTTCTATCTCCAGTGTTTAACTTGCCCCAACTTGCCCAGCAATTGAATTTTGAAGAAAATCATTAAATTTTGTCTTGAGTTTCTGCAAATCTCACTGTGAAGCTAGTTCCCCCATCTTTTCTTCCAGAGCATCCAGCTGTATACATAAATGTCCCACAGAGACTGAGTATAACTACACCTGTCACAGTCCACTGGCTATCAATATCCCTGACACCATTCTTTCTTTTACAGATTGCTATTTACCTCCTATCATTCTTGACCTCTTCTCCCTCCTCTACTAGATTCATTCAGGTTTGCAGGAAACTTCATTACAAAAATAATCTGGCATACAGTTGTATCTTTAATAGTGCAATTCTGAACTGGCACAGTACGTGACAGAGTTCCCAAAGTCATTGCTCACATGAGCACCACCAAGGTGTATTAAGCTAAATAAAAAATGAAAAAATATCAGGTTTCCCCTTTTCAACTACAGAATAAGACATTCAAGCTCAAGTAACTAAGGAAAACAAGTAACTCTGGCTATGCTCTCATTTTTGTATTGTTTAAAAGACTGCTGACATAATGGTAATGGAAATAGTGATGTTTTGAGGAAAACTTGAATTTACCAGAATACACAAACACATAGAAGGAGAGGTCCACTTAGTCATAAAAAATAATTTCCCAGATTAGCACTTACTTGATAGCACTCCTTTGAAAACCTGCAATGCCTCATAGTTTATATTTTGTAAGTAACACAATTAGGACTATACACATGGCTGCTGAATGGGTACTAGATGAGGACCAGGTCATGGGTTATGTTCTGCATCAGGTTTACACATTAACACCTGCTTTTACTGCAGCAGTGTTTTCAAAATACATTGTTTCAGAATACGCTGAAATTAAGGTTCATTAATCAGTCTGAGAAGCCTAGGAAAATTGTACATCTCTGTCTTGATATTTGTGTCTGGCTATGTGCAAAGGTTGTGGGGCATCCTCCAACACGAGACTGAAGGTGCAGTCAGTCTCACTGGGAGGGTTTTGGGACCTGCAAGACATGGAATCACAGGTAAAACATGGGCTGATCCTATGCCAGTGTAGATAATCTAAAACTAACTGACTTGAATTTGTTTCTGCAGCTCTCTATGGAGTGTGTGTGGGAAGGGCATTTTGCAGTGAAAGTGAATCAATACACTGAGGGTGAAACAGGAAACACAGGAGGGAGATAGAGATTTGGGCTCTTAGCAGAGGTGGGGGCTGGGTGAACTGGGCTTTCCCCTTCCTGGCGAGTGTTCACGCTGCTCTGGGCAGCTGACTGGTGCAGAAGTTCAGCTCAGTGATGTCAGGGACTGTATGAGCACAGATAGCCAAAAACCTGCCTGGTCTTCTTCCTGGGACAAATTCATTCACAAATAATTCTTTTAATTAAGTTAAACTGCAGATGATACAAAAAGCCAAAAATTCTGTATGATTTATCACCTCTGGGAATTCTTCTGATGATGGAACACAAGTCCCTCTTGTTTTCTTCTGTTATTCATTAGAAAGAATGCATATAAATAACAGTATGTGATTTTCTTGAATTTTTAATTCCTTTAGAACAGCCATGGCTTTTGCTAATGTCTCAGTTGGGAGTAGGACTTTTACTTTCTTATTTTTCCCATTTGTGCTGTTTTTGGCTGGCATGGAGTTAATTTTCCTCACAGTAGCTGGTATGGGGCTGTGTTTTGGATTTGTGCTAGAAAGAGAGTTGATAACACTGGGATATTTTCCCTATCGCTGAGCAGCGCTGGCGCAGAGTCAGGGACTTTTTGGCCTCTGACCCCACCAATGAACAGTCTGGGATGCACAAGGAGCTGGGAGAGGACACAGCCAGGACAGCTGACCCCAAGTGACCACAGGAATAGCCCATATCATTCAGCACATAAAGCTTGGAGAAGAAGGAATATAGGAGAAATTTTGGAGTGATGGTGTGTGCCTTCCCAAGTCCCTGTTTCATGTAATGGAGCCTGGAATTCCTGGGGGTGGCGTAAGACCTGCCTGTTCATGGGAAGGAGTGAATGAATTTCCTGTTTTGCTTTGCTTGTGTCCACAGCTCTTGCTTTACCTATTAAACTGTCTTAATCTCAACATATGGGTTTTTTCACTTTTATTCTCCCAATTCACTCTCCCATTCCACCAGGAGAGAATGAGTGAATGGTTGTGTGAGACTTAGTGTTCACTGAGGTTAAACCATGACACCATAAGCAATAACAATAATAAAGCAAATTATTTCCATATTTCCATCTTTAGATTCTCAAGAGATGGACTCTGTCACTTTATTCCACAGGTGATTTACTACCATCAGTGTGAGGCATTAATTAAAATAATTATCCACAAGTTGCCCATAAAGTACCTCTTTAGATGAACGGACCTGAGATAGAAGTCCCAAGGATCCAGCAGTGGCAAAATTCTAAGTAAGGCACCACTGAAAATGCTGACTTCTCTGGACCCATAAAGGAAGGACAAACAAGACAGAAATTCATGTCTATTTGTTCTCAAAAAGAAAAAGGAGTGTAACTGACTTTCATTATTTACATAAAAAAACAACATCTTCCTTCCCTCTCAAACCAGGGCAATTCCTCATATTTCAAATTCAATATAAACCAGACAACCCTACTGGGCTGCCGTAGTAGCCAGCAATAAACTCCCAGCAGCTGTTATCCCTTTGCGTTATACTGAAAGATACATGAGAGAACCAGAAAAAAAGGAAAGAACCCACAGACTCCTAACTGACATAATCTTCTAATATCTTTATTCATTTTTCACTCTCTTTCATTGAGCAATGAATGTCAAATTTGGAAGTAACCAATCAGACAGCAAGAGATCTGAAAGAGGAAAGTTTCCAAAACATTACATTTCCACAGCATGGTAGAGATGTCTCACTAGAGACATGATTCTAAAGCTTTTTTCTTTTTTTCCACCACATAAAAAGTTTGCATCTTCAGAGAACACCCCACCATATTGATCATGTATATGGGGAGTCTGCAAAGATATTTTCATATGCAAAGGAAATAAATACATTCTGTAGTAGAAAAGAGGATGTCTTTGCTCAGTGTCTGATTAAGCAAGGGCTATGAAACAATGGAATAAAAGTATTACCAGGTTTCTAATGCTAGGACTAAAACTATAAGCTGTTGTGAGCACAGATTTTTAATATCTATTTAATAATCATAGTTATTAATTGTGTTTGGAATAATTACTGCTAATTTTCAATGTATTTTACCAATAACTTTATGATGGAAGATAAAATTACAAAGAATTCTTAAGCTGAAGGTGAAAAGTGGTAAAAAAAAATCAAAGAAAGATTTCTTCTTTTTCCTTTTAATTTTCAGTCAGACCAAGTTTTTGTTCTGGCTGTACTTAAGTGTTTTTCGTCTTGCTTTGTCCTTTCCTCCTTTTTGAAAAGGTGTCTGAAATGTTCCATTTGATGCTCTTCATTTATAAATGTAAAATAAAATGCATTTTGAAGAAAAATCTGTTTATCACTGCAAAGACTTTCTAGTAAAGTTCAGTGAATAAATAAACAGTAAGCACTGTCTAAATGCCATGTTTCCCAGAAACTATGCGAGTGCTTTAAAGATGCAAGGTTCATCTACATAATGTTTTTATAATTGGCCCTCTCTCTAAATATTATCAAGTTTTCTCAGAAAAATAATGCTGTCAAGCTAGTAAAAGCCCCCAACTTATTATTCCATTTGAAAATTTGCCTCCCGAGGCATTTATATAAAAATTGTAAAAAAAATACTTTTTTTTTATATTCCAGTCTGATTCCAGGAAAACTGTTTTGTGTGTTGGACCAAAGAGGCTAAAAGAGGCTCTGTTTCACCCCTCTGTCCAACATATCCTTCAGCCGCCCCTGATTAGGAGGTAGGGTTTAGAGACTGAATTCCACAATAAAAGTGTTTCACAATTGTTGTCATACTACTCAAAAAATTTAAAATAGATCAAACACTAATACATACTATCTAGAAAAACCTTCAAAATTATTGTTAATTTGTAAGTGGATGCAAAAGGCTTTTAAAAAATGTTGTTAAAGTCAAGGGAAAAGGTCATAACTTGCATAACGCTATTAGTAAGAAAAAACATAAGAAACATCAATAAAAAGTACAACTAAAAATAATGCAGCAGAGAAGAATAACCAGCTTAATATGTAAAAAAAAACTTCAGGCATTTTGATGTTGTATTTTGGATCACAGGCAAAGTTATTGCCATTTGGACTTTGCATGCCTAATAATAGTGAAATTAGATAATTATCTAGCTGAGAAATAGGCAAGTTTTCAAATGTCCAGATGGTTCCACCACCCACCTCATTTAGCAATGCTTCCTTTATTCACACTGCTCTAACATGCTGCCCATTTCCTCAATTTGTACCCATTAACTGACAAGAAAAGGGTGAGCTCAGAAATCAACAGGCTCTGACAGGAAACCAGTTCCCAGAGGCCCTCTTAGAAGAAGTAGGATTTTAACTGATGTTGCCCAGGAGACAGCTGTAGCAACTAAGTCTGTATCTAAAGTAATATTAGTGAAGCAGGCAAAAGGATTTACAGTACAAAGATCTCTTAACATTCTTGGTAAGCTGCATGGAATGATCTTTAGTCCACAGGAAGTAAATCATGGGCTCAGGATAAGAACCCTAACATAACTTATTTCCGATTCACTACTGAATAAAACTTCCATGTGTCACTAAGTGATCCAGCTGCAAAATGCAGTTTCTGTAGCATGGCAGATGTAAGGGACAAGGTCAGATTTATGGTGCAAGGCATCTTCATGGCTGTGCATGCTGAGAGCTCCCCAGTTCTGGAAGTTCTGAGTAGGAGTGGCAGCTTCACCACACTCAGAGTGTTTCAGGCAAGGGCTTGATTTGCTATGGGCTACATTTGTAAGATATGCAGCCTTCTGATAGCAGTGGCACACTCAGCCCTAAAGGGAGGATAGGCAGGAATACACAAAGCTCATCTGACAGATGTAATCTTCCAAAATATCAAGATATGCTACTGTCTAATTAGTTTTATGTTTATGGACATTACATAATAATGGATACACCAGATTTGGTCTGTGTTTTCTCTAGGACTTCTCTTATTGACCTGCTGTTCTAAAAGATATTTTTAAAGCAATGTCGCTTTAACTGCCTTTAAAACTTCATTATGGCAGAATAGCAAAGAGATCATTTAAATTTTAATACATGGACAACAAAGAATAACTAAAATGCTTGCTGTTTTGTTTTGTGACACTGAAAGCAGTCAGCAAATAATGAAGGCTTCATTTCAAGGTCTTTAGCGGTATCTGCCTAGGAGAGAAATGTAATTCACCTGACACTGAACAAAGCCGAGATGCTGTGACAACTGTATCTGTTACACAGCCTGGGAAACATATTAGTTAATTATCTGTAGGCATAATGATTCCCTGACAAAACCCAAATTAAAATGGAGTTGCTACTGAGAGTATATATTAGTAAAGGTAAATTACAAGCCAGGTCTTTTATAATTATCTTTCATTTTAGTCTAAGACATGGAGTGAAGGTTAAAAGAAGGCCATGCATGTTGTGAGGCAGAAATCCAGTGGGAGGACCAAAACCAACTTACTTCAGCACTTCTAAGGGGCCACAGATTACCAATGAAATAGATTTTGCATTGAAATCTAGTCCCCACGCAGCATCAGATAGCAAAAAATTCATTTTGCTTATAAGTGGATGTGTCAAACTATCAAATTTTCTAATGCAACATAAATAGGGGATGCCCTGGAACTGGCAGAATATCAGTCACTGCTATGTGGCAAATAATCAAATCTTTAATAACTACAAAACTAAAATCTTAATCTAAAATCTTTAATAACAAATAATCTAACATCTCTTAAGAAAAAAAATTTACATTGGGCACTCTTTAAAGAAGAAAGATCTCTGAAGAAGAGTAAAGGGGAAGACTACAGAAAGATTAAAATTTAGAAGCCTTAATAGTATCAGAGGAAGTTGATCTGACCTGCAAAATACAGTCAGTGTAGAGTACTGAGTTGATGGAAGTTTTTAGTTACTTCTACATTCTGCTACAAAATTAGGAAGTAAGTGATTACCAATATATATGTAATATCCTTAAACAGAAAAGGAGAACATATAAGACATATCCATAGATCAAACCTCAAAAGGAAAAGAGAAAAGTGTCTGAGGCACTCTAATTTATCTGCCTATATTGTCAGTTATCTTTTTATAAATAGTGGTGTACAATTACTATCATTGTTTTTTGTCCTTCAGCTATGTCTATTACCCCAGGTAAGGGAAACATGAGGATTCATAAATTCATTTCAAAGGCAATAACATTTTTCTTTGGTTGGCTTAATAAATGACTGTTTTTAAAATATTAGTATTTAAAAGGAATGTTTTAGAATATATACACATTCACACTTCTTCAATAATTACATTCTTATTCCTTCATTACAACATATACATTAAGAAATGTCACTACTTCTGGATATGAAAAATCTTCAATAAAGTTTTACAGTTCTAGCTCACACATTTCAGACTAAATGTTTCCCCAAAAAAGTCAAAATAATCGAGAGACAGACAAAACCTGCCTATTATTTGTATTTTTCCCTTTTTGAACAGAATGGAAGAGGGATCACAATTAAGGTTTTGGATTATTACAATTTGTAATATTGTAATTTCCCAAAGGATTACAACACCATATTTCATCATATTCCCTTAATTCTTTCCTTCATTTGCTGGAAATTCATTCAGGGAAGTGAAGCTTAATTTATTTTCCTGACACATAATAGAGAAGGCAGTGATACAATTGCATTCCCTGACTCCTGAGTTACCAAATCCACTCTCCTTGTCCTACTCAGCTATGTTGGCAAAAGTATTTTTCCTCTGTAATGGGTGAAATACCAGGATGGAAGAAGGACAGAAGAAAACATGATTTGTTTGCCTTGGTAAATATTGTCTAACAGAAAAGCGTATCTATTGGAAGCCTTTCTGGTGAAAAACTATAATAAACTTTAATCTCTATGTTTTCCTGTATCTCCTTGAATATTAATATTATAGTGGCCAAGGCTCAGTAACAAGCTGCTTTGCCACAACAAATACAAACTGCTATTGTTATTTATCAGCACTGGTTCACTCAACTATGTTAAGGAAATACACTCCTTTCTCCTTTTCTTTAGATTCAGAATTTGCCATCTAAAGTAAAGGAAAATCTCCATCCATTAAAATAGCTATTAATTTAATTTTAGCTGGTAGGTTCTTTGGAAAATAATCCTCTACTAGGCTGTCCAATAGCATTTTTCCTCATTGCTTAATTTCTGATTTTCAGCTACTAGGCACTTTGGTTAATATACAACAAACATCAGAAAATCATGCCTGTGCAACAGTGCAATTCATTTTTTACCCTTGAGTCTAATCTACATATAACTTTTGCACCAGTTTAATTTTCCTATGAGGAGGCTGTTTTTACCAAATTAATTAAGCAAATAAACCTTCAATTTTGATTTTAACAACCTGTTTTTGTGTTGTCTGTTACAACACAAAATGTATTTCTGTCTATTATCAAAATAAGCTGTCCTGATATAAGCATGTGTTTTTTCATGTTGTGTTTACAATTTAATCGTAATGCTTTTTATATGCTACAAGACATTAATGATATATACATAGCTACAAGGTATATAGAATTATTGTGTAAAGGAACCTCTAAAATGCCCATATTTCAGGGAAATGAAGATGTGCTAGTACAAATTAAGGCAACCAGGCAGGGGTAAATAAGACTTTGTTATGGATTGGAATAACAATAGATCATTTATTTCACCTAGAAACAAATTAAAACAAAAACAAACAAATAAAGCTATGTTTAAAAGCTTGGTATGGAAGGGACTTCTAAGTCTGTATCTACCTCACACAACCTACAGATTTCCTGGGATACCCTCTGGAGGCAAATCCTGATTATCTCAGGGAGAAGTATCCTCACAAGTGTGTCTCTTCCCAAGTGTTTGTTCCTCCAGAAAGGACTGCAGTATTCTTTCTGGATATAAAATGCACTGTAGCCTACTCCAGCACATAAATACAGATAACCTCAAAAGGTTATGAAGGCTTGGAAATAATGTATGTGTGTGTCTGACTCTTGGCATTCTTGCGCACATTGCTTTAAAAAGTAAGTTTTCTATAATATACAAAACTAAAAGCATCTATCAATTTATCAGTTCATACATTCAAGCATGCATTCATTTATTAATGACTAAATCAATAATCACATCTCCCACTTCCACCCAAGCTGAAGAGCTCTTTGTTCACAACTTGAAGGAGAAATTCAAGGAGAATGGGGTAATGAAGTTAGAAGGGAGGACAGGGAAGGGCTGATCTAGCTAATGCTGTGCTACACTGAAAAGTATTGGAGTGATTTCTGAGTAAATCACTGACAGTAAAAAACTATATGGCTATTTATCCAGAACAAGTCAAGGAAAAGCTGCTCCATTATTTTCTTTCCTGCTTCACTTTCTCTTAAAGGACAATTGTGGCTGAAACACATTTTACCTCTATATATAAAGAGGTTTTTGCCTTTGATGTTCATGAAAATAGTGTTCTTCTTAAGCTTTTAATACTTGAGAAGATTCACTGTAGAGGAACTGAAAAAGCACAGAAATGTATTTTATTAAAATGCATGTAATTATGACAGGGAGTTACAGAGAAGTGTGGATTGGGATTTAGACAACAATTAAATATTTTCTTTACTTTTAAAACATATTTTCTTTCCTAAAGATTTCCAAAGATTTCTCCAAAAGCAACAGAAATATCTAATATACTAATAACATGTGCACAATCTAAAGGACACATTTCTGTATAATAGACAAGATTCTTACAGTTCAGGTCACTTTTAATGGATGTCCAGCTAATACACCCTGTCAAAGTACTGCACAACCTCTTTAAACTGAAACCTGTGTGAATACATTCCATATAAAGGGTACTGCACTGTTAAACCTTCATGGAATCTGCTATGTTTTCTTTCTCAGGTAAAAAAATTTAGACCATATTTAAGGATCAATACTACCATAAAAGGAAATCCTTTTTTTTCGTGTAAAATTTGAAGATATCACAAATAAGCAGAGAAAAAAAAAGTTATGAGCAAAAATCACAACGTTCATCATAAGGAAATTTTGGAAGATACATGCCGGTTCAGTGTTTAGGACCATGTATTTGGTAATGCATCCTGTACTAAGGCAAAGTGAAAGACCTAGCTGTTGGCTTAATTTAGCAGCACAGTACAATCCTGAATGCAAATTAAATTCATAAACTGTTGCTGAAAACTTGACAAGGAATATTTTTCTGCCAGCAAATGATTATATATGAGTAGAGGATTGCAGCAGAGGGAGAACTGGCTAGTTATCGTGCCAGTCAATACATACTTCGGCACTAACAATAAAAGAACCTTTAAGTAGCATGATGAAGATGAGGAGTGTATTTCTCCAATGATGAAAAAGTTTTCAGAGCTTAACAAAGCAATTTAACGTAGGAGAGACCATACATATAGAAAATGCCTGGCAAACCTGGTAAGGTCCTGGGACACTACTGCTTAAGGAACTGCTAAACAAAACTGCTTGGGGATTCTAAAAAGTAGTCTTCCAGAGCAGTGAAACTGCACACTTCTTAATCACTGCCTGGGAAAGCAGCTCCTTCTCAAACAGACAGAAAAATAACACAGAACTCAGAAAATTTCTTGCATTTTTTTTTCTTTTTCTTTAACGTACATAACAGAAGACCCTGGAGGCTTGTCTGGGTTCATTTTCCATCAGTTCACTAAGCCTGATCTGGTGTGAACACAAAGAGCTCCTGGGCTGTTCAGCTTTGCCTAGCCTGTCTTTGTTAGCCATCTCTTGACAAGCACTCTATTTGAGGTTTGTGGCATGTAGCCTGTTAAGAACAATTCATGTTAAATCAGACCATCACATTTAATGCTAGCCTCCCGCACAAAAGACTTGACAGCAAAAGCTGGCCTTGCGGAAACCACAGCAAGTTCTTGCACATACACAATTTCTGTGTTAACATTTCATTAGAATGTGGGCTGATGCAATGGCATGGATAAGAGAAACCAAGGAGCCAAATCCAGCCTTCAAATCAGAGCATTCCCATTTTTATTGTTATTTCAGCATCCTCAGCTCAGCTCTAAAGACTTCAGACTGCTGCNATATATATGTATATGTGTATATATATATATGCAATATTGGAAAATATACATTTTATATTATGCAAAGTTATATGTGGGATGTTTTAAAAATCAATGCTTGAACTNTTTCTTGCATTTTTTTTTCTTTTTCTTTAACGTACATAACAGAAGACCCTGGAGGCTTGTCTGGGTTCATTTTCCATCAGTTCACTAAGCCTGATCTGGTGTGAACACAAAGAGCTCCTGGGCTGTTCAGCTTTGCCTAGCCTGTCTTTGTTAGCCATCTCTTGACAAGCACTCTATTTGAGGTTTGTGGCATGTAGCCTGTTAAGAACAATTCATGTTAAATCAGACCATCACATTTAATGCTAGCCTCCCGCACAAAAGACTTGACAGCAAAAGCTGGCCTTGCGGAAACCACAGCAAGTTCTTGCACATACACAATTTCTGTGTTAACATTTCATTAGAATGTGGGCTGATGCAATGGCATGGATAAGAGAAACCAAGGAGCCAAATCCAGCCTTCAAATCAGAGCATTCCCATTTTTATTGTTATTTCAGCATCCTCAGCTCAGCTCTAAAGACTTCAGACTGCTGCTTGGCCTTAGTCCTTTTCCTGTTTTTAAGCACTTGGGCACTCCTAGGAACATTACTTGAAAAGCTGAACTTTATCTCTAAATTTTCAAAATAAATACTCAAGAAGTTTTCTTTTAATTAAGATGCACTCAGAGTTTCCGCCTTTTAACAAAAGGCAGGAAACATCTGTTTTCAGTTCACCTTCTATCAGTAAATATACCTGATGTCGTTTGGAACATACCAATTACATTACAGAAAGAAGCTTTTTACAATGATGGAGATGAAACAGGTTGCCGAGAGAGATGGTGGATGCTCCATCTCTGGAAGCATCAAGCAAAGTCAGGATGGATGAGGCTCTGAGCAACCTGATCTAGCTGAAGATGTAAATGTCCCTAATTGCAGGAGGGGGTGTTTAAATGACCTTTAAAGGTCGTTTCCAGCATGAACGATTATATGAGTCTATGATACCATATTTTTAATATATAAAATATGTATATTATTACATATATGTATACATATACATGCATATATATATGTATACGTGTATATATATANTACATGCATATATATATGTATATGTGTATATATATATATGCAATATTGGAAAATATACATTTTATATTATGCAAAGTTATATGTGGGATGTTTTAAAAATCAATGCTTGAACTATTAAAAAATAATTAAAATTTTTCCTATTATTTCATTTTTTGTGATCTCTCTATATATATGGACACTGCACTTAATATTTTATTTCAAGCAGTTCTTTAAAATTTGAAAACTTCTGTTAAAATTTCCTTGAATACTCTTTTTATGACAGAAAGCATGAAGTTTTAGAAAGAAAATTACTGAGCCCTTTGGATCTTCAACCTATCTTTACAAGAAGCCTTCTCCATTAAAAAAAACATTGTTGCCAACTATGTTTGATTAATGGACCCATGGTGGCATCCTGTGTAAAAGATATTTAAACTTAAAAAGATAATTAATCTATTATAGCTGGGGGAAAAGAAAAATTAAAAAAAAATTAAAAAAAGAAACACAAGAGAAATAACATTACAAAAATCCTAGCATGGAGGAGGACACAAACAATTCCTTCCAGAAGCCATCACTATGGACACTGCTAAAGAATCAAACCTGCAATTTGTAAACTATGTATTCTGGGATCCCAGATTTCTGGGGTTGTGCAGACCTAAGCACAAGAAATCCATCTTACCTGTGGTCTTTAGTCAATTTAGTATAATTCAGTCGTTAACCCCTCAAATTTTGCAAAAAGCCTGTGAAATTACTTGTCCTAAGAGTATCTCACCACTTGACCTCAGCCTTCACAGAGTTTGCTAGCAATGTTTTTATCATTTGATCTTGCACAAGGATTTACAATGAGGTTTTAATTGCACTAGCATTCTGTGCTCACTTTTATAGCATCTGAATGACTTGCACTTAATTTTAACAACACAGAAAAGTATTTCCAACCCACAGATTTTCACCTAAAATGCTGAGCCAACTACCTTTGTTGTGGTAGATTGCTCTGTGTTGCCTTAAAGTGAGAAAAGTGTGGGGTCTTGGAAACCAGATACTCAAGACTCAAAACATTAGTTTCAGAAAAAAGTGAGGTTTTTTTCTGTCTGGAAAGGAACAATGGGTGATCATTTTATATGCCTGCTAAATCAATCCTTACATTTCCAATTGAACAAACATTTTAGAAATATAGAAGCACTGAATTGCTTAAACGTTTGATTGCTCATCTGTAAAGTGCTAGTATCGGTGGGATCAGAGTCTATTCTGGGTCTGATTCAACAAAATATGTATGTTAGTGACTTTTAAAAGTCATTCTTTTTCTCTTTTGAAGGAGGTTATCTAATACAAGATTAATGAGATTTCTACAAACATTTTTGTCTATTTATTAACCCTGGTAATTTACAACCAACAGAAATTAGTTACATCTTGCTGATTTTTCATTGGCTTTTAATCTAAGGTCAGTAGATTTTCTCCCAGTATCCAACAACTGGGGTTTTTTTCCTAGTTTATCATTCAGTTAGTCCCCACAATCAACTCTAGTTTGGAAGGACAGCACAATGGTGAAAGTCATAATTATAACATGGTGAAAAACAGATGCAATTACTGTCTGCAAGACCAGCTTGTCAACAAAACTAATTTTAGTTTTGTTTGTTTTTTTTTTTTTTTTCTTGCTTCCATACTATATTAAATCCTGTCTGGAAATTTCTTATTCTTTCATTGTTTCTTATGCCACTTCAAATGTCTTTTCAAATCTTAAGATAAATAAGTTTCAAGGTTTCTTGAACTTTGATATTGCCTTTGCTTCCCCAGTATTACATTACAAATAGTGCACAGGTACACTCAGTACAAAACTTCTTCAAATACATGAAACATTTAGACATGAAGAAGTGGCTTCCTTATAGGGCTGACAATGGCCTGAATGACTGGTTAAATGACTGGTAAACTAGCATTGTCTGGTAATTTAAACTGAAAATTACATTTGCTTTACAAGNATAGTATATTGAAATATTCTCTGATGCTGGCAGATTGAAAGATACTTATTTTCCCTCCTTCTGGCACATGCCCTGACCACACTCTGTCCATTTCTTCTGTGCAAAATAAATTAGCAAGCTCTCTGAAGCAGTGCTATTACTTGACACTCTGCAACAAATACTGTAAGACATTCTCTTGTCCACAGCTTCAACCTTGAGAGGAGCACTGGATTTACAAGTTACCTTTTCAGCAGCATGTGGCAACTGAAGCACATAGATGTGAAAGTCTCACAAGAGCACTGTGGTCCACTCCCACCTCAGTTACTATGAGGAAAAAGGACTAATTAACATCTATATTTGTGCTTCTCCTACTTTTTTATTAATATTTTGTCTTTCCTCTTTTTTTTTTCTTCCCGTTCCTGATTCTATCTAATATGGGGAGGAAGGCACCCTGTGCATCTAGGGAACGCCTTCTCTTAAATAGACCTGACTCCTGTCAGGTCTATGTAATTCCTCATTAATAACAATGGTGTCATTTAAGTGTAAAAATTCAGTTTGCTTTGCATGACAGCTGTCCATTTATTCATAAGATCTGTTTGACTGAATGAAAAACTGTGCTTAATGGTATCTATTATGAGTCCTGTGACAGGTGCAATCCTTTTTCATGCCACTTCCTATTGACTTTGCAGCAAAATACAGATATGCAGTACAGAAGTGAAGGCATCCAAACCTTAACTTCAGAATTTTCTATCTGACATAGAGGTGTGTCAATTTCCCAACATCAAACAAAATAAATAACTCATCCTAAGGCTCATCATATCATTGCAACAGATTAAATGCATTGTAAGTCTGATTCTGCCAATTACTTCCTGCATAGATTTTCCAAGTCAAATGCACATAGAAAAAATTGTAAAATACACATTTGCTTAAGGAATCCACATAATAACCACAGACACTCTAATGAGCTATGAAACCTATTTTTAGCCACCAAGGTATTGGTTTTCTCATTGGATTTTTACATGCTTTACATCTCTGGAGAAAAATTCAGATGTTAACTGTCTGTCAGGATTTGTGTTCCTGTAGATTTCTACTTTTTTTTTTCTATTTTTATTTCTGGACAAATCAAGGCATGAATTATGCCATATATCTGGCATGTCCTTTGTTGCAGCTTTAAATTCTAATTAAAGTTAATGATTAGCTATACTTAACAGAAATACAAAATACCTCCATGTCAGTGTCTAGAGTATGTATAGTATATTTTATAATGCCTATTGTCTGCATATGCATGATGATTCAGTTTAGTAATATTTAACTCAGTTTTTTAGGCATAGAGTATTTAAAGATAATAATAAAGCAAAATTCTGTCTTCTGGTGTGTGTGTGTGTGTGTGTGTGTGTGATGCTGCCCAAACTAGTAGACTGGCAGCCAATGTTATTATCAACAGTGTATTATCAATTCTTTTTCTCATAGCAAAAGATTTAAAATACATGTCAACCAAATAGGCTCAATTTTTTATTCTATCAGCAGTTTAAAAATATTTAAAGCCCAACAATTGTCTATTATGTCTTTCTGAAATTGAAGGAGATTTTGAATTTAATTTTTCCATTATTTTATTCCTAATACAGAGAAAAGTAGAAAATAGTAACAGCACAGAAAATTTCTCCCTCCCATCTGCCAAAGTAGGTAAAAGCAAGTATTCAGGTCATTTTATTTGGTCCATAATCTTTTCCTATTTTCTACATTTTCTATTCCTGTGAAAGGCTAATATTTTTCAACTCCATCATTCTATAGCAACAAAACACTCTAATTTCCCATGCTTCCCTCTCCTCCCACCCCCCACTCCATCCATATTAATTTTGAAAAGACTGTGTGAAATTCACCCATCTGCTACTTCTGTTTAACTTGTATGCTGCTGATTTTACAAAGTGGTTGCTGATATGCATGTGAGAAACAAAGACAAGGGCTGGAAGCCTGAATTCATCTATCTGCCAACGAGCTGTCTGTAAAGTCATTATTTTATAGACTGTAACAGAGAAAGAGAGAAATATAGAGTATTCCAAACAGGATCCTGTACCTCTATTAAAAGGGATTTTTAAATGTATCTCATATACAACGAATCATGAATGAGAAAAGATTATTTGGTCTTAACTGTTTTACTTCATGAAGTCGTTATGAATGGATGTTTTGGTGTTTTCTGCATATTGATTAAAAAAGTGGTCAAAATTATTTAACATTAGTTTGGCTTAGAATATATATTTTTTTTAAGTGAAAAATAGATGGCTTTTTACATGCATAAAATAAGTGATTAGGTAAATTGATTTTTTTTATTTTTTTTTAACTAATCCATGGGATACAATGACACTATGTGAAGACTAACTATAAAATATAAAACCTATAAAAATTACAAATGCCATTTGGGATATGTAAATTTAAGTGCATATATACACACACACACATACATTTATAAGTATAGTATGTATTTGTGTGCATGGATAGTTTTTGTTGCGTTTGTTCAGCTTCATTTTGATCTGGCTCTAAATTTTACATTGTAGTTCTCCAACTGCTACAACTCATGTGCACTTAATTGCACATTTTTGCTCTCTGTAGCCAGATAAATCACTACATCTAAATTCTAATCTAATTCAGATTAGATTAGAACCAACAAGAACAACAAAAACATTCATTATTGTTGATCTGGGGAATCCAGCTCATTTGTTTCTGTTTTCAGTAACAGTGATTCATACATCCAAATAAAAAGTTATTTGTTGATGAAACAAAAATGAATAGAGAATGTAATAGAATTTTGTAGCTTCTTTGGTTCTGAAAGATTTTATGGTGCTGATTTCAACACCACAAAGTTTTTTTTACCTAACTAAATATTCTTGTTTCCTGAGGCTGAATGTTGGCATGGCTGGGGCAGGAGTGCAGCACTGCATAAGAAAGTAAAGCAGTGATTTAAAAAAAATATATATGAGAGAGTTATGAACACTTTGATGGACTCAAAGCTTAAATTTTATCATTTGAAACCAAAGCAATTTCAGTTAAAGCATTTTGTGTGACACATGTGATAGTTAACAAGTATTTCTGACTAAGAAACAAGTCTTCACTGTGAAGACCTACTCACCATTATAGAAGGACTTGGAATGAACATTTAATATCTTTCTTCTCCTAGTTTAGCTATATAACAAGTATATCATATTTTGTAAAACTTCTTAGTGGGTTCACCTTTGCTTCTCTCTTATATTCACATCAGTTGCTATCACAGTTTTGCTCCACATCCCAAGTATACCTAATTTTCAAAATAATTTCCTTTTTATTCAATTATTTGAAAATAATTTTGTTTTTCTGTAGTTTCTATGTTGAAGATTATTATCTTGAAATGTAGAATTGAATTAAAACCCTGGATTTTAAAGGTTAAAATTAATTCTGCAGAAAACAAGTTTATGGATACAAATATATTCACCTGTTCCATTACTTAGAAATCAGTCAGAGACTATATTTGCAGTCTGGGATTTTGCAGGTTAGGGAGCAATTTTCTGTCAACAGACTGGCTTGAAAAATGACATAATGGCATTTCACAATGACTGTTTTAAACAATTTTATTCCCTATTTTTGGATGAAAATATAGATTATAACAAATCTGACAATCTGAAGTTATTTTTCTTTTTGTTCTATTGAATGTTCAAATTCATGTTGGAGTTAATGAAATCCTCAAATCCTATTTTTCAGTTGTTGTGTTCTTCACAATCATTTGCTCATCCCCTAGAAAATATATGTCCCTTGTGTATATTTGTGAATTGTTTTTACAGCTATGTGACATTACACACAAGAAGAAACTGACATCTGTGTATTTTAGCTGCTGCTTGGAACTCGTTCTGAAGCTAGAAAAGAGGTCTACACCTGATCGACCACTCACGTAATGAAGTATTACACTAAAATGAATCGAAATCAACCAGGCAGAAACAAGTTGTAAGAGAGAGGAAACAATTCAGATTGCCAAGGCTGCCCCTAAAAGAGACTTCTCTGTAAGAGGGTTTCCTTCCCTTCAGCAGGCTCCCTGCAGCCTGCCCGTGGCAAAGGGGCCGTTGAGGTGTTTTAGTGACTAAGGGGACAAGGCTGACCCTGATCTGCTTGACTACCTCAGCACGAAGCTGCTGGCCATGCTCACAGCCACTGCACAGGAGCAGCAGTGCAGAGCTGGCGCAGCTCTGTGACCCTGGGCAGTGCCTCCCAAGTCCCAGTAGCCACGAGTGGCTGCCGTCCTTTCCCAGTCGGTAGCGCCGCGCCCAGGCAGACGCGTGCTGAATCGCACCAAGACAACTGAGGTATCTCAGAAGTTGAAGTCTGAATGAAGTCTGAAACATTCTTTATGATAACGTGACTTCTTCAATTCTCCCTTATTTCAATTTGTAAGTGAAAATAGCAGTCACTTAAAAATGTTCCCAGGTCACTACACTGGTGTCAGAGCAGGGCAGTATCTGAAGTAAAATAATAGAATCAATGCCTTTGAAAATATTTTCTTCCCTTTCAACTAGCTTTGTAACTGCTCTTTGCTTGAACAGAAGTGAATTTATGAAATACCTGTCACTGATATGAATTAAATCACAGAGAAGGAATTTTTTTCCCAGGATCTCTCACAGTTAATTAAGCATTAGTCTAAACATCCAAAACCAAACTCCTGCATCTTCCCAATATGTCACAATTACTTCTCTAATTTATCTCTGATACAGAATCACAAAATCAATTAGACTGGAAAAAACATCTGAGATCATCAAGTCCAGCCTTTGACTGAACAGATGAAAAAGGTTTCAAGACTTGGACTGTCAGCAAAAATATTTGGTTAAACATTTTTTCCACTTGAAGAAATACTTTTGAAATTAAGAAATATTAAAGATTTCCATGTATAATGCATTAAATAGAATTAGAAATTCCCACCTAATTAAAGATCTTACTAGAGAAATTTTTTTTAAAATTATTATAATATCAAATTTTTAACTTTTGTTTGCAGAAATACACCATCAATTAGAAAAGTGTTGTGAATTTACTTACTGCGAAAAATTAGCCAAGAATGGAACCTACATTATGAATTCAAAAATTATCTGAATGGCAAGTTATCATTCTTATTTAGACTATGAAATCTGCTCAGAATTCATCTCATCTATCCCCCCCCTTTTTTTTTTTTTTTTCACTTTCCCTATTCTTTTGAACTTTGAGAGAGAAATCGTTTTGCATTTGTTGCAATTGAATACCAAGCTTTCAGACAACTGATGCTAATTTTGCCATTTTCAACCCATCCTCAAATACTTTCCGCTGCATTTATGATATATAAATAGTAGTTGCAAGACTAGTCGCAGCTGCAGCCTGAAGTGTGACTGTCTCTTACTCCCAGTTTGGAGGCCATGTGGGAATTGCTTGTAGTGCAGCTCCTGCACTGTGGTCTGTGCTACAGACCTCCACATACCCTGAGGCAGCCCAGTACTTCAGAGCTGCAGCCTGCATGAGCTGTTTCTCACCCAGCCACACACCAGTGAAGAGGAACTGAACTTCGGATGAAATCTAAAGCTTGGCCTGAAGGGATGTTCTTGATTTAGCCATAGGCTGAAATATCATGATTTCAGACTATGGTTTGGAGGAAATGCAGGATTCTCTGGACAGCACCAACCACATAAGACACAACCCTGGTGAAAGACAACAGCCTTGAACCTGTCAGTACTAGAGCTACTACACAACATGTTGCTTCTATGGATAGCCAAGTAGTTAAGTCCTCACCAAGACAATGAAATTGCTGTCAGCTCAGCAGACCTTGCCTGACAGTCCTTATTGCTCTGTGGAGCCAAGCAGAGCAAAATTAAATAGATGTGACAGAACTATTTTACTAAAGTTCTTTCTCACACAATATACATGGAATTGATGAGTATGACAGGAAGCATGATAAATCAGAAATGTCTAATATAAAATATTTATTTTATTTACTAATAGCAAATATGGTTTACTGAGTACCAAGAATACTGTCACTGTGAGGAGGATTTCTAGCTACAGTCTCTGGGATTAAACATCACCATATACAACACCATCACACAGCACAACACCACCATTTCATAACATCTGGAATGTAGTTCTGTAACTAAACCAAACTCTTCCTCGTAGCAGAAGTGAAAATGTAGAAGTCCAGCAGCTCATCTCGATTCAAAGTGGATAAATGCAACTGACAAATCACCTTAAGCGTCAAGTAATCCATGAGTGGGTTACTGCAAGTCCCATGTGCAAAATCCTGCTAGACATTAGAATTAAGGAAAAGAGAGGACAAGTATATACTACCTATTTCTTAAATAACTACAGCAGATGTCCACATGATTCATGGAGATTTTTCAGGAATATAAAATCAAATCCAGCCTCCTTGATAGCTTAGCTAGCTTATTCTACAATTAATGCAGACTTCAAAGAAATGGCAATCAACTGGGAAATACACTGTCAGCTCTGAGGGATGTCACAACCTACGCAGAGAGAGAGTTTTGGGATGTGGGGAAAGCTCTTTCCAAGCACGGGTGGTATATTTATCCTCTGTATCACCTCTCCCTGTGCACATACACTATGGGAAGGGATGAAAACCATGGGAAGGCAGCAGGAGAGGAGGGTCCACAAGAGTGGGAGGCAGGGCAGGATTATGTTGCCTATCCTGCTCTCCAAAAGGCGGGTGTGGAGGCCCGAAATAATAATTTATCCTTCCTGTACCTTGTCTTTTCATTGACTCATTGTAATTTGACCTCATGTCTTGGCACTTACTGTGACTGGACTAATGCCATCACTAGTTTCAGAATCTTGGTTAGGAGATGTGAGGAATGGAGTTTAGAGCTGTCAGGCATCCAGTTATGCCCAGGACATGACTCACCTCAAAAAAGTTAACATTTAAGGCACTGGTGGGAGTGGAGGACTTCAAAAGTAGGGAAGCTCTGGGAAGGGGGCTCCCATGACAAAAGGCAGCACTTCTGAAAATCTCACCCCTTCCTTCCTTAGTTAAAGTTTTGATAGCAAGCATTTTGGTTTTGTGTTGTGGAGGGTACCCTGACTGTCCTAATTTGCTTGTCTTATTAGTTCTTTTACTAAAATTACTGAAGTTATCAGAAAAGCTCTTTAATCATAGATTTACTATAAGAAGAATACTCAAGCTAGATACTTATAACTTTTTTCCTCAAATCAGCTATCAAACTGATTAAATAGATATAATACCTTTGCAGCATAATTGGCAGAAACTGTGCAGCCACATTAACGCAAGAGTATGGATCTGCCACTGATTAATTTGGTTTCAGCTGTAACTGCATTTGAAACCTATAAAATTTGGTCCAAAAAATTCAGATTAATCATTAGGTGTCCAGAGTAGTTTGAAAGTGTGATGAATTAAGTCCAGTATTACATAGGATATGGAAGTGCACAAATAAACATGGGTAAGCAGGAATATGTTAAAAAAGGAAACTTTTTTAGCTGTATTTTAATATGGTGCATATAATAATTTACATTAAAATTTAATAATTTAAGTTGCATGGGTGAAAATATTCTAAAAATTGTTACTTGGGAAGATTAAAAAGCCTTTTCTGGGAGGCTTGATCCTTAACCTTGGCTAATGCCTGCACTTGTGCAAAACAAGCTGTAAAGTGATGTTTTTCCCGTGTTGATATTTTTTACACCCAGTCTGTGTATGATATATATAAGGTGAAAGGTGAAGTAGAATTGTCTATAGAGAGTGGGCTGATAGTGAAATACTTGGTAAATACAAATCTAGACACTATCAGCAGAAGAAAAGGTTAATGTTGATCCATCAGAGGGCTGCCTATAAAGCCAGTGAACTTCAAACAACAAAAAATAACTTTATCGTCTGTACCAGACAGCAAACCTGATATCATGGTTCCAGAAACTTAAAACTGGAATGTGAATGTCACAAGTATGAAAACAAATATATGGGTAGCATCGTTTACTTCTTAAAGTGTAAGTTACTAAAACAAACCTAGTTGCTCAGTCTTGCGATATATGAAAACCTTATATGAAGCCCTAGAAGAAATAGGATCTGTCCATAAACAGCTTAACTATGTGACACTAGTATTGACTTGAAAGGAATCAAACTTCAAATCCTGAAAATAAATTTTTTCTTCTTTTGTTCAGCAATCGCTTTCTTCATCAGTTCATTCAAGTTTGGCTGCCTCTTCTTCCCAGAAAACACATCTATTAAATATATTTCAGTTTTCTCAGTTTTGGACTTTTTGACAATATATGATGGGAAGATGCATAGGCTTTTAAAACTGTATTACATAAAAAGAATGGTAAGCTAAACTAGTTTCTGTAAGCAATTAATTTTTGTGATTTTAGTGCTATTTCTGGCTATGCAGTCAGTTATGCAGACTTTTTTTTCTCCTTAGTGCAGTTTGATGACAGGAAATAACCCTGTGGGAATTGCAAGTAGAGCAGGGAACAAAGAACAGCAGAGAATATAAATATGAAGGTATTTTGACTTCCTGAGAATTAATTATGTGGCCCATGAATAAATATTTGAATAGCGTTGTTAGTACAATACAATAAGAGCTCTCTGGTGGCAAAAAATTATCATTACATTGCATCTCATTTTTTTACAGGCAATAAGGGGGCTTTGACCTGCACATTTCTTTCTTCTCAATTTATTTGAAAGTATAAGCAAACTGTGTTTACATTAATATATTTTTTAAGAGTGGGTTGTTCTTTTTTTTTTTTATTTTTGTTTTTTTTTACTGGTAAGAATTTTAAGTTAATAGATTTGATACTAATAATCTTCTCCATCTGCACTGGTTTCCTAAGAGAGCAATAGTTTCTCATCCAAGGCCTGTTTCACAAGATAAGTTCTGAAATTTTTTATTCATCTTCTCATGTGTTCATAATGGCTGAATTTGCTATTTTGCTATTTAATATCAATTGCAATTCTTGTTACCTTTAGTGGAAACACGGAAGACATGTACTAGACAGTGTAATAAAACAAGCTGCTTCTTAACAGTCTGCATGAAAATGCATGAAAAAGCTCCACTCATTCCTTTCTGACAGAAGCTGACAACACTCCAGCATCTGTGTTGATGATTTTTTACAATGCAGGCAGGGTGTGAATACAAAATTGTACTCACAATGAGAAACAAATATCAAAATACTCAATAATGCAATTTTATAAAATGCAATGTAAGTACTGGCTCAATGTGTAAGTTGTGAATATATGCATTGCTACATCAGCAAATTAGCTGAGAAACAGTCTGCTTGACAGAAGCATCTTGATTCCTAAATTTTGCAACCCTGGTGCAGTAGGTCTCCCAAAGTGATTCTCTACATACCTGGTTAAGAAAAAGTTAGACAGAGCTACTTTTCAACACATTGTAGAAAGACCCTGCCCACACAGTTAATGCACAGAAAACTATAAATAATGTCTTCTCTCAGAGCCATCACATGAAAAAGGGAGATTTCCTTAAATCTTTAGTGCTTGTTTTGTCTGTCAGTGCCCCTTTGTGGGGACCCCACATGGAGCTGCCTGCTAGACTGGCAGGCAGCTCAGCTTGGCTGAGAGCTGTTTTGCACTTTGTCAGCTCCAAGGTACCATAAGTGCCCCTCCCTGCAAGGGTTTCAACAGAGCCTGGCCACGGTGTCCCCACTCTGCCCCACCTTCCATTCCATCCCCCTCATTAAGCAGGTGCTTTATGTTGCAGATTGTGAGTATGGGGAATCATTGTGGAACAGGTGTTGAGCATCCAGCTACCTTCCATCAAGTGAGTAGCAACGACGTTTCACCCTATAATTTCTATATCATTAAGAAACCTCTGTCACAATGCCTGTATAACTTCCCAGTTTTCTCTCATTTAACTTCCAGCCACCTTTTCCTAAGAGCCTTGGATATAAGTGCATTGTTAACAAAGAAGCTATATAAGAAATATGAAAGCAAATAGACACTTTTAAGAATATTATTATATAGTAATGCACAATCAATGCTTTTCATCTATTTTTAGTAAAGTTCTCCAATGCAAGGAATATGATTCACAATGTCACTGGCAGAATTCAGGAGAGCAGGGACCACAGTTCAAGTTTGTCAGTCAGTCCCAAACTCTGCAGGTCACTTGGAACTGGCCAACACATAAGAACTGAGCCAGGCCAAGAGAAGAGGGACGATTTTCTGCATTAAATCTGTGCATTTATCAGGCAATGTCTCATAGGACAGCTCTTCAAGTGCAGAACAACTTTATATACATATATATACACATATATACATATATATATATAAAAATTTCAAAGACTTCTTCTGGCCATCTTTCCTCTCATCACTTTTTTTGTGCTAATAGGTGGCAGATCTGTTTAAAGAGTACTTCAAAAAAGTACTAGAAAGAAAAAAGTACTAGAAATGACACTGAAATGTCTGAATTGTACTGAAGTTCTATCGGTGTAATAAAACTGTTGAAACTTATTGAGACATGAGCTGTAAAAAGGCAAACAGGTTGAAGAGCTCTGCACATCAATGGCAGCACCTTTGTGTCAAGAACAGAAAGCTTATATATGCTTAAATATGCCAAAATATTTGCTTGCAAAGTGCTCAATGTTGAAAGCCTGTCATGCATGCTCCTGAGGAGATATAAAACCTCAACAAATGTAGGCTCTGGCTGCTTATTTGTAATTAAGAATTTCCTTCCAAAATACAGTTTTTGTGTCCTATAAGCCACAGCAGTGTTATTATGTACAATTTGAAGCTTCATTAACATTTATACAATACTCTCAATGAACTTGCTACATCCAGATTTACTTTTTCTCCCTCATCCAAAAAAAATCCAAAAATAATCAGACAGACCAATAGTCCTTCCATAAAGGTAACTGCAGAAGAGTTCAGATTTTGCCAAATGCAAACCAATTCTATCCTGTCTTGTTGCAACTCTTTAGCTCATCCATCCACACATCTCCCAAGATTTCTCTACCTTTTATCTAAAAGAGAACAAAATACAAGTGTGATAAGTAGCAATAAATATACTGCTGTCCATGAAACATCTGCCTTGGCTGTGAGTTCAAACAAGAATATAGCAATGAGACTGGCTGCTGTTACATAGATGGCAAGGGCATATGCTCCACACAGAGATTTCTAAAAAGAAAAAGAAAAAAAATAAAACAACTTAAAAGTTCAAATTTCCGTCATAGTCCAAAATTCTTTCCTTCCACTTCCTTTCTGCCCTTGCATACACATTTCATTAATTTCACAGTGGTCTTGCTAATAATGCTCTCCATTTGCCATTATCATAATTACCATAAACTATCTGGATAGAAAATATGAAAAAAATGGAGACAGTAAAATGTATTAGAGATCCAGACAGAAAAATGAAACAAGCAAATAAACAGAATAAACAGAAAGCTATTCTCTTACTGAGATTTGTAGTCTTTGCATGAGATTAAAAATTCAAACCAAATCTTGCTTTTTTACTGTTTAATTTTTATTAGGCATTAAAACCACTTGAACAATCTAAGTACTCTCCTCAATTTTAAAAGAAATTAAATTGTAATTCATACATTGAAATCCATTCTTTTCCATCTACAAACAGTTAAAATACTTTTGTGTTACTGCTTGTGAAGTTGATGTTCATAAACTGTGGAAAAAACCCTGATAAAAAGGTCTGGTTTAGGACACAGAATGTCCTTGGTCAGCATCTTTGCCTCCTTCTGAAGGGAGGAGAATTGAGCGAGACAGTTCAAGTGGATTTTTTTCTTTTTGGTCACCCATAAACAGCATAACAGAGCTTGGTTTTAGGAAAAGCTGTAAGTCTTCTCTTTGTCAGCAATTTGAGGAAAAGGAACAGGAAGAATGTCCATGGCACGTAATACACTTCTGAACAAAAGCAAGCTCAAAATTTGATCTTGAATTTCACATTTTAGAATAGTCAGACAGCCTTTCCTGTGGTGGCTGATGAGGAACCCCAGCACTCCCCAAGAACCTGCACCACAGCTCTCCAAGCACTCACTGCTCCCTTGTCTCTCCAGTATAAATATAGTCAGTCCCAAGAAAGCATATTTTGAACACAGAATAGAGTGTGAAAAAAACATTATTACAGAGGGCCAAAACAAAGAATTATATGGAAAGCAAGCTTCCAGGAATGAGTGTGAAAGGCTGCATCTTGGATTGAAACATGCAGACTGTTTTTCAATTAGCAGCATCCTTTACAGCAAATCCATTCATTACTTAGGAAGAAGATTAAAATGAAGATAAAGATCTGCCTGTTGATAACATAATTTAAGCTTGGGAATATAAGGCAATTTTTGTTTTCAAAGTATTTTAAAGTGCATTTGTGACTCCCCACTGACATTTCACGGAAACTTAACATGACATTTAATTACGGTTGATTTGTTTTTCTGTGTACAATCAACACCATAGTTCTTAGAATGTGTTTTCCTTATAAAATACAATTCATGCTTGGAATATTAATATCCAAGAAGGGAAATTTTCACCAAACATAAGGACCCAGAACATTACTCATTAACCTAATATTTGTTCTGATAGAGAAGTCATGCAAAGCAACCAAAAATGTACTAAGATGCACTTATAAAGAAGAAAAATAATTATAAAAATTTTGAAGAAAGAACTTTTGACTTCTCCTAGCTGAAACATTTAAATACCAATTTGTATTGAGCTAGTTAGATAAGGAAAACAACAGGCTCTTGTTAGCAATGTGGCAAAGATTTGACATCACTCATGAGAAAAAAAAATAAGGATTAATTTGCAATTATGGTACTTGTAAAAGAAAAAGAGGCATTTTTCACTTGTCAGTGAATAAAAAGCTAGTTAAAAAAAAGGGTTCCTTTTAATTTCAACTTAGTGCTGATACTTGGAGGGGCCCTTCCTGTGGTATTCACCCAGTTGCTGGGTTTTTCTAATAAAACCTAAAAGACTGACAAGCTTGCATGAGTCTAGGATCTGTACCTTTCAGGTAAGTTATCTATCATGAGATAAGAATCACAAGAACTGGCAACAAAACTACTAAAATATACTGAATTTTATTAGGTACTGAATGTAATATAGGAATTGATTACATTTTTTCTATGTATATTTGTTAGCGTTTCAGAGAGAAAACACATTTTACAATGTTCCTTTTACATCAAAATCTATAAGATAAATGTAGGATCATTACAGTTTAAATATTAACACTGGGAAAAAAATACACATCCACAGATGCTTTCTTGAATTTGCATATACAAATGTGTAGTTCTTTGAAGTGGCAGTTATTTAGCCTGAAATTATATTACCTATTTCCCCAAAGTGAAAGTACAAATGATACTGGAGGCAAGATTCATGTGTCTCTGCTTTTATAGCTGTAAAATAAGCATTAATAGGTATCACATATATTACAAGATTCAAAATTCATTTAATATCTTTTCAAGATTTAAGTTCTTAAATTTGAGTGTATTTTTAGTGCATTTATTATAACCCAAAATTACTATTTAGCTGCAATTTTTGTAGTACGCATTCAAACAAGGTAAACTTATTGAAATGTCTTTTATAATTTATTATATGTATTTATTTACAAGATAAAATTATTTCTTAAATATATTGAATTCAACTCTGGCTGATTTTACACTTGTGGTCTTTATTGGTTGAGAAGTCTCTCATATAGGTTTTCTCCTACTGTGTTTGCTACATCGAATTATTCTCTAAAAAGCAATAACAACAAAAAAACCCCAACTAATAGCATTGTAGTCTCTGTGGTACTTGCACTATAATCTGACTATAGCAATCTGTCAGTTCAAAACATTCTGAAGTAAAGGTCTGTTCTGCATATAAAAAGTTCTCATAAAACTGAGCTCCCAGTCAGAAATTCTGAAAGTCTTCATAGTCACTTTTTGAGACATGGCTGCTGTAAAAGTGATTCATAGGTTCTAGTGGTCTCCAATCATCTGTTGAGAATCATTTATTAAGATAGCCTTATGTCTGAAGAATGATGATGGATTTTGATTTTTTCCCCTCTCAGTTTAGTATTCCTGTTTTTTAAAAGCAATACTAACTTTACTCTAGGTAGGTATCTGGATATGTGTATCACCAGCTCAGATTGCTGTTTTTTCTTTAGTACTCTTCCTGGCACAAAATTTTAATATATTTTTCTCCTGACAATACTACTGATGCCTAAAGGAGCATTTGGTACCCACATACAAATGAAAGATTCCAATAAAATCCTGAATGCCCTAGGTACTCATGACTCACAAGGAACAGCCTTTTAAGAGTCCACAGTTGTTTACATCAACAACAAAGTCTGTTGACATCACAGAAAAGAGCAATGACGTACATCACAAAAAACTAGGATGAAAATAGAAAAGGCAGATGGACAGTGAGAGAAAGTGAAATGCAGTCAACAGCAGGTGGATAGCAAGAGCATTGTACACAGTAGCTACCAAGCTCTTATTTAACATTCTTACATGATATGTTAGCATAGCAATGTCTGATTTAACAGGGCATAGCTTATCTCCTCAGACTGCTTGTGGACTACTTTACAGTTTTACAGACCACAAGGAACACTTTTATAATTCTCTTCTCCAAGTCATGTTGTTCAAGGGTTACTACCTGTATGCAGAAGTACACACACCCACTCCTATAGAAATAGCCACAGGACTGCAATTTATATTACAGTACTCTCAGTTCTCTGAATTCCATTAATCTCTTTATACACTACTTCCCAGAAAAACATATAACATTATTATTCCCCAGTAGTGTAAAACCACTATTGTCCTGCCTACATAAGTGGTACCCTTTCTTTCTTGTGTCCTCCTTTAATTTCTACATAAAGAAGCTGTTGGCTTGCACTGATGTGCTCAGAAAAAGAAGTAAAATAAAACTGTTTCAACAAATTCAATTTTACCAATTATAAAAGCAGCAACCAATTATATCAGTTACAATATATGAGCCTTCACACATAGAGTCATCCAGGGCTGGCAATAAACACATAACTAATTAATTGGCTGATTCTTCAAGAGGTTTTTGGTGTCTGAAATTATATTTAAGTAGAATAAAGAAAGTAAATTAAAAAAAGAAAAAAGGCAACAACATTGCATGTGCTCCAAGTTCTGGTGGCCACTGTGTATTAGAGGTACGTACCTGGCATTACCTTTCTTGGTATGAGGTCCTCCTCTGTGTTTCGTGGTTACACAGTTTAAAGCAAAGGCTCTGACAGACTTTGAAGACATATTAGAAACCGTTGGCTGATTTTGTTTCTGCACAGAAGGATTTCTGGTTCATACTGAAAATCATGGAGTTAGCTCAAAAGTGGACTAAAAATTGTCCAGAAATGTATGCAAAATGACTCAGAAGCCGGGCAAATAATGAAAGGTGGTGATAGCTTCACCCATTCGCTTCACTGCACCATCTATGACAGTCCTTAGTTTTCTTAAGTAACAACTTTAAATATTAAAGAGTTTGTTACAGAAGATAAATCTGATTCAAGTTATCACCATTTAATTCCCATGGGAAATTATTTAAATCAAATAATAAATTTAAACAAATTAGTAATCAGTATGTTTGATTTCAGAAGGGAAAGGAAGAATGTTACTCAGCAAAACTGAAAGAACTATAGCACACAGGAACATGCAGAGATTGCCCAAAACTTCTGAAATAAAAGCTCAAAATCACTGTAGGAAATGCATTCCATCTGAAAAGTAGGTTAACAAGGTGGTTAGGACGTACAGAAAAATTAATACAGAGGTTGTTGGAAAGATTAGCAAATATTGCTCCAGATTTCAACAAAAATAAAGTGTTTTTATGATAGGTGCTTGGAAAAGCTGTTCTCATAAATATCCATCATGTACATCCTATGTATTTCGCCTCATCAGTTTTCTTATTAAATTACAATCATTTTATAAACACTGATATACAATATGCCACTATGAAAATTATTATATTCTAAATGATCCTTATGTATTTCATCCATTTGAGAAATGACACATTTACTGTGGCTTCCTCTATAAAATATGAAATTTCAGAGATTCATTGTTGGAGGAGATAGATAATTGTTACCTAGATGGTGAGTGAAGTGTCTGTCACTTCAGGATTACATTTCCCACACAATAATATCCAGCAAAATGCAATTAAGATCAAAAGTACTTTAGATCTAAAAGGTCTATTATTTTCCTTAGGTCTTATTTTAGTAATGATTTTGTGGTTTAGTATTGTAAAGGTTAGAATTTTCTATTGTGTCTAACAATATTTTTAGTATAAAAATATATTTTGTATATAATCATCCCATAAGTCAGGTGCGACATTCTCATGGGGTATTATTCACTAAAATTCCCATCTTCAACTATTAATATTTGAAAGAGTGTCATAATTAGATACAATGACCATGTGAACACAGTTTATTTTTTTACAATATTGTAAAATTAGTATTATATTTAATTATCCAAAATGTCCACTGTTAAGATAAATTTAAACTTTTTATTTAGTCTTGCTTTTTTAAATTTCAACTTATATTCATCAAAAGTTTATTCTTTTTTTCCCCCAGTATTTTTTGAGAATTTGTTCATTATTAAAGAAATGAGTGGGATCTATGTTCAACTCTTTAATCTCCTCTTATTATTATTTTAGAAATATAAACTTGAATATATGAATTTCTACATTTTCCAAGATAAATGGCACATAATTTGTAGTTTCTGAAGAGAAGAAATATTGGTAACTGCACTTTGTGGGGAATTTATCAGAATCTATAGTGCAAGTGTCTCCAGGCAGCATGGGGCACAGCTGCTAGTTCATAGGGATCATAAGATTAGGTGAGATGATTGCACTCTTTTTTGCTTTCCCAGTCTGAAGTGAGGTTCCTGTAGTTAGAATTAAAGTACATTTGAAATGCTGTCTAGAAAAGGCGTCTCATAGGCTTACCAAACAGATGGCAGCATTATTAAGAATTTCTGCAATGCTGCAGCCCCTTTCTCTGCAACTCACTGGTCTCCCTGCATTTTCTGTACATAACTCAGATTAAAGAACTTCTTAGAAAGCAGATTTTCTTCCTTCATACCTCATTGTTAGAGGCCTTTCGTTACATTTTGAGTTTTTAGAGCTCTTTCATGCATATTGGACCTTTATTTGTGTCGTAACTGCATCCAAAAAAGCTTAAGCTTTTCTTCCACTTAAGATCAGGCCCACAATATTCTCAGGTTGTCCTATTTTTGAAAAACATCTAAGCATCCATTAATGCATTAAAAAAAAAAAAAAAAGTAGATGAACATAGAAAGCCCAGAAATTCAAAGCAGAGATAAAATTATACTGAAATTAAAATTTTGGACTGGAAAATGCAAACTTAGACGTAAGTTAACCACGCTCTCTTAATCATGTCTCTGCAAGAAAATTCTCCCAACGTCTTCCCACTTTAATGTCTTGTAGTTCATGTATATGGGTGACTGTGCACATGTGTGTGTGTTAAGAACTCAAAAAATGAAATTGCTTACTCTTCAAGTCTAAGACACAATTAGGTAAACCTTTTCCCAAATGTGAATGTTAAAATCATCATTTAAGGCACTAGTCTAAGAGAAGGAGTTTCTTTTAAATTTTACTTTACAGGGTTTTCTGAAATTCTTAGTCATCCCTTTATAAAATGCCATCAGAATGAGACTTCCAAGTATTTTATCATACCACATGTGTTTTAAACAGTCTCCTTTCCTTCACTCAAATCATGTCTGTATGAGTTCTGTATTCTAGATAGTTATGAGTAATGCTTAAGACAGGATACTGAGCTAAATTATAGGAATAGCTCTCTAGATCAAAGAATAAATGTAAATAAAGGTGCAGCTTATTTACATTTACATAAATGTGGTCTGTGATCTTACCACCCATAAAATTAATTATTTACTTAATAAAGACAGAGAAATCCAAGTTAGGGCAAAACACCATCTTTATAATCACTAAGGGTAACTATTAGATCAACTGTTAAACAAACAAAACAGAAAACACAGACTTGCTTTAGGTACCTCAGCTTCTAAGAGAGCATTTTCTTACACATTCTGGGGAAAATGAATACATTTTTAATACAGAATTATTAAAATGATAAGTCATGAAGATCACAGATCAGGAAGTTATAAAGTTATCTCTTTGATATCTTCCCCCTCTGTCTAGGCTGAACTTGATTTTTAAATCCAAACCAAACTTAAAAACTGAAGAAAAATTTATATATATGAGTCTACATATCTGCCAACATTCATACAGAGGTTGAAAAAGTAATTACCATTAAGAAAGAAATCTAACCCCCTTCACAGAAGGTATCTCTAACCATTTATTCGTGGTGTTTTGGTAAAACTGTAGTCAAAATAAGCCAACATCAATTTTCCACCTCAGATTCGAACAATCAAGGGGATAAATTGTTCTAGCTCAAGATTTCCTATCTTCTCCAATAACACCGCTACCTACAGTGCCTTACAAAATTACAGAGATCACTGAAAACAAACATCCCAAAAAAAAAAGACCCAAGAAACAAATATTCCCCTTCTAAGGGAGAATAAAAACAAAGCAGTAACAGCTTTTGAACATGCCCATGTTTGCTTTTCAGTTCTTTAAAAACAAACAGAAAAGCCTAAATCTTCATTCAACAAACATAGTCAACAAGGCAGCATTAAAATTATGACCATAAAACAACCCAACGTGAGTTTCTGAATAAAAGCCTGATAAGTAACAAGCCTAATTTAGGCTGTAGCCTGACTGATAAAACACGCTTGAAATAGATTAATCATTGGGCCCTACACTGCTCAGCTGATTGTGTTTTTAAACAGTCTGAAGTGTTAACTCCATCTTTTTGTCAATGGAAAACCCTCCCTCTGCTCCAGCAGCAGTTAAGACTATTTATTTTCTTTTTTTTACTGTTTTGTTTTGGGTTTTTACATTGCACAATAATCTGTTGGACCTAAGAGTTTCTTTGACTTTTTAAGCAAGAAAGCAGCAATTTAAGGTAGGCTTTTTCCCCTTATTTATCTTTAAGATGTTTGTATAAATGAGTATATCTGTATGCAATGTGCAAAATTATGTTAAATATCATACAAATATTTCTATTAGGTAAGATCATTTTTATGCCTTGGGTAAATCAATTTCCCTTCCTGTCATGTTTTTTAATATATTCTTTCAATGAGGTTATTTTCTCTCTTGTATACATTTCCATACAGAGCTTCTATATGATTTAAAGGAAAATGCACTTCCTGAAAACACTGATTTCTATCATCCATTTAATTTTTCACCACTGATGCTCAAACAATCAGTGAAGTGCCTGTCAGAATAAACTGATATTACACCAAGGGACTATGATGCCTCTGTTCCAATTTCATCTAGTAGACACCAGCTGAACACATCACTCTGAACAAGCAGGTTAAATTTGTTTCCTCATTTCCAGATTTCTCACTGCCAGCATTTACAAAATTGTGACAAGACATAGAAAAATTTCAGGATCTATAGATTAAACATGTTAAGAAAAGTGCAAGGCATTGTTGCCATGTAATGGACTGTCTTCCAACTGCTGTCAATTCCAAATAAAATCATGGGAGCTGAACTTCTCTGCAAAGTCATTTTCCTGGACCATTAATTCTGAACTGCCATTTACAGAATAATTGCACTTTTGTTTCCCTGGGGATCTTGCTGTTATACTTTAACCTATGCTATCCTTCTTAACCCTCACATCAAAATATATACAGCTGAAATGGAAGTCATGAGTTATAGGTCATTAATGCAGAGCTGGGCCTGAGGGTATCTTTAATAGTTCTGTCGAGGACATCCTTACAATGGCTGCGTTTTTAGGGGAGTGGAAAGATTTTGTCCAGAAGGACACAGCTGGATCTATTCTGGGAAAGGTTAGCTGGGACAGCTGAATGTCCCTGAGGAGATAATAAATTGCACTGGCCAATTTGATAGAGCTGATTCTGAACTGGAGGAAATCCAAACAGCAAAAGCCTTTTGAATGGTAAATACTTCCCCCATTAATTGCTGAAAATACAGGTAGGCTTGAGGGAGTTTCATTTCGACTACACTTGAAAATTACTCTCATGACTTTGATGAGGCTCAAGTTGAGAAGAATTTCTCTTTCTTTCCTATAGGAAACTCCAAGGGAGGAGCAAGGCTAAAAAAGTTAATGATTTGATGTCAGAAGTCAGCAGTGGAAGATCTGAGGCAGGAAGGAAGCACAGCAGCCTCCTGCTACTATGCAGGATAACTAGGAAAGCGCTGCATTAGCAAGAGCATCATTCCGACCACACTTTTGTGAGACTCTGAATAGAAGGTCACCATCTCTCTCATTTTTCCCTTCCAATCAATATTTGGTCTGCTCAGCAGCTGCTAGAGCTGGCTGCCTCTGAACTTCATTGCTGTAAGTTACTGAGAAACTGTCTTATTATGACAACACAGATCTCCCAGCAGATCTGACCTGCAGCGGCTGCCCTGTCTCTTTCAATCTACTCCAAAACACAGAGATGACTGCAGCGCACAACATTTACTGCACAAACCGCTGTGTAGAAACACTTGATCAATAGGAAAAGTAACAGGCTATGAGGGGATTTGGGGCCCTTTAAAAAGATAAAGTTTTACTTCATCATCTTTTACCAAACAAAGTTCCAGCACAAATGTATTTTTTGAAGGTTTTTTTCAGTTTTCAGAATACCTTAGGCAAGACACAAGGTATCTGTAATGCCACAAACAGACAGAAGTTGTTTTCAGATACATTAGATAAACTCTCAGTAACAGAGTGATTTCAGTAAAAAATTTCATAGAGTCTCTGGAATTTACAGGTGCAAATGACTGATAACAGTATACACAACTTCTAGAGCCTTGGTTAGCAGCTGGATGGTAAGAAGGTTCTAAAGTCACCACTGCAGTAGTTTCAGGAGGTTTTAAATAACGAGTGAGCAAGGTGAAAAAAATCACTTTCCATTTTCAGGTGGCTCTCAAGAACTTATCCTGAGCAGGCTACTAGTTTTACAGTTCATCTATTAATAATTTTACACATTAAAATACTTCCATTCATTTAATCTTACTTGATTTTTACAAGAAAGCAAGAATTTTCAATTGCAAATTTCAGATTGTCTGTTTAGAAACCAGATTATTGTTAAAACATAGAAGACCTCCAGCCACTGTAAATGGACCTTCAGTGTGGATGCATGCATTCAGTCCAGTTATTCCCTGATAATGAAATAGTTTCAGACATTGGACACTGTTGAAAAGCAATGTGATACCTTTACAGTGTCTCTTTTACTTCTGTGTAAAACTATGGGATCTAGCTAATGCACAAAACATAAATAGTTTTAAAGAAAAGACAATGGAAAACTTTTATTTTCCTATGATAATTTGCTTTGAGTTCTTTTGGCTTTCCAGAGGCCAAGCACAAATCTGCTTGTAAGTTTTCAATGAAATAAACATGCTTTTAGAAGGCATATCTAAACACTGAAACAAGATAGATCAGCTGGTTCAGGAAGAAAAAAGAATTGAGGCTAAATTTTTGACCAGAGAATACCATTAATGATAAAAATGGTAACAAAAATATAGCAGTGTATCTAAAATCCTACGAAAAACACAAAACAACCACCACCAACAAAAAACTATGATTTCCTTATCATTTCCTCTATGATTTCCTTTGAATTTCATTAGATTCAGGTAGAAATTTCAAAATATTCCTAAAGAGCATTTCTAGACTATCTCCTTTACTTAAGAAGTAGTGTTACTCCTACCAGAACTAAACCTTTCAAGTTTTGCTTGCTATTTATGGAGGAGTTTTGATTCACCAAGAACCATATTGTGACTACCTTTGCATAAATATCTCAGGGGGAGGGAAGTGATATATTAGTTAAGGCACAATTTTTGAGCTAGGCTCTATTCCAAGTTCTGTCCCAACTTCCTCTGTGACCTTGAACAAAGCACCTAATTCCTCTGTATTTCAGTTCCATTTCTAGAAAATGAGGACAAGGAAACTGTGCTATCTCAAGAGTCCTGTGAAAAGAAATTAATTAGCAGTTGTGAAGCATTCATATGCTGTGGCCATAGCAATCTTCAGTCTGACAAAAATGGGGCAATGTAGTAATGTTTTTTCTATGATTTGCACCTAGAGAAGAGTCAGCACTACAAGCTTTATTCTTGAGCACTTGGTACTGATGAAATCAATCACAGTCTGCTTCAATCCCCTGTTTGCCTCTGAAGGAGCACAGCTATATAAAATAATAGATTAGGAACCACTACATTTACTACACAAGCATATATTTTTTTTGTCTGCCAATCAGAAAAAAAAAAAGGCAGAAAAATATCACTTAGAATTTTTATCCCTCAGTTAAAAGAAGTTTCTCCAAAATTGCTTCTTAAAAAATGTATTTTCTGGAACGCTAAAACTAGGCAAACTAACAAGCAAAGGAAAAAAAATAATTAAAAAAGGAGAGAAGAAGAAGAAAATGGAGCATCAGATTCAGAAAATACCTAGCAGAGGAGATTCCCTTTTACCAACTATTTTAGTAGCTAGCATATTCTGCAAGACATGCACAGTGATCTCTCCTATGGGAGGCACAGTTTTAAATCTCATGGCTATCTCACACCTCCCACAGCCCACTTTTCTCACCTCTTCCCATTATTTTCATTTGATGCCTTCCTACAAATTCATCACAGGTTCATAAATAGTTTGGGGATGACTTAAACTGGGGGTGGGAATGGCATATTTGGTATTCACGCAAAAGTTTTAGTGATTTTGAAAAAAAACCAAACATTTTAAAAATGTATCAATAACTTTTGAATGATACAGCACATGCATGTAGCACTATTATTAAAGTATTTACATATTGATTATTTTTCTTACCTGCAAGTTAAGTACCCAGCTTAATACTTTGGTCTGTTTTGAATTTTTAAATATGTAGTTCACTGTATGAGTATTTTCACTTCAAGAATACTCAGTATGTCAAGAGAGGTTTCACTATTCTAATTAATTCCTGTGAGGTGTGTACTATGAATATCAAAACATGGATCAGTTAATGTCTGAAAGAGGAACAGAAAATAAATCAATAGAAGAAATTTTTAACCCTTAATCTAAATTGGCAATTTTAATACTGTTTTCTGGAAATGTGTGCTAGATCTCTGGAAAAATAACTGTTCACTCAAATTTATTTTTAAGGATCTACTTTTAGGAATATTTTTAATAGTTACAAAAAACAACTGTAATATAATTTCAAAGAAGTTTGCTGATTATTTTTCCCCTGACAATACTGGCTGTCAAATGCTATCACCAAAAGCTTTAGTTTCACAGACATGATTTTATGGTTTGAGATCTCCTGGTGTTTAAAAGAATTCTTAAAAACTTTTTAATATACACGTCTATAAAGGCTCAAACAAACATACGAACACTTCACTAATATTGTATGTACATATCTACAAACATTCAACATATGGTCCTAATTCAGAAGGTAATTTACATGCTGCCATAACTTCTAGGATTCCCATAGATCAAGAGGTTTTTTTCAAAGATGGTGTATTCAGCAGCTGGCACAACACCTGACTAATCCCACAGAGAAAGCTGCAGCAAAGATGATTGATAAGACAGAATGTAATGATGGAAGCACAGAAGTTATAGGCATTGTAGACTGAAGAATGCTCAAGTTTGGCGGAAGTTATTCTTCCCTGACATGTAATTAACACTCACCTGTCGTGTTTTCCTTGAAAAGGAAAGATTATTACTCTCTGCATCTTACTGCAGTAATTTCAGATACTGACAGCCTGATAGTAGATAGCCTTGCTATGAAGGCAAGTGTTTATAAATGAGTTTTTGAAGGCAGCACAAACAGCCTGACACTCTAGATTAAACATATTTTAACATACATGCACGATCAAATTTATAAAGTAAAATATGCAAACTTCATTTTATGTAGAAATTGCCTTAATTTTTTCTTTGAGATTTTTGAATAATCAGAGATCTTAATACTGATGTTACTCTTGTTTAGGACATATTGGCAGGGCTTTCAGCAGCTGCTGGATAACAGACAAGTTCATGAAGTGCCCTCATACAATCAAGTTTTTTTTTGTTTTTCTTTTATTTCCTTTTTTTTTCTTCAAGAAATGTA
>VXBI01003337.1:118600-154426 GCA_013397375.1 Toxostoma redivivum | reverse complement strand
TATATATATATATAAAGTCTTGAAATAACAATTTCAAGCATATAGCTTCTCCTTCATTTAACTGTATGCCACTTCATTTCTGAACTTGTTATGGTGTCTTGTAATTAAGCAAATAAGAATTTTTAATTTTTTCTTTTATGGCTTAACTTTTAAATTTTAACCTGAGAAGGAGAGGGAGAAACACTGCTTTTTTGCTTGAGGACTTGAGAGTCCTCAAGTTAATTTTGGATTATAGTTTTGGATTCTTGGGGAAAAAAAAATGGTTTAGGCTTTTCTCTCCCTAATTCTGCAGTAAGACAACAACAAGAAAAAAAATTTGGGATGTGGCAAGGACATACCTGTAAACAACACTTTTTATCAGAACAGTCTAGAATGTTTTTGTTTCAGTGGGATCCTAGAAGTGTTGAATTCCCAGACACTAGGTTGCTGAAGGAACAACTCTGAGCTTTGAAAGGTCACATCCTTTCTATATATATCAGAACTATCAAATTATTATGCTGCACTGATATGTGATATTTAGATATCCATTAACACTGTAAGAAACACTCAGGAGTTGTCCTTCACAAATCATGAAGCCAAATGTGCAGTGTGAGTTCTGCAGGTTGCTACCTGTGCAAACCTTGCAAAGGTTTCCAGAACCAGAACTTTACCCCAGCCAAAGAAACTAACTAGAATTAATAACACATCCACATAAAACACCATGTAATTGCCTTCACATATCACAAGGCCATCCACAGGTCAGCAGGTACCACAGACATCAGGTTACCTGGCTCTGTTGCTTCTGCAGCTTTCCATCTCCTTTTGAATCTGAGGAAGGTGGAAGCCTTGACATTTCTGTGGGCAAGTGTGAATTTCTTGCCTTGTCCTTTTGTGATTGTAAGGTCTGATGCCACACAGAATTCCATATGCATGAAGGACCTTCTGGAAAAGAGGACTTTGCAGGACACAACTGATTTCCCAAGTGGGTTTTTTTTGTGTCGGTTTGTTGTCCTTTTAGTTTTTAAGTAGAGCTTGTTTGTGGACTAGAAACCACCTGAATGTCCTAGGAGGCAGAATGTATATTTTTACGTCGTGTCCCATTATACTTTTACAGTGGCTGCAATAATTCAGAGCTATGCATAAAAGAGCAACACAATAGCATTTAAAATCATGCATTTCACCCTATCTTACCTGCCAAGGTAAATAAAAATATCTGGTTTTCATACTTTGTTGTACAAGGTGACACAAATAGAAGGGTTAAATTTTTCCCTAAACCACAGTGACAGAAATTTTGAAGGGTAAGTCTTGGGATTATGCTTACATTTGACTTACATCTAGTTGTGATTTCACTGAAAACTACTAGCAGCACTACTTAGATGAAGAGGTGTTGGAGGACTGTGAGAGATCTCTAGGAAATCCATGGAGAGTAAAAAAGGTTTTGTATCTTCTGCAACAGGAAAGTAGGCAGTGACAGATGGTGCAGAATGCAAAGTTCACAGCAAAAGCTCCTCTGCTAAATTATAGACACTTATGTGGAACTGCATATACATACCTCTAGCCTTAAATCTGAAACCAAAAAGGATAGAATACCCATCTAGTCTGGCTGCTATATATGATTGTGCTGTTGAAGACAAACAAGATGCCTCAAATGACATAGAAAAACACCAGCCTGACTCCTCAATAAGATTTATTCTTGATTTTGAGTTTTAAAATACGTTTGTAAACATTATTTGAAATATCCGTATACTTCCAGTTACTCTTTGGTTGTGTGTTTCTTTAAAACAATCCCAGAAAAATACTGTCATGTAACTTAAGCTCAGACAACTTCTGTAATTTCAATAACTAGATATATATATATATATATGAAAAACTTTATTGTAATTCTGTGGTTTTAGATATTTATTTCTGTATCAACTTCCGTAGTTTCATCTTCTTACTAAAAATTATCATGTGGTTATAATATATGATAGTCTTCAAAATAATGATATAATGATATCCTATATCTAAACCCAATTTAATTACACTGCCCAAATAGTGAGCAATATATTTAGCTAAGAAGCTTTAAATAGGCTGTGAGGCAGAGTTGAAGGCCTACTTATTTAGAAATACTTGTAAACTGTGTTTAAACAGACAAATCTGGAGTAATATCTCACACCAACCTCAAGCAAGTTCAATACAATTCAAATCAATGTTCTCACTGTTCCTGAGGTTGATCTTGAAAGAATTGTCTGTAAACAAGAGTGAAGCTGGACACTTTTCCCTAAAACCATGAAGGAGGAGGCTTCAGTTTCACAACTACCTTTTTATAAGCTTTGTTCCTTTGTTCTGTTTCATTATTAAGACATTCCTTTTTGCACTGTAGGCACCTAAGGTCAGGTAGCAATTGCTCCTAATTTTTAGCAGGCCACCCCAAAGGCATTGTATGCTAGTACAGCTACACTACCAGGTGCAAAGCTACCAGTCATTCACAATAGCACTCATGACTGGAATATTGATGGGATATCACCTATAGGCTGTGACTACTCCTCCTGCGATATCACTGTGGAGCGTTTGCAAAGGATCCACCACCAGTGGGCCATTCTCAAGCAAAAAAATATATTAGGCAACAAACACCATCAGCTGAGAAGTACAGCTGCCACACACCAGGCAGACAGGCATCTCCTTCTGAGAATCACAGCCTCTAAGTACATCTAACTCTCATTATCTGCAGCCATACATATGAATCTACAGTGCTATAATGTATTCTTTTACCTATCTTTTTGCTTTCTGGATTTGAATTGTTTCTCTGGAATTATTCCTCATACCTTGATCCCATGAGTTTCTCTGCTTAAGTCTTGTATTAGAAAAAACTACTCACACTCACTAACAGATGCTTTGTAAGACTCAAACTTTTATTTTTCTTGCTTTCCATACAAGTCACTCACCCAAATGTCATTCAACTATTCTTTAAATGACATGTGTGATTTTTTTGCCACTCTCTTTGTCTTTCATAATCTAAGAAAATTTTGTCAATTGCTTCATCTTCAAGTTAAAAGAGTTCAAAGAGTCACTCCACTGGTTACGTAGGTAGTGGAAGGAGACTGGAATTTCTGCCAGATGCACTTGATATTTTTGCTTCTACTGAATGTCATCTTCACCTTGCTTCTGAAATTTGATTTAGCTGCTCCTATTCCAAATGCTTTGTGCCACTGTACTGTCAGTCTTCCAGCTTCTGATTTCAATTTCACAGATGTCTGTGCATCTATTCTCCTGAACAACATACTCATTCTTTCATGCAACAAGTTACACTAGCTTTTCAGTGGTTTCCAACCTTGATACATAACTCCCAGCAAGAATCTCAATTTCAGGGAACAAGTTCAAGACACCAGTAAAGTCCCTTGGGCACTAAAACTTCCATGCCCTTACCTAAGTCTACTCACAGTGCTTTTTTTTTTTTTTTTTTTTTTTTTGTTTTTCTGCTTTTTTTTTTTTTTTTTTTGCTGCTGCTGCTGCTATTTGTATAGATACCAAATAACACTTGATATGAACATCACTGGTTCTGAAGTCACAGAATGTACATCAGTCAGAACATAATAGACAACATGGCATGCAGAGCAGTCAGTAAGAAATCTAGACAAGATTTTGTCAGGAACTGTCAACAAAAAGAGTACACTGTAGTTTCTGCAGTCTGATTTTATATTTTCTTCTTTCAGATGATGACAATGATTTTTTTTTTACATCCTCCAATATCTCTTGTCTTTCTATATAGGAAAAGTAATCACCAAAAGCACCAGACCTTTCCTGGATGCTATAAGTGAAGTTTATCATCATTTTCCCATCGCCTTTATAACGTTATTTACAACTTATGATTAAGTGCTGGGAAGATAACTTTTAAATAGCTGTTCCTTAATGAATATATTTTTAAATATCTCCTTTTCCAGTTCTCCCCTTGCCTATACACCGTCTGTTCTACCATGATGGGCTCCTGTTTCTTTTCTTCTAGCAAGTAATTTCCCACCTCTCATTTCCTTCAAAAATGTTCACTCTACTCTGGGACTGAATGACAGTTTTCTCACTTCTGTGTGACAAAATACAAATGGCATGCTGAGAAATTTTGGGAAAGCCCTTCTACCAAGAATTACATTCCCGTTCTTCAGAAGCAAATTTAAATTCTTAAACTACAGGCATTTAAGATTATTTAAGTGTAACTAAAGGGTTTTTTACTAAAGGGTTTTTTATGATATTCTCTATAAATGCCATAATACAGTTGTGTTCAAGTTTTCTACCTTAAACCAAATAGAGAATGACAGAATTGCAGTCTTTCACTACCCGTTTGCATCACAGACAATCCACTAACAACAACACTAGCAATCCACTGCAAACAGTATTTTACAACAAAATATCAATAACAGCATTACTGAAATAGTTTCTCAGATGTGTTTTGTGTTATCCAGTTTTAAAGCACTGTGTTAAGACAGAAAACCCCAATATTCTCAACACAATCTTTTAAATGAATTCACAGTATTTAATTGATGTTGGTCAAGTGTTCCACAGGGGAAGTCATATTAGAAAGTCTGGTATTTTCCAGTTAAAATCAAAAGCAAAATGTTCACCACGTTCAATGAGAAAAGCCAAATCTGAACAGAGTAGCATCAATCCACTAGAAACTATACAGAAAACATGCACAACCATTTAAACTGCAAATATATTTTTACAAAGTGCTTTCACCTAGAGTTAGGTGAGAGATTTTGCATCTATTCAAAATAAGTCTAAAAAAATAAATAAGTCTAAAGTCAAAATAAGTCTAAAAAATATTTTTACCATATGATACAGTCAAATTAATAAGCAATGCCAATGCAATCTAGATGCTCAGCCAGCTGTCTCAGGCAGCTCACACCATATTATTAAAGTCTCTTTCTGGCACATGATTAATCATATTGCAACAGACATGTACCCAAACTGTTTTTATTTTCTTCTTTTTTTAAGCGTGTGTTCTACATACTTCAAGGAAACACCAAATAAGGTGTTAATGATCATCTTTTTCCCAGATAATTAAAGAATTTTCCTGAGAAATATCATGCTGTTTTTCAGGCTTTTATACAATGATTACCAGCAGATATCGAGTGTTTACACTGAATATGACACAAATTAACCTAGCAGGAAACTCATTACTGCCGTGTACTTAAATGGTTATGAATTAACATATGTACCCATCTATATTTGAAGGTGGGAATTGTTTAGTGTGCTGAAACTGGGATGATGTTGGTAGTTCTCATAAAAGACACAGATCCCATTCCTGGAAACCATAAGCAACCTGTTAAAATCTAAGCAGCTGTCATAAAATTCAGGTAAATCAAGCAGTTTTTTCAAAACCATGTTTCTCCCACAGCTTCCTTTTCTCCTCTGTATCTTTCCTTTCACAGCACCTATGGCCTACTAGTTCTGCTTAAAAAAATACACTTATTTTCCATATTCTTTCTCTTGTATTACTGATACTCTTTTTACAGTAGTTCTGTAGCCAGATTTGTCACCTTCACTTTGAGACTCTGATGTAGAGATCTACAAATCCTAGAATTATTCATGCACATAAAATAATTTACCACATGCAAAATAATTTTTAAAATATTCAAATCCTGTACTATAAATACTTTTGCTATCTATTAGTATTTATAAAACGTTTGATAGACAATGTACACAATTACAAAACATGAGGTTGATACTCCACAAAAATTGACAATAATTTACCAGTTGGTAAGCTGATAGTATTTCAAGAATTTACTTCCTCCAGGGTTGTAATGGCTGTCGTGTTCCAGGTAAAACAGTAAGTTTGAATTCTACTCTGAATTTTCTATAGAGTGACAATACTAAAAAGAGAAGGAATAATATACAGAAGCACCTAACTCCATGTTTTCCAAATCTGTGAAGAGGGCCATTAAGGAACATAAGAAAAATAATGCAAAATAATATATTTCTTGATGATAAGTCTAAAACTCTGGACAGAGAAAGCTTAAGTTATAATGTCTTATTAGTTAACATTATAGCCTGATCTTTGTATTAAAATTTTGCTTTCTTTGAGGGAGACTTACGGCTAGTAAGAAACAGTAAGTGAGGATGCTAGAGCTCACTGAAATTGAAAACATATTAAGAATTCAGTGTTAAACAGCAGTGGTCCTATCTCTAATCCCTGAGGATCACCGCTCTTTGTGGTCTCCACTTGGATATGGAGACATCTACTGCAACTCTTTGAGTGCCACCATCCAGCCAATTCCTTGTATACCAACTGGTCCAGCCATCAAATCCATGTCTCCCAAACTTAGAGACGAGGTTGTTGTTTAGAACAGTATAAAATGCTTTGAACAAGTCCAGGTGGATGAAATAGGTTTATTTTCCTTCATCTACCAATACTGCTACCCTGTCATAGAAGGCTGTCAAATTTTCAGACCTGGTTTGCCTTTAGCAGAGCCATGTCTGCTGGCTTCACCTCTTTTTCCGTGTCCCTTAACAATGTTTTTTCCTAGAAAAGATTTGGTCAAGCAGATTGTGTAGATTACATCTGCCACCGCCTGATTCAGAGAATGGTGTCCTTACTGCTAATGGGAGAGATGATGACATATGAGCTCATTCAAAATCAATCCAGCTTGCTGGAGGCAATAGATTAGAAATAGATTAGTGCATTGGACAGAGTGGAAAGAAATGCAGGGAGTAACAGGGATACCAAAAGCTTCATCAGGCTCCTGCAGTTTTTAGCTGGACAACCCTCTCTTACTTAGCAGGTACCTGCTTTAAGAGCGTACGTAGCATTTGATGCATGTGGATGCCTGCCCACACTGTGTCCTGGAGTTGAAAATAAACTGTTAGCTGCCTGATACAAAAGTGAGACTGCTACGGTATCAGATCATGGAAAAAGAAAAGATTTTCATCAGGAGTCTAACAGCCATGAGATCAAATAGTACATGTTATCAAAAATCTTAAACTAGCTATGTCCAAACTGTCTTATCCAGTGACATCAATATCATTTTAAATCAGTAAAAAAACTGGGTTTCGGATTTTTTTTTGAATGTGAGAATTTCAACTCCAGTCTCCTTAAAAAATGTATTAATACATTTTCTAGTTTGGCATGTAATTAGGAGACATATTCCCAAATGTTGAAGGCATCAAATGATTCAGTGAAAACTATGAAATAACTAGGTCTGCTTGTAGTCAAGGTACTAATTTAGATGCTTTCCTAATGATTTAAAGCTTACTTTAATACATTATACCTTGCCAAGTCTCCTGAAGAACACCTTAACAGAAGTGCTTTTCTTGTGTTCCAGCATGCTGCCCATAATCAAAGTTTTCACTGTCAGTTATGTGTATTTGTTTCCCAGCATCTTGATCAATAATCTCTGTGTTTATGTGGTATACCCGTTCATCAAAAATCACTAACAGTATATCCAAAAAGTAATATAAAAGAATGAGCCTAACCAATGAAATTAATGTGAAACATCCTGTTGGGATTTTCTCTGTGACTGGGTTTCATAGAATCATAGAATATGCTGAGATTGAGGACATCCATCAGAATCATGGAGTCCAACTCCTGGCTCTGCTCTGGACATCCCTAGAGTCACACCATATACCCAAGAGTGTTGTCCAAACACTTCTTGAAATCTGTCAGGCTGGTGCTGTGACCACTTTCCTGGGGAGCTGTTCCAGTGCCTAAACACCCTGTGGGTAAAAAAATGTTTTTCCTGATTTGATTTTGTTGTCTTAACTTTATGGAGGTATCAGGTAATTGGACTTCCATCCAGTTTTAACTCACTTCTCAGTTAATCCTGCCTGGCATTCATAGCATTTACATATGGATGAGAAGAACAGAGCAATCGCAAATATCTGCAAACATGGAAAAGCTGTCATTTTTACCACAATAGCATTTGCTGCATGGGTAGAAACCTAAACCCCAAACTTCATATCACAGTTATGCAAGTATTTGCTCACACTTTAACACTGAATAATATTGCAGCAGGCATACTAGACCTCTCTACTGGTACTACTGCCAGCACAGTATAAAAATAGTCTGTAGTCCATTTTAAGATCAACTCAATATGCCAGCCATTAACTTATAAGGAACTCACTAGCTGAAAAAACTCAAAATTAAACAGAGTTTTATTCTCAAATTTTCACCTTTTATTGCTTTTGTGTTAATTGGAATTTGCAGATTTTTCACCAGACCACAAAACTTAGACACTCCAAAAATACCACTGAAAAAAGTACATTTTTAAAAAATAACCACAGTAAAAGTATTTTCAAGCTTTTAGTGTTCTCCTGTACTTTTTTTTTTTCACTTGCAGTAGATCAGATTATTTGTGGTTCTTTAGTTAATACAGAGCACATATACAATGGTTCAGGCAGAAAGACAAAGGACTTGTAAAAAAAAAATGCTGCAATACACTCAAATCATTAAATCATTACAGGAAGATAGTATAATTAAAGGTGTCAAAGAGAAGATAATTCTGTTAAATTAAGCTTTTGCATATGTATGTTTAAAAGTAGTAGCAGAAGAGTAAGTGTGAGCAAGAGCTCTACATTATTTTGCTTCTCTGTTGCTAATAAATAATAAGAAAGGATAATTTTCTCTTTCTAGTCAAGACACTTATCACTGCTTCTAAGTGGAATTGTTTATAACTCACCAATACTGAACTTATTTTGAAATACTGCTTTAGTTTATGTAGTTTTACCAACCTAGCAAATACCACAAACTATTTACAAAGTTTACATGGTGTAAACCTGGTAGGTCTCCCAGCCCTGTGCAGCCACTTTCTTGCTCCCTGCACTGAGATGGAGAAGGGAAGCAGTAGGTAAAACTGAGAAATCTCTTGGGATGAGATCAAGACTAAGCTGTATACATAAAGCTTTACAATGTGTTATCAACACCATCTTACTCACAAATTCAAAACATAGCACCCTACAAGCTACTATGAAGAAAATTTCATCCCAGTAAAAACCTATACAGAACTAAAAGACTGAAATATTTGCAAAGTGCTTAAAATTAAGCCTATGTAAATATAGTGTAAATATAGTGCACTGTGAACAGCACTGTGAATAACAAATTATTTTCTTTAGCTTCAAGCCAATCAACTGGCTTAGATTACTATTTGCATATCATTGTGTATCCATTTCAAATTCATACTCGTATGTAAATAATTTCTACATTTTTTTCATATATTGGCCCAGTGCACATTACCACATAACAGTACATGAATCCACAAGGCTGTTTCATTACCAGATCTTCTGGCAAAACCATTTTACAAACCCTGAAAATTAAAAAAAAAACAAACCCAAAAAAACCCAACAACAACAAAAAAACCACATAAAAATTTAAAAAAATACACAAACCAAATCAAAATAAACAAAACAAACTCAAAACCAAAACCAAAAAACAAACAAAAAAAACCCAGCTGAAAATATCAGGACCTCTATGCTAGTCTGGGAAGACTTCTTGTGGACCCTTTTATTCAGAGAGAAACCCTGACAGAAGAAAATCAAACAGAAAATCAAATCAAATCCAAGGCTAAAACAGTATGCCACATGGATTTTCTAAAAGACCTCATGAATACCTTTCCCAAAAATTAGTGCATGCTTAAGAGGGAAGAATTAACTTTGGGAAGCTAGTGGGAAAAATAATCTTCTTTTCTTCCCTTAGTCCCCATTTCAGGGTAATTGACTTTCACTTATAGTGGTATATACTCATTTTCTTTCCTATCACCCATGAGTCTAGTCTGAATAGCACAGTTTTCCAAGAGCTACACCATTAGGAGGCATAAAATTGTGTGTGTGCACCTCTGTGTTCATGTCTGAACAAGGAAGCAAATATAAAAATCCCATTCTTCAGAATATCTCAAAAAATTTCATTATATATCCCAGTTTTTAGTTCTACCTGAATTTTTCCATACTTTGAATGGGATGCTGCTTCCCCTACTACATCAGGAAGCAAAAATAAACAAACAAAAGCTCCTCAAAATGATGTTATAAGCAATGGCATGCCTTTGTGCCATGTTTTCTGTCTTTAACCTAAAGAATGTTTTTTTTAATGTTCTTCAGCAGAATATTTCCTGTACATTAATTTTAATATTGTATCATACCTTCCTAGCTACTGAATTATTTCATATTAGCTTCAACTTGAGTTCTCTTCTGTTTTTTCTTAACAGTTCTGACTTGTTTACTGCAGGCAGCTCTCATGGGCTGTATCAAGATAAAAAATGAGAGTCATCCTGAGAGGTGCACTTCAACCAGGAACATCAGCAAAGAATAAACAAATGTAGACCCTGATGAGTAACAAATCATACCCAACACAACAGAATAAGACAAGAATTTGCAAAATAATTTTATTTGCCCCTGTGGAAAATTACAGTTTTTCAAAAATCACATTCCCTTCTAAATGACTTCCAACAATCTTGGTTAATAGCCAAGATTAGCATAGAATTCACTCTTTAAAGTGAAACACGTAGAAAATGTGATTGTCGGAAAACGTCTTTCTCACAAAATTCCTGTTCTTTGAAAATGAGGCTCATACCCTAAGCATGAGTGTGGATTTATACTCTACCAGACAAGGCTGAGCTTTACCTCCCGGGTTACACACACTGCACCAGCCCAGCAGGAAGGGTGCCCTGCCTGCCAGCCCCTCCAACACTCCATTGTCAGTGAAGCCACCAGCTGCAGCCCTTCCCCTTCTCTCCCTCCTACATGGACACGGACTGAGCCCACCCACGGCCTTCTCTGCTCCCCGACTTCAAGGGCGTGCAGAAATTGCACCGAGCGCATGAGCCACGCCTGCAGTCTGAAGGAAGATGTAGCAGGAGGGGAATATGTGCCCTGGCTGTGCTCTCATATTTGTTACATAGGAGAGGATGATTAATTTGATTAATAACCAAATTTTAAATTTGGGAGTTCTTTAAGAAATCTGTTTTTCCTTTCATTAGGACTATCATTAATACAAGTATTTCAGAACATAATGTTTCATCTTTTTGTAAATATTTTCCTTTTTTCATTTGTATTAACAATCTAAAATCTCATCACTGTTTTTGATATTTATTGTTCTATTTCTTCCCTGTGGTCTTCTTCATTTCTCTTGTCAATTATCGTTTTATACACAATATGAATCACTTCAGCATCTGCCAATTCCAAAAACATTAATCATTCACATTTTTAGTAAACAAGCATTTTTAAAGAGCTGTAATGTTGGGGCTCTTTTGGGAACAGTGCATAAGATTTCCACCAGAAACTCCAATATTACCCTCCTATAACAGTATATAGGACTGTTACAGACCTGAACTGTGGGGGATTTCAAGGGTCTTGTGTGGATAATACAGAGCCTGCAATGCAGAAAATCCTGCAAGAGCAGCTATCACATGGGAAAGTTATCACATAGTTGTCACATATGACATCATCTCTGAGTCTGTTCATCGACTGGAAAACAAGAAAGGTCTTTGCCTATCTCTTTTTGTCTTAATTTCACTGAGCTGTGATCATGGAATCAGTAGCTGGCTTATGCTTTTAATTTACAAAATCACAACAGAATGACATCTAGTGTCTAATTAAACACTGATTTGTCTCAGACCTATAAAGTTGTCTAAGTTCTTTACTGGGTAAAGGTTGGATACCTGTACTTCGTTGTGATCTGAGACCACATTTGCTCAGTAACAAACTCAGACCAATCCTGCCACTAAAACATGCTGCTCTTTTTAGTACACTTGCTTGCTTCTTTGTGAGAGGCAAGAAAGTTGCTTCTGGTTTTGCTTTTTTGGCTGGAGCACCTCTTCTATGCAGACAGAGAGAGCTGGGACTCTTCAGCCTGGAGAAGAGAAGGCTTCAGGGAGGTCTTACAGCAGCCTTCTAACACCTAAAAGGGCCTACAAGAGAGATGGGGCAGCACTTTTTACATGGCTTCAAACTGAAAGAGAGTAGGTTTAGAGTAGATACTAGGAAGAATTGTTTGCTTTGAGGCACTGTAACAGTTTGCTTTGAAAAGCTGTAGAGGCCCCCATCCCTGGAATTGTTCAGGTTTGATGGGGCTCTGAGCAACCTCATCTAATGGAAGGTGTCCCTGCCCATGGCCAAGGGTATGGAACTAGCAGGTCTTTAAGGTTCCATCAGTTCAAACCATTCTGAGATTCTGTGATTACCAGTGAACTATTGTTTTGTATTTGTTCAAGCTACTTCTGCTTTTATAAGCATCCTGACTGCTAAATGCATATCTAAGATAACTGGTTTAATACTGTATCAATCACCAAGAGTTAACTTGGTGTTATCTCCTACTAATTCCAGTGATGCCAGTATTGTTATTGCTTTTATAAATTGCACACAGAACCTTAGCTACCACCAGTGTTGTTATCAGATACTGTGCATATCTACAAGTTGAATGTTAAAAGGTTTTCTATTTCAGAGTTTTACCTGCTATTATTTATATATTAATTTCTCTAGGACTCTATATCTGCCAGATATATATACACAATGAATGTGTTATCCACGGAAGCATCCTTTTCAACTTGAGCTGGAGCGTGGCATTATTTGTACTCCTCTTTTAATTGTAGACAGTTTTGGATCTATCTTTGCCATTCCTTTTGCCTTTGAGAATGTTCCTCCATACCTTCCAACCACCAAATTAGTACCTTAATTTCTCGTGTCTCAAGTGGTCTACATCTGACACTGTCATTTATTGATTGCATTATTTATGATGTTACTGATGCTCAGCTATAGCATTTATTCTCATTATTCTTCCCAACTGCCTTCTTCTTAATCTAGTCAATAAGAGAAGCATTGCCTCAATTTCAGCTACATATGAACTCTGGACAGCTTGCTCCAGATGACAAATCAATTGCAGTACTCAATACCAATCACAGAGCTCTCCTTGCAGGCTTTACAGCAGAAATCCTTATTGCTGTGTTGCACCCTTAGATGCTATCTGTTAAATGATGTCAGCTATCTTTCACTATTCATTACTGCACACTGTGTGAAGACTCTCAAAATTATTTTTATAGTGGCAGTGCACATAACATTTCCCCTGTTTTTCCCACAATGTCATACCTTAGTTCACTAATTTTCAAGTAAATCTGCCCACAGCCCTGCTTTCTTCTCATAGACAAATTAATATGATTATGTAATTTATGTTCAATCACCTCACTGGCAAATCTAAGTGCAGTAATTAGTAATTAATTGTTGAATTATGGCTATTCAAACAGCACAAGTGCTAACTATAAAATATTTAAATGTAAAGGCATTGTGTAGGGGAGAAAAGAAAAAATCTTCTCAAGAAAGAATTTGAGAAAACCATGCTGTATTCTCAAGAAAATTCTGCATAGCATAAAACACTGTGCAATAGTTTACCTGCATATTGGCCCAATATTGTCCAAGAGTAGGTAGGAGTATCATCAATAAACTAATCCTTGTTAGGGAAAGAGAAACGATTGTGTCCTCATAATTCAGAATGCTGATCGGCATATTAAAAGCACAGGAGTTTATTTGATTCATAGTATCATGGATTCTTTGTGTCTGTAGGTCTAAGCAGCTTTTAAAATATTCTAAGAGGTCTTAGGTGCAATTAGCAAGGATTTTGTACATCTGATTGAATATCAGAAATATGTTACCCACTATAATAATTGTATGGACAGTTATGAATGTATTGTTTATAAAAATAGAGAATATAACCATGTTAAAAATTTATTTTCCTCCAAAAATTTTATTTGTATAAAAAGGCTGAATTCAAGTTAGGTTTGATATAACTCTCAAGGAATTGCAGATTTGATTTCACACTGCCACATACCACAGCACCAATCACACACACTTTTTTGGATAGACTTGATTTGTACTCTGCTAGACTCAGTCCTGTGGTTCCCATCTGTTTCTGGAATGAAATTACCTAATTTTAAAGCCCTTCTATGTATGACTATGACATTACTTTCCAGAAGGTAATGATAAATAGAATTTATAAGATTTATAGGCCACCTCAGTTTAGCCTGCTAAAGAACAGCACAGAGCTACCATTTTCACAGAGGATAAGCGAAGATGAGCCAGGGAGCATTCTCTTGTCAGTGAAGGGCCCATACTGATCATTAGACTAATTAAAGTAATTTTCTGTCCCTACTTATAGAAGGCATAGAAAAGAGATTCCCTCTCTTCTCTTGCTTTTCACAAGCAAGTACTTTCCTTTTCTGGAATCATAAGCACTTTATGTTAGGAAGTTTTTATTTCAGAGTGTGTGTATATATATATGTATGCATGTACCTATGCATATAAACCTCTTTGTTTGAGAGGAATGTTAAAAGAGAAGGGGTTTTTATATTTGCAGATAGCATCCTGATATATAAGACAGACAGCATGGAAAATCTTAATATACACAGCTGATTCAAGATTGTGGTAAAGAACTTGGGTTTCTTTTCAGAGCTCCTGTGCGGTTCCAGAACTAACAGGCATCATAAATGTGAATCAGTTTAGGAAGCATCTCTTTTACTTCCACAATGGAGAGAGGTTATGTTCAGAGCTGTATTCCAATGTTAGGAGAAGCAAATTAAAATATGTGTCTTGGTAAAGGCTAATTAAGATGTAGCACCTAAGTAAGCCCCTATAGTTACCTGCCCTAGTCACTATACAGGATATTTTTCTGGAGGAATATTTTAAGATTTTATTGAACATATATTAAGGGTAAACACTTGTTAAAATGCTGAAAAAAATTGTATATCCTCTAACTATGCCTTTTTTTCTTCAAGATTTCATATAAATACTCCAGTAATAAGTAAGAAAACAGAATTCATATTCTATAATTAAGACGTGGAAAAAGATACTAACAAAGAGAAGACCAAATAATTCAAAATATAAAGCACATGAAATTTCTAGCAAATTAGCAACTAACTTTAAATCCATTTACTTCAAACACACTTAGGAAATATAAAGCCATGTTTAGTAATAGTGAAATATTGTAAGCAATTTTTAACAATATATTTTAAATACAAAGCTAAACAGTCATCCTAAAGACTGTTGTGGAGGGCCATGAATATGATAATTTCAAGTCATACTGCCTTTACTAAGCTAACATCCAAAACAGAACTGCTGGAAACTATAAAAAGGGAAATAAGTAGAGTTCTAAGTTGTTTCTATCAATACTAATTACATGTCTGCAACAAGGTTAAATTAGTTGACTCTGTAGTCAATATTCTCAGGGTAGTCTGGGGTTTATGTCTTAATAATTGCGTCTTTTTCAACAGAAGAAATTAAAATTTCAGTGTTGTGATATAGGCTCTCCCCTTATCCCTCTACTCCTTCAATATTTTCACTAGTTAAAAAGGTTTTTCTGAGTAACAAGGTATCTGAGGCGCATATAGTTAAACTGAATTAATTTCTAGTGGAGCTACAGTTCAAATCAGTCATACTGAAAGAAATAAAATTAGTAAATTCAGATATCCAGATATTGATGGAAAATCAGAAGAGCCCTCTGAGTGAACTTTACAGTTATGGCATATGCTTATTTCACTGCAGCAAAATTTGTTGGTCATTGTAAATTATAAAAATGAAAACAAGTTAAGGAAATGTCTAAGTGCAGTTATTCCTTTAAAAGTCTTATAGCTAAACCAAGATTTGTAAAAATAAGACAATTATACAAATTGTAGATATGATTTTCAAAAATTTATGGTTTCCTGATCTGAGTCCTGTTTTCTCAGGAGCAATTATGAAAAGGTTAAAAATTCATTGTACATTTACAAACAATTGAATGAAATCCAGTAAGTCTGCATATTGCAAAAGACAGACCCTTCCAGAGCTGCAGAAACATCACTAGAACAGGTTTTCTAGAAGAATGGGCCAGAAAATAAATACAACACAGATATATTGAAAAATATTGAATAAAATGATACATCTTTTAGAAGATAGGATACATTATAATGATAAAAAATTGGCTAAAAATAATTTGTTTTGTTCCACTGTTATTAATGAATATTGGCCTCATTTTTTAAGACAGAAATTATTATGCAGTTCTCCATGTAAATCACTAGCTCTGTATCCACTTGGTCCTTTAGAAGATCAGCCTCAAATCTATGTAATTTTTTTCATTAAATTATCCATAAAAAAAACTCTTGATGAAATATTAGTTAATATCTACTGCAATTTTGAAAATGATAGAAGTAAACATTAACCAGTGGCTACCAAAACTATACTGACAAAGGAAGAGTCAAGAAGGAGAATAAAACACAGGATACAAAAATCTCATTTTGGTTTTGAGCATTATAGATGAAATATTTACCTTGGCACAATTGTCAGTATACTAATTTTTGTGCAGGTCTAAGGCTAAATACAGTAGGCAGATAATTCTTGTTTTCAAAAATTTAAATACTACTTTAGAAAATTTATATTGACACTGAGAATGGCAAGGACATATTGTGAAAGCTTTATGTTTTGATGTATAATTAAAGAAAGAAAGGATGTGATTGTATTTCTGCTATGTGATACAGCACTTTGTTTTTGGAAACACTTCAAAATTTCCTTGAGTTTCTTGATATTTTGCCCTCAGGTGATAGAACTGAGGGGGGAAAACAGCCATAATCCTGATATATAGCACATCTCCTTCACTATTTTCTTAGTCTTAGTGAAAGAAGAAAGTTTTTCACAAAAGAGAAAACTGGTTATAAACGCAATAGGAATCTTCATGAGGAAAAATAATCAAAGCAAAATAAAACAAAAACAACCAAAAACTCACTGTGAAGAATAATTTTAATTTTTACAGCCTTGACAATATGCCATTAGCTCAGAAGACAAAACTGCAAGGAAGTCATACAAGGCTTTTATTGTCAGGGTATGAAGTGGAGCAGGGAAATATTAAATTTCAAACTGCATTCACTTTCAAATCAAGATTTGTCAGAAAATGTTTTTTTTTAAATAGTGGTTATCCTTAACTGTCAAAACACTGCTTACGTGCTGTCTGGAAAAATTATTATTCATATTCATTTGTCAGTACTTCTCCCACTCTTCACAGTCAAGCAATGTTAAAATTCAAGTCAAATTTAGTTTTTTGTCAATGATATTTATTGCTCCTAAATACTGATATGTAGACAAACCTTTCCTGTTTCTTAATGCTGCTTTCACACGTAGCTGCACTGTATTTCACCCTAACCCTTTATAATTTCTGAGTGGATAGTTACATTTGGGAGAGGAACAGGATCTTCTGTTAGGAAGAGATAGTAAAGTCTTTTTGGTCTTTCAATTTAGTGATTTACATTATTTTTTGACATGCTACAACATCAAAGAATGCCATTCTACAAAAGCCTGACCATCACATTCTAGACAGTTTGCTTTGCATAATGTATCTCCTTTAGGGTTTCCATATAAGTTGACAGTATGACAGTTAAATCTCTTCATGCACTTCTATCACTTCACATTAATAAAATGTCAAACTTTCTATGCACACTGAAGTAAAATATGTACAATATGTAACACAAAATCAAAACATGCACAACCAGAGAATGATTGTAAACAGGGGTAGTTGGTATCAGACTGAAATCTAGAAATTACAGTCTCCTAGGTATAATGGTTTCATTAAAATGTTCAAACAGTGTCTCCAAAGCTAATTTTCTTTCCAAAGTACCCATGCATAGAAAGTACAGCAATAAGACATCCCCCTGCTATGCCTTTCTGAATAGTAGATTAACTGCAGAACTAGAATGATGTCAATTTGTTTCAAAATATTGCAGCAAAGCTTTTGAATGGATGAGCAATTACTAACAGAGGGTGCAATTATAACCGAGTCACAGGGAATGCTTTAATATGGTTCTTCTCCCATGTACAAGGAATAACAAGAAAATGTAATGAAAGAGGAATAATGAGACAGCTGGCTTTGACAGCACCTTGGCAGCCATCACTAAGAAAATAAGTGCATTAGTTCAGTGAGGTCCATTCTTCAAGACATCTAAAGAGGGATGAGGAAAAAGCATCTTGTCAGAGAGTAGCCGAAAGCTACCACCAACAGTGGCGGCATAAGATTTACTTGAATCAAAACAAAATTTAGCTTTCTACACTAATTAACACCAAAAGCAGTCATTTGGGCAGTTTTTACTAGACCATCTTTGCTTTTTTTTTTTTTTTTTCTCTTCTTATCCCAGATCCTCAACTTGTTTTTTTAACTCTTTGAAGATGAAATAAAAATCTGCTTGTGACCTCTCTATTCCACACGCTCACTCAACTATTCACTCTTTTGTTTCTGAATGAAATTTTTACAAAGTGCTTTTTGCCATTTGTCACATTAAGGGGGCTTAACACTATTTCTGCACTTAAATAGGTCCTGCCTGGAGCCAGCTGGTCTGCCTAGGCAGGCTTGGGAGGAAGAAAATTAAGTTTCAGAAGCAATGGGCTAAATTCTCCTTTCAATTATCCATTGTAATCTTATTACATACAAAATCAATGATACAATGTGCTCCCATGTTTTGCTAGTAGAATCAATATAATTGTCCTTATGGTATTCAAATGCTACAAACACGGCAAATGTTTTTATTAAAGATAGATAACTGCAACAAAGCCCCAAACATACAGAAGCTTTATCTAGACTACTGCCAAAGTTCATTTTGTTGAACAATGTTCTTAAAGTACCAAAAGCTGGAAGAAACCAAACACTGAGATCAAACTGTGCTATGCCCAGTTCTGGTCTCCTCAGTACAAGAGGGGTATAACAAAGGGTCACAAAGACGACTGAGGGACTGGAGCATCTCTTCCATGAGGAGTAGCTGAGACACTGGGTCTGTTTAGTCAGGAGAAGAGAAGGTGACCAGGTTACTATATAAATTCCTGGAGTAAAGGTGCAAAAGGGACAGAGTCAGGCCCTTTTTGATGATGAAGAACCAGAGACAATGGGCTCAAACTGAAACACTGGATGTTCCCTTTGATCACTAGGAAAGGCTTCTTACTGTGATATTGACTGATCACAGGTTGTCCAGGGAAGTTGTAGTGTTTCCATCCTTCCATATGTCCAAAAGCCACCTGGACACGTTCTTGGGTAACTGACTCTAGACATCCCTGCTCGAGTAGGGGCTCTGGTGCACATGACCTGGCAACATCCTTTCCAGCCATGACCATTCTATGATTCGGTGATTCTCTGGAATAGCCACATACTTGCTATAAAACCTTGTGGGGGAAAAAAGATATGAACGAAGGTATGCAACAGTACAAACTGTTTCTTCAGCTCACTACTTCTACACCTACTAATACATTGTCTTCAGAGTGCTCCTGTCTAAATAACCCACTCAGTAGAAGGAAGGTATTAGCATACCTAATCTGATAGTATACTTTAGATTTGAAGGGTTTTCTTGTAGGCTTTTTTGGGGTTTTTAACAGGCTTGCAGTTATCTACAAACATGAAATAAATCCATTAAAATGTATTCCATCTTTATTTGTGATTTTTTTCCCCTAAGGTACAGATAATTGAATTGGAATCATTGATCAGTATCACTGTTCATAAAAGTGCTAATCCCTGTCCACTCAGCTATAATAAATTACCATTATCAGGTTTCAGAGCTCCAATGCAGCATTCAGCTGTTCTTTGTCTTGTAAGAAACATCAAATAGACCTTTACTATCCTAACACTGGGTATCAAAGTTAAGGTTTGTTTGGGCAGAAGCTACAGCATCAGGTGCATAGTGCTATTGGCATATATGTATGTAATGGAAATTGCCCTCTTTATTGCCATTTGGAAGTATTCCTTTTGACTTTCGCACATATATATATTTCTGAGCTCTTTATTACTACTTGGAATTGCCACTGGTACTATCTGCGTGAGCAAGAAATATTATTTTACTATTAAACATATAGTTCTTAGTACTATAATGATATCTAGGAGTACAAGAGAGACGGACTATGACTATTGTGCTACAGCTTCTAGAACTGTAGGACTAAAATAGGGTCACTCCCCTAAAAAGCTTTAAAAAGTCTTTCTGATTCTTTCTGGTTTTGTGTTGTAATTCACACTTACTTTCCACTTCCTAGAATATTCTCAAAGTTTGCATAACAATTGAGGAAATCTAGAGGCAGAATTAAAGCACAAAGACATTGTCTTTCATATTTCATCAGCAACCACTTGCATTTCCCTGTTGTTATAGTAAATACATCCCAGAGCAATCCAAACAGGAAATTAGGTCCTCTGGCTTCCTCCACCATTTTTCAGAAAAGTCTGTGCATGAGAAGATAGCCTACTTCCTAGACTATATTAACACATGATAATTATATTTTCAAAGCAAAAAGGAGCACATGTCCTTTGTAGTCTTTGATGGTAACTTTAAATTGCACTCATTGCTTTACAGCATGTATCTCACTCTAATGAAAAATAAAGTTATAATGCTTAATAATTGCTTACTGCCTTCCAACTTCAAAGTGCTTTGTAAATATGACCTAATTCATCAAAATTTTCAGTACTCAAGGGAGTTGGGTACACAACAAGCAGAGATAGGATAAGCAAGGCAAACAGGGCTAATGGTCAAGTTCTGTAATTTTTGCCCAAGCATGTCCTTGCTCAGGATTTTACTTAAACAACAAATGAATCTAAGAAAGTAGGTAAAAATTTTCTAAATCTCAAATTATAGCAAATGTGCAGTGCAACTGTCATCGTTTTTTTGGTGTTTGGCAAAAATGCGTTCAGAAATCTCCATAACTCTGCACAAAACCTTTGGATAAGGTTTTTTCTGCGAGGCCCCCAGAATCTGCATGTAGCAGATATAAATTCTTTTGTCCACATCGCAAAGCAAGTAAGCTTCTTACAGACTTCTACTACCAGTTTTGTCTTGCTTATATCTTCCTATGAGAAGATTTGGCTACTTGGCTCTCATTGTATGTGGGCCCCTTATGGAACCAATTCAACTTTTCCCCCAAAAGCTTCCTATTCTGCCAACACAGAATGCTTTTCCTTGCAATCTCTGCAGCTTGCAAACACAGGACTACAGTAGACCTGTGGCTTTGAATTCAAGCACATCCATCTAAAGGAAAAATATTATTCCTGAAGGTATGACTACACCACAGAGGAAGCATCATTTCCATTATTTGTTCATCTCCATCTATAACTTTATATGATCAGTGGAAACATGAATGAAAATATCAAATGTTTCAATAGATGAATTCTGAAGTAAATGATTAATCATATTAATCATATTTAGCATTAGCAGTATTTCTTAGTCCCTTTTTCTAAACCTTAGTCAATGCAAAACAACAAATGCATGGTTTCAAGCTATTTTACTGGGGAAGGATATAATAAACTAATATGAATAGATGTTTTATAATGGCACATATAAATTTTAAGATATCTGTGCATATACACTCTACATATACATGCATATGCAAATATTTTCATACATAAATATATATTAATAAAAATAGATCACTATGAAACAAATTATTAGAGAAAGAAATATTGCTGATATTGATATCTATACATATACATAAGTGCTCAGATAAAGCATCTACTTGTCCTTAGACAGTTATGTAACTAATTGGAAAATATCAGCTATGCTTTCAGAACTGTTAGGGTTATTAGGATGATGTTAAAAAATAAGATAAACTCTATACAGTTTATATTTAAAAGAGCCAAGAGACATCTTATTTGAAGAAAGAATCTTGTTTATCTGCTTCTGATACTTTTTTTCTAGTATTCCTGTTAGTTATGGCTACCACTAAAAAAAACAAAGGGAGGAGAGAAGGAAAGAAAGTAAAAAAGCAGGCAAAGGAAGTGAGAAAAGCAAAAAACCAAGAAAGTAAGAAAGCAAGTGCAAACAAGCAGGAAAGAAAGAGAGAGAGAAAGAGAGAAATAAAAGAAAGAGGAAGAAACAAAAGCAAGAGTGAAAGAATGAGAGAGAGAAGAGATAAGGAAGGAAGGAAGGAAGGAAGGAAGGAAGGAAGGAAGGAAGGAAGGAAGGAAGGAAGGAAGGAAGGAAGGAAGGAAGAAAGAAATTGTCTCATCCATCTCTTTTCTATGCTAAATGCTGAATGTCCACATAACAGTTGGAGATAGTATAGCGTCCTAACTCAGAGGCATTATCCCACAACTTGCCAGGAGTAGTTAAGCCAATAAATTGCTGAAAATACGAAGGAAAATGAATGGAGAAAAATGCATCCAGCTTTGTACAGGAATTATCTAGACTAAACCACCCCTTGTGTGGGATGTTCTCTCATCTTAAATTGGATTAATGACTATGACCATAAACAATGCTATTGTGTTTTATTCTAATCCAACAGGAAAGCATAAATTACTACTGTAAAGCACTTTTTAAATTAATATTTGGCCACTAGAGCCTTGGCGCTTTTTGCATATAAAACCACACATTCTGCGCACTTTCAGGAGTGCTTTTGCCATTTTATGCTGGTACAGCACTTGAGCATTTCGGTGAACATGTTCATTGGCTGAGAAGAAATGAAACTGTGTTTTCATTTACCAAAATTCTGTGGGGCAGGAGGTAAACCAGTGCAGAAGATGCTAGAATGAGTGCTAGAAGGCATCCAAAATGCTTCTCCTTCCAGAGGAATAGATAAACAGCAGTATTAGGCTTATAATAATGTGATCTCTCTGTTAGTTTCGATAATGCCATATTTTACTCTGCTTGTAGTTGGTTTTATGCGTTTAATGAACTCAGATGTAAGTAGATCAATAGAACATACTGTGTAAGTAAATCAGTAGTAGTTAAAAGGTCAAAGTTTGGATCTAATCAGAAAAAAAAGCCCACACCACTCTTTAAAATGGCCATGTGGTAGTATATCTATCTACTGTACGTGCCTGATTATCCTGCAAGCTTCCCTGAAGCTTCCCACATCACCTGAATCGTCCCATTAAACTGGCTATACTGTGCAGGGAAAGAAGGAGATTTATAAAAGCTGTAGGATAATGTCTCTGCTCTGCAGTTTCCAGTTACAATCCAGAAGTTACAAGAAACAAATGCCTGATCTGCTAATTCTGGTCGGTTGCAAGCACACCGCGTTTGGTACTATGGATTCAACAGCAATCCTCAGTCAGCAGCACGTTGAAGTGCCTTGGAAGAGCAGCCACCAGCAGAAGTGAGACAAAGTCTCCCCAGTCTCTGTATGCCCAAAATATGATCATCTCCTGGATCTGCTCCAGCTGGTAAGAGGGAGGAATGCAGTGAGGGCTCTACAGTGGCTGGCTACATGGATTGCTCACTGCTGGGCTCAGGCAGGGGTGGTGGACAGCTACTGCCATCATCACAGTACGTGCACATAGGAGATGGAGCCTTAGTGCCTGAGATGTGTGAGAGAGGAGCCACCGAGCTCCTGCCATGCACGAGGCTGAGGACCACACTGCCCTGAAACAGCCCTTCCACAGACAGTAAGTTTATTGAACAAAATTACTCCTAAATTAGCAGCCACCTATTTATTAATAATAGAGTTAGGAATGAGGGAAAAAAAGAGAAAGCTCGCAAGTTTATTCTATAAAATGGAGTATAAGAAGTATCAACAAACAAACAGAAAAACAAACCAAAAACAACAACTACCAAAAGAAAAAAAATTGAGTCCTACTATTATTTTGTGGTGGTTTGGGTTTGACTGGAGGGAACGTATGCTTGGTATTATTTAATGCACAAATTTATCTCAGTGGTAATATTGTCATGATGTTTTTTACAGAGGAAATCAGTTGAAACAGCTTACTTATTTGGTTTTATTGTTCCTGCTGCAATAGAAACCCGAGCATGCCAATGCTGTGCTAATATGTGTAAACCATAAAATTACCCTGGCTGGGGACTACAGCTCGAACTAACTGAACCAGACAGCAGGCTGCTTTCATTACCCACCCTTAGTGAAACTAGAATATTGAGAAGCAAGAATAAAAAGTGAAAAGTAAATTAGGAACTGATTTAATAAATTCCTGTGAACAGCTTGCTAGTCACATTAAAAAAAATCACATACAATATATTTTACCAAACAAAGATTTGCAGAAGCAGCAGATTTCGAACATAATAATTTATTGTATTAATATAGGAGAGAAGACATTAATAAAGGAGAGAAATCGAAGGTGTATCTAATTACTGCAGTCTTGATCATGTTTACTTAAATAATGCTACTGTTTACCTTATTGTGTTTTTTTCCATTTTCCAGTGCTTTTCCTTATAATATAAATTTTTTACATTGAACACAAATTTTAGGGAAATTATCCATGATGACTCTTATGTGCATTTTGCCAAGAACATACTAAATTTTATTTAATTGCTCTTAATAAAATCAAACAAGGTCATCAGAAAGTGTAAGAAATAGGATAATAAGAGAAAAATCCATCCAAAATGATTCAATCAATTCATCAATCACGCAGCTGGGAGTAAATTCTGTACTATTTGGCTCGGGGTAACATTTGCTTAAGCACTATTCACATGCTTAGTAGAACCCATGCTTACAAGCTTGGTTGAACCAATGTTTGGAGTCACAAAACTGAACCAGGGTATTAGTCTTCCTTATTCCTATTCCTACAGAATTCCTCCAAAATATTAACTAGTTGCCAAAAGCTATGCCTAATTATGGAATTTAATACTAAAGCAAATCCAGCTTTGAAATACCTTGTTAGATCAAAATCATCATGGATTCATGATGCAAATCACTGATCATGTGGAAACGCCAGCTGCTGATTCAAAGGAGTGCAAAGTAGGGCTTTTTTTGGAGAATCAGCTTTACACTGGCAAGCTTGAGACTGCACAAATACTGTCTGTCCACTGCTGCCCAGCAAAAACCAGAGTAAAAGTGAGAGGTCAACATAAACTCTGTATATGTGTTCTGGCTAATTTTCCAGAAATAAAATTGTGTGTCCATTCCTCTTTCAGATGAAATTTGCACTCCTGGGTCACCCAGTAGCACAGAGATCAGGTATTAACAGTAGTGGAATGAAAGCCTAATTACATTTACTGCAAAATGAGTATATTAAGAGTTCTCACCACAGCCAGAGTATAGAGAGAATTAATTCAAATCCCTGTAAATCCCAGAGACCCTTTATCTCATTCTATTGTGTAAAATTCAACAACATAGTAATATTCCACAACTTATTTTTCTATTTTGAAATTGTCTTGATGATATATATCAACATTCAGGGAAGCTTGCAGGATAATCAGGCACGTACAGTAGATAGATATACTACACAAGCAAAAGATAACAGTAGAAACTAAAATACAAAATCCTAAATAATACCTCATTTCAATACCATCAGTATCCAAACTACAATTCAAAAATGTCTTCTTATCCAAATTATTTAATAGAGACGGATTCTTGGTCAAATTCCAAAACCTGCCTTGGCTGGAACAAAAAATTACCTACTAGACACTCCCTGAAACATCAGAACATAACTTAATCCATTAACTGATTTGAAAATTGTAAATAAGTTATTCATGTAAGCAAAAATGCTTTACTGCAAATTATTGGCAAGAAAAAAATGCCATGTTTGGAAATGCCATGTTTCTTTCCATGTTTGGAAGATAAGTAAATTGACAGCAGCAATTATCCTGTTTTGTCTAGACACCTTTGCAGGAAGATGAGCTACCCAACCCAACATCAGAAGCTGAAAGCTAATGACTTGATGCAACTGCCATTTTCTCATTTCCCTTTCATCCTATTACATGAAACTACCTGGTTGCTATTATGTTAAGTAGACTCCGTACCCTTGTAAGTGCAAGATGCCAGAATCTCTTCAAAAAGTGCCTTCCCTTCCTGTATCACAATAAGAACCACAGCATCAAAGCTCCACCCCTCATTTCAAGTAAAGAGCTTCTTGAAGTGAAACCTCCATTTGTTTCCAAGGTAACAAAGAAAAACTCAACTCCAGCCTGTTTCTGGCTTTAAAAGTAAAAATTAAACAAGTGATGGATATATCCATCCATATCCACCTTGCTTTAATGGAGTATTTGTCAAAAGTTAATGATTGTACCAAGTAGAATGGAAAAAAAATTAAATATATTTAAAATAAAGAGAAAAATTTGGAATAAATAATATCAACAAAAGATTACAAATGCCAAGACATATTTACATTCACAGCCCTACCTCTGTAAAAAGCATACATAATTTAATGAACCAATTTAGAAATTGCATTGTCTTTTTTTAATCCTTAGGATAAATATGAGTTTTGCTTTAATGGCTTGTGTGTATTGGACCCACTGGCTAACAGTATTTCAAAACACTTACGACGCATTTTGCAGTACTAAAGTTGGGTAAAGTATATTTTTAGTTATTGTTTCACAATTGAAGGGCTTTTCAAGAATAGAGCATATTGCAACTTACAGACAGTGATTTCAACTTGGAGGGAAGCAATAAACTAATCAGGGTCATAATAGAAGCACAGACCGTACTGCAGTCCTTGGGACAGAAGCATTTTCTTTGGAACTGAAAACTGCAAGTTGCAGTCTTGGGAAATCGAAATATATGCCCAGACAGAAACGAGAGGAGTAAATATGATTGCAAATTTTTCATTACCACTTAATTGCCATAATTCTGATCTCCATCTTTAACCTTTCCCACCCAATGCTACCCACCATTTTCCTTAACAGATTTCATTTAAAACGTACCATAGGTACCAGCAACTCATACACAACATGGTAAATTTCCCAGTTAGCCTACTTTGGATGGTATTTTTGAAAAGAACTTTCTCTGGTGGATCACTGGGTCACATATTCCAAATCCATTTCAGTGTCTTCTCCCACACAGATTCAGGCAATTTGATTTTTGTTTTTGTCTGAGAGAAAGCACAAAGAAATGCAAGGCTCCAAGTTACTTTTGATTCTGTCCTTGAACTTCTGCTTGCTACTTTCACTTTATTTTTTGTTTGAACCACTTCAGTCACAGAAGTGGAAAACAAGTAACTAAAACCAATTTTAATGAAATAAATCAGAATTATACTCTTACTATCACTAATCATTTGGATAACTTCAGCAAACAACTTATTTATGCATATGACCCGCAAGCCTGTTTGTGTGTGAAGATTGAGCTATACAAATCTACTCATATTTAATGACACATAAAGAGAAAAATAGTCTGAACAGTAACAGACCAGATAGATAATATAGAGATGCCAAGCTGCATCAGGTAGAATGGGATTCTGAAGAGAAACATCAAAAGAAATTCCAATTATTCAACCACTACTTTTTCTCATTTAAGTATCCTTCTCCCAAATCTTCTTTATCTTCTTTATGATTTGCTTTCCCTTCTTCAGAATTAAAAGGACTATCGCAGATCTTATACTCAAGAGTATATCTAAAACTGATTGTTTTGACTTTTGACAGGAAACTTTGGTCAAAGAAAACACCCTGAAAATTGACTGTAGAGGACTCTCCTTGCAAACTTCAGCTGCAGCCCAAAGAAAATTGCTTCCTTCAAATTCCTCCTGCATCCTAAGTAAAGGCTGCCTTAAAAAAGAATACAACAAACAAGTTTAACTGAAAATGTCCAACAGAAAAAAATTTTGCCTGCTAGGACTGCTTAGCCAAACATGTCTACTAAACATTTCAGTGCCATTTCATCTCTCCTTCCAACCTCAGGTATGATCAGTCTCAATACCTGAAAAGATTTTGTTAGAAAAAACTGTTTCACATAAAAAGATAAATAAATAAGTTGATAAATAATAGAAATTTTCTTTTATCCTTGCCCTTTTAAACTTGCATATATACTCAATTTTCTCAAAGTGCATATTAGCATCAGAATAAGAAGGCATCAAGCTGTGTTGAAGCAGTTTGTTTTAAACACTAAAGTATGCAGAAAAAGGTACACTCTTAGCAGCGTGGCATGCATTTTTCCAATTTGGTTAAGTGAGGTAAAAAAATCTGGACAGGTCTTTATCAGCTCATTTGGAAGCCCCACCCCAGCTTGACTTCAGACTCATCTGAAAGGATATTGTACGTGACTTCTTGTCTTTTTTCCTAAATTATCACGGTATAAGCTGTTTCTGTAGATTTTTGGTACTTGCAAACTAAAGCCAAAGTAAAATTAAAATAGTAGTTCCAAGTATCATCACACTTGGGGCTCTTGCTGGCTCCCTGGGGGGCCCCATGGGCACTGGACTGTGACAGCACAAAATTCCTTTTCAGTCAAAAGCCAGGGTGAGAAGCAGAGAAGTTCCACTCAGTCCACCAACGATCCTGAAATGACAAAGAGGGACCAACACTCCCAGAAGCACAGTTGTTTCCTCAGGGCATGCAGGTCCCAGTGTAAGAAGCTAAATAAGCCCTTTGCTGTCTGTAAGAGGACACTCTGCTATCGTCTTCCTGCTTTCGTTCACAGAAGTCAAGAAGGCTTTTTTACAAGAGGATAATATATATATTTATAATGCAGACAGAGGGGAAAATAAATGGAACGTGTGTTTCTAAATATTTTACAAATAGTGTTCCCCTTCTGTGTTATTTACCAGAACATTTCCTCCCTGTCCCATTTTTAGCTAAACAAGAGTTGGAACAAAAAAAAAAGAGGGAATGTTGGCCTACTGATCAAAAAAAATCACTCTCTGTGGTCATAGGTGTCCCATGTTTATTGCGTTTTTGTTTGTTTGTTTGTTTTCCTGGGCTAAGCAGTAAAAGCCAGTAATTTTACAACTGGGGATTTCAAATATAATTTAGTTTACTTGTTCTTCCTGAGATGATTTATCTTTCTCCTTTCTATTTTGAATGGATTTTATCTCTATATCTTCCAGAGCTGATATAGCTCCGCAGGTATTTCTCATTTCCAAGCAAAGTCTGTTTAAATGAATTTTGTAAGCCTGTGTTATATACAGCGTCAGTTGTCAAAAAATAATGTATATAAGAACATGATTAGAATAATTTTTCAAAGAGTTCTAAGTGAAAGCTTTGAATTTATAGCTTATAAAATAGCATCTCTCTAAGAGAAAATAAGAATTTCTGTGGTTTTATGGAAGTGATGAGCACAGCTTTATAGGGAATTCTGAGTTCAACTTTCCAGGCTGGAAGGGGAATTGAAGTTTTAGTCAAAGCATCTTGTCAGAAATTAGAGAATTTAATTTTGGTATAGAATAAGCTTTCTGTCAATTCAAAAGCAAACCTTCTACTTAACTGATGGATTACAATTATTTTAAAAGTACCATTCCAAATATTAGCAGGGTATATTAAAAATGTTCAAGTTAAGAATTTCTCTCTAAAAAATTCAACAGAAATCTATTTCATCATAACCACTGGGTTACTTTCTTTTAAATAAGCACAGGGTTAATTATGTAAATATACTTGTGTAAAAATAATAAGGGATCAGAGCTAAGCTTGACACCTTTATAACATACACATTGCTGCTTTTGTTCTGCAAACATTAAAACATTTTGGACTGGCATTAGTATAACTTATTCTCCATTCTATATGAACTTTCAAGCTGCAGTTTTCCTTCAAAATAGCATTTGGAGTGTGCAGAAGGTTAATGTCACTCATGTTTATACTGTATAACCAAAGTATCAACTATGCCTGCCCTGAAAAACAAGTGGAGCACACCTACACTGCTTTCAGTACTTAAATTGTCTCTACTCAGCACTACGGTGTGCACAAGATATGTATATACCTCAAATGGGAAATAAAGGTGAACTAAGCAAATATTTGTGTTTTGACATACAGACTTCCTTGTGAGAAAAACTTTTATTAGACCAGACTGCTCTCAGGTCCATTAATATCAATATGTGGTATTAATATCAACTTATTAGATTTATACTGAGAGAGAGGTGGAATTATATTGATATTAATTGTATAACTATTTCAGTACTCAGTGTATCCCTAGGATTGTGGCCTGATGCCCTAATTTAAGAAAGCACCTAGAGGGACCTGCTTCAAACTCCCCTGTAAGGTCATATCTTGCAAAATTGCAAGAGTTTTACATTGCAGAGATAAGCTCAGTTCAGTTACATACTATATAAATTTCTCACAAATACTCATCTGAAGCTATGACTTGGCAGGGATGAGGAGGTAGTAGAAGAAGGGGAAGTAGAAAGAGGAGAACAGGGATCTGCGATCTGCTCATAGGTAATGAGAAAATTTCAACCAGGTGGAGTTGACCACACTTCCATAAAAAAATGCTAATCAAAAGGCACCCCCAACTACCTGAGCAGATTTTGTACTATGGAGACAAAAGACAAAATTTCTCAATAACCCTTACACCATCTCCCATGTCCTCTGGTCCTTCTTCAGTCTTGTCCAAAACCTATTTCCCAACAATCTGACTTCCAAAGATTAAAAAAAAAAAAAAAAGTTTTTTACAGGACAATGGCGATTCTTTGCAGCTTGAAGCACTTGAGCTTGAAACGGAACATGGAGTGTCTGTAGCACATCTCATTGCTCCACCTGAAATGGAAACACATATTCAGTTCTCTTCACCCAAGTGGAAAAGTGGGCTTCAAAGGGATCAGGATCAGATAGAGTAAGTGGTCTTGCTTTTAGATGTGTAAACCAGAACAAATACCTGGACATCAAAGGAATGGTAAAGGAACCATTTTAGAGTGCAATAGACTTATATTTCATGACTTCTGATTTTCATGAGTCATGAGCACCCTTTGTAGTTACAAATGAAGATTTATAAGAAAAATATTTCTAAACAAAAAGGTCATTATTTCACAATCAGAGGGGTGAGAATTTTTCTTTGTCCAATATGGCATAAAGCTCAGCTTTTATTTTAAAATGAGTAAATGTTCATTTTGAAATGTTTTGAACTTAATTAGTCTACTCAAATTTGACATACAAGTTATTTTTTTAAGTTCTCAGATAACTAAACTTTTAATTAAAAAGAAAATTACATGTGGTTTTGATATCCCGTTACAACAAAAGAAGCCTCTGTTAGTTTATATTTCATTTGCATTTTAAAGTCTAAAGCATAGCTGTATTCAAAAGAGAATTACTGGTGTGGTAAAAAATACTATCTCATAAGCCACCCTTAATCAAAACTAAAAATCTGGCAACAAAACGTCAGTGTGGAGTGTTTGCTTTATAAACTTCTGGGAAAAGGTTTACAATGTTAATATTTCAAAATGAAATGTTCCTTAGAGTTTCTCTATCATTAATTAGCTTGCCATTTTAATCTAAAACACGAAGGAAACATTTGTATTCCTAAAAATAAGTAGATGGAATATTGTAAGTGGTTCCAGAAAATAAATTACATTATTTTTAATGGCATGGTATCTGAAATCATGAACATCACAGTCAAGAATGACCATGCAGGATCTGCCACATTATTGTGAAAAGCAAGCTAAATGCTTCTGGTTTGACCATGAGATACCCTAGAGTATCCACAGTGCACGCTTCAATCTTTAGTTTTATCTTTCTGCCTTTTCTCTTACTCTTTAGCAATTTTGGTGCCTGATAACTGTTTACATCCCTTGGCAGGCACTATTGTGACAATTTCTATTGCCAGAAATTATCGTGACTCTTCTGGCTGAAAGCTGTCTGCTTATCTGCCTAGATGTTCATTCTGAACCCCTCTCTATACTATTTCTGTGCCCACTACAACCCCACGGCTGGCAGAACGAGTGTCAGCCAGCAAGGGGAAGGCGGAAGCACCGACTCAATTTCCAGATGCTTCCCTTGCTGCCATGCTGGCAGATGGAGCAAGCAGGGCTTGCCTGCCAAACATGGCATAACTCTACTCTTAGCTCAAGCAAAATCTTGGCTATGCTGAAACCTGTGGCATGTTGCCCATCCCCTTCAGCAGAGCCCAGCTTCTGGCACTGCAGGAGTGATGGGGAAGAGCAAGATCGTTTGATTGAGTAAGGAGGGCACTGGGCGAAGGAAGCAGAGGTGCCACCATGCATGGGGGTGAGGAGAGGCTCTGAAGGAAGCCAGGAAGCAACAGGTGTTAGGTTGTTGGCATATAAAGGTCTTAGGTAGATAAAGATGGATGATACTCACAACATTACTGAAATTATTTATTGACCAGAGTAGGCAAAACAGCACGGTCATCATTCTATCTTTCTTTATTATCTTATGCAATTTATTCTTATACCTAACCTGAGCCCTGTAACATTTCATCACTGTGCTCTTTGGTCCTCTTTACCTCAGCATCTTTCTTACTATGTGTCATCCCCATTTATCTTTTCATATTTGAAATTTAGAGGGTAAGATTTCTTGGAACAAAGATGCATTTCACTGAAACTCCTGAAAAGCATTTCCGGCACATCCTTTGAATGCAAAATAATGAAATCGATACAAGTTTCTTTTCATTGTTCTCTTTCTATAGAAAGAGGTAGAATTAGGTTCCCCAGAATCTAGTACTCTCAAGACATTTTTTGATTTTGTTATCTTTGTATCCTCTATGTAGCATTTCCTCAATTTTGAGATTGCAGATTTTGAAGAGAGCAGTTGAGACAGAGTTTCAAGGATCTTTCCCCCAAAAAGTATGTTCCATCCTCCTTATAATATCAGAAACCATGATATATACCATCATCAGCTCTTCTTTGGTGCGACACTAAGGAGCTGCTTGCCACCTGCCACCTGGCTCATGACCCCTGCAGGTGACCTGCTTTAATATCAGCCCTGAACTGTTTGGCTTCTATTTCTAGTTTTTTAGTTTTAATGTGACACGTGTCTCAATAAAAAAAGCTTTAAACCACCAAACTCCTCACTTTGTCAATCTTCCTTCCTTTACATGATATCTGGATTTACCCTCACGAAATGGATGGTGGAAGGGGTTATGACCAACAGACTTGTTCAAAAGCAGGAGTAGCTGTACCCATGCCTTGGCTAATCTCCAGACGCCATGGAGAACTGGACATTATTTTTTTTCTATAGCAACCTCTCACTTGCTTGAGGACTAAATACCATGCTTGCTAACTTACAGGTGCTAACTTCTCCCATCATTATTTTTCTACCAAGCTTGATATTCCTGGGCATTTTGATGTCCTTTCCTTCATTTTTTTGAATGTAATTTGTTCTGCACCATTGCATCATATGTTTTATACTTCAGTGCAGACTCCCTAGGGCAGATGTCAGCAACCCAACTAGAACAGTTTGCTGAAATGCAGTTTTATTTCTCAAACTTAGCATTATGTTTATTGCCACTCACCCTACTGATCTAATCTTAAAATAATTTGCCTTTGGAGATCACTTCCTGCTTATCTGGACCTCCTGGAGGGCAAAGAACTGCACTCTTCCCAAATTGGCTTCCTCAGGAATTAGGTCCCTCAGCTCCTGGCCCCACAGGTGCAGTGTGCCATCTAAAATATACCCCTCTTCCATACTTTAGGTGGTGACTTCTTCCTAAGCAGACTTTTACTTATTCCTATGACAGCCCTGGCACTTTAGAAATAAAGAAAAGCTTCAGAGAGGACTGACAAACTTCACATGCATAGCAATAACATTTAAACGCATATTAATTCACACACAGGAATTCTGCAACCTTCAAAAAATATTAGTACTTGAAAATAAATTAATAGAAAACTAGCAGCCTATGATGTTTTCCATGTGCTTAGATGATGACTTTAGCATTAAAAGGCAGGATTAAGTCTGACACCTATCAATGTAGAGGGTAAATTCTGCAAAAGAAGAAGAAAATGAAATGTCATGTAGTAGCACAGGTAAAGATGCTTTAAAGAATGAGATTTTGGTAAAGTTTCTTCTTATTCCTTCAGTGTAACTCCCTAAATTACTGCTGAATTGCAAGGATGGCAAGAAGTTTACAGATAAACTTGGTCATGTAAGTTTCTACTATGTCTAATAAATCCTTCTCCTACTTAGTATTATATTAACAAATATAATTTGATTCTAATTCTCAGTAAATTCACAAGTAAACACAAAATAAAATAACATGTTTAAAATAATAAAAATAATCTGTAAAAATATTCTGAGAATTTTGCAATATTCTACATTAACTATTGCTTAAAGTTACTGATTTATTGTGAAATTAAGAAATGGAAAATTGAATGAAAAAAAGTGATATTTTATTTCCAAAAAATCAAAAATATAAACTCTATATAATTAAATATCAAACATTATTATTTTATGTTAAAAATATATTTTTCTGTAAAGCTCAGCCTTAGGCCTATATCTTTACTGTGTTGTCCCTTCCTGTATGTTACTTTGCCAGGCTTTTCCCACAGAAGAAGTAAACATCTTCCTTACCACACTATCTTCTTCAGAAGAGATCGCCTAATAAACTCTGTTGGTTGATGTGCCTCAGTGCCAAAATTTACACCAAGAACTTATTGGATAGATTGTGAAATAAATTATAGAAGAAAATGGGTTTTTTCCTCATAAAATCTTCAAGAGTTTAATTATTCCTTCCACTCCAAATAGCATGATAAATCAAAATTAGAAATTTTCCTTAATCCAGATAAAATAAAAAAATAACCAAGTTAGACAAAATGCCCCAGTAATTTATCCAAACTTAGAAATTCTAGATTTTTTCTGTTAATTTTAGATTTCTGATGTGATTTTTTAAATTTAAGGTGCAAATATTAACATTTCAATTTAATATATTTTTATTAGTCATGCTAAATCCATCTATATTAATTTATTAAATTATTAATTTATTGATTAACTGTCTGTAACAAAAGTATCAGAACCAGCATATTCTCTGAAATCTCAATTTCTCTACAAATGTTTTAAATATAAGAACAATATGAAACTGAAATCCAAAGAAACTTATTCCACAGGAAAATTTCTTAATATCTATAGTAAAAAATGAAGTTCCATAATTAAATAATTTTCCCTGTGAACAAAACAGGCAAAATAAGAGGGAAGACGGACAAGAGAAATAAACCAGAATCTAGGGACTGTTTGGAAAAGATAGTACCTGACATGCTTAAATAAACTGAATTCTTCTCACATTGTGTCAGGTTACACTAAATACCAAAAGTCTTTTTTTTTTTTTGTATTTTCTGGGAACCTTTCCCATATCATGCTGAGCATTTCGTTTTACACAAATTAGCATGTGACTACTACACTAGATGGCTAATGGAATACATGTTTAGTAATGTGAAAGCCCCAAATCACTCAAGAGTGAGTCAAATGAGATATCTTCACCTCCGCCGCCAAAAAGGCTGCCAGTGGTGTGCTAGAGACAACACAGTTTCCAAATGAGTTCCGTAGGAAACAATGGTGTCTCACTCTAGGAGGATGAGGAGATTCCCAGAAAAGAATCTGCCTCGTTCACTCATACCCACCACATCTCACAGGAGCACTGCCAGATGGGTACCTTCTGCAGAAGACTACACAGAAAGAGTGTAATACATAACACACAGCTCCCATGTCCTCATCCTAGAAGAGACACCTGTAGTAGTTGCCAGTAGAACCTATAGACTAAAATTAATCATCTGCTGGCTGAACTCAGTAGGACCCAACACGTGCTGGAGACAGAGGAAATGCAAGAGAGCATCACTTCTTGTGTGTCTCAAAACCATCTTTAATAGTCTCATAATCAACATAATCTGAGAACTCTACAGTATTGTTCAGCTGTGCCAAACTGAAACCACCACTTTTGGATGTTTGTATAAGATAAGGCCCACCACATGATTTCCTCTTTTCTTTTTGCCCCAAGGGTGTAGGTAAAGGAGAAGAACCTGTCTACTATCTATAACCAATGTCTATTGTTCCTTGAGGGGAGGCTCTCACCATTTCCAGTAACACATGAGGGGTCTGGCAGAAAGATGAAGGAAACCCAGGACTGGTTTCACCACAATCTTCTTGTCTGATCTTGAAGAGTCAAGCTGTGTACCTAGTGACTCACTTTACCATCTGCTCAACATCATAGGAGTACTGTAAGGATAAATACATTATGAGTAGGAGGCACCAAGTAACTACAGTGTTGAAGGCAATATAGTATGTTGGCTTCCAAAATGAAGGTGTAATTGTAGCTTATGCTATGTTCTTCTGCAATAGTAGTAAAGAAAAGAGAACATAGGCTTTAGTAGGTGGTAGCTGCCAAAAAAAAAAAAAA
>VXBI01003337.1:98573-118563 GCA_013397375.1 Toxostoma redivivum | reverse complement strand
AAAAAAAAAAAGAAAAGCTGAGAAGGTACATAAGAGATATTGCTTCTATTTAGTTGTTAATTGGTTCACTTAAGAAGAAGAGACTCAGGTTCAATTTTCCACACCATCAGCTGTTTATTTACATAAACTGGAAGAGCATCAACAAAGTAAATATAGAATAATTCACATTCAGTCCAGAAAGTACCCTGTAGGTACTCACTTGTGCTGGGCTGTACTTGACTTCAAGATATTCTTATGAGCAAATTGAAATAAGAAATTGAATCCATGTCCTCTGTGTTCCATGACAACTGCTTTTTTGTTTCAATTTCAGGAATTCTAAGAAGTAACTTTGCTTTTTCCCTGCAAAAAATATTTTTTAAAATTAAATCCTTGGTGCATGCATCCTGATGGGCCTGTATTTCTTCTGTTGTGAAGAGAACAGCAAGGGCAGCTTTAAATCTGAGAGACAGGTAACCCTTAATACCCTCATAAAATTTTTAGCTTCTCCTATACACCATCACAGCAGTTTTATATTTCATTCTGTTATTGAGAACATCTTGGTTGCTAAAACCACTACACAAAGTTATCTTGGTGTGGTGAACAGCACACGCTTGATATTTGCTCTTAGTTTTTAATTCTGTGGCTGTCCTTATATGTAAATAATATGAAAGAAAAAACTGCTAAATTCTGCTGAAGACTTTCATGATAGAATGTCTGTGATCAAAAACTTAAATCAATGTCTTGATAATTTTGCCTACAATAACAATTAGAATAGCTGCCTCAATACCCATGCCTTAATCATCATCTTAAAAAGTTCTGAGTTCCTAAAATTGTGTGCTCTACAAATTTTAAAAAAAATCTATATTATTTTAAATGTTTCTTTCCTTAATTTTCTTTTAACAATGACTGTGAGATTATTGTTGGGAATTAATCAATAACTTAAATGTGTATTTATTTTATTTCAGTATATGGACTTCTTTAGATGCTTGCCAAAAAGTAACTGAACATTTGAATGATAATAAATTTAACTTTTTTACAACCCACAGACACGTCACGGTAAAGAATGGCATGCAAGCTTTGCTCCTTACCAAGGCTGAGAATTAACTGCCTAAATAAAAGGCTTTAAGACCAACTTGGCCATGATCAAAGGAATTATTCCAATGTCTCAACACTTAATGTGTCTGGCTGCCACCATGGGGACCCTACCTTGGCCCTGTATAATTGAATTACAACATGATTTACTTTGTGCCTTTTGCCTTTTTTTCCACCAACTGGTATGTGTATTGGTCTTATAAGAGAACAGTTTTAAAGGAGGCAATTTAAACAGAAGAATGGTTTCTGATCATTTTCACAAATATAAATGCATATATTCTTCTTGTGGGTTTAAGATCCTAAATGATATTCCCTTCTTCAGGTTATTGTGTAGTATATTGTTCCTTTAATGTTCTGTATTTGGAGAAACTTCATAGTTTTCAGGAAAGGATTACTTAAAAAATTAATTTCTTCTCCGAACCCCAACGATTAAAAGAACCTTTTTCTTTCAAAAGTTGAAACACAGACTTCTATTTGAAAAACAGATTAGCCAATAGTGTCGGAAACCACTCTGTCCTGCTGTGGAAATCTATGACATAGCAGTGTGAAACCTGTCACTCCAATGCTTATTCGTCCTTCTAGGCACTCAGCAGGTGGTAAAGGCCTTAAAGCATCTCAGTAAACAAAAAAGGTATTTGAATTGCCATTTCATGTCATTTTTTACTTGGGAAAATTTCCATTTAATCTTAAAAAGCTGATAGTACTTTAAAAATATCTTTTCCTGTCTTTCTTTCCTCCTCCAGATTACTTAATAATTATAACTAACATAGTCTTCTCCCAGTTTGCATTCTGAATTGCAAGTATCTGTCTATAGCCTTGATGAAAGCAGTAATCTTCATGAGCACATCTACATGATTTCACATGTACTTGAAATATCTCTTCTACTCCACATCGAGCTGCAGCAAAAAGTACTCAAACAAAATACAAAAAAAATCCAAAACAAAACAAAACAAAATAAAACCCAAAAAAACCCACAAAACAACAGCAAAAACCCAAAACCAAAAACAACAAAACAAACAAACAAGCAAAACAAACAAAAATAACAACCAAGAAAAGTCCAAACGTGATAGATCACACAGATAAAAAGTGAACGTACAGACTGACACTCTGGAACAGGTTGCCCAGAGAAGCTGTGGATGCCCCAGTCCCAGAAGTGTTCAAGACCAGGCTGGTTTTGAGCAATCTGGTTTAGTGGAAGGTTTCCTGTCTACATCAAGGGGATTGGACTAAATGGTCTTTTTGGTCCCTTCCAACTCAAACCATTTTGTGATTCTGTGTTTCTATGAAAATAATGTACACTTGAGCTACCAGCTAATCTTTTCATGCTCACAAAGCTTAGTCTTTTTTCTTTTTCTTATAATGTTTATAAACATCAATTCTACATATTAGGAAGTAATCCAAATACAACAAGGATGGAACAGTTTGAAATACATCAGAAGTTTGTGCACTGCCATGCAAGCATCTTTGGAAGAGCAGTTGTTAGTGACACAATATGAGTAGTAGCAGGCTGAAGGGCACCAATGCAGCAGCAGCCTGCCATGACCTGCCATGACAGATTTTTGGGAAGACATCAGCTCTTGGGCCAGATAAATACTTAGGAGATGAGCAGTGAGCGTGACTAGCTAACTAACCCAACATCTTGGTCTCCCTCCCAGTGCTATGCTAGGCAAAACAGGACTTTGGCTACACTGTTCAAACACAGCAAATGAAGAGTTCTAAAATTGGCAGCATATGGCAGTTTTTCCACATGTGTTTACACAGACTGTTTTAGTTCAGAACCTGGGGTGTGCTAATGTGAACTTAATGAAAAGGTGAGTATAGAGATGGTTATTGTTGTCTATCAATTGTTAGCAGTAAAGCTAACAGACCCACTGTTCCAATTAATTTTTTGGCTTCCCACTCTGGTGTAAAAGGACCTGAGGCAGATCAATGAAGTAAAACACTGAAAACTGTTCCTTTAGAGATACAAAAATGTGCAGAGATTTTTCCTTAGAGTATTGCATTTGTCTGTTCAACTACTGTGCATTCACTATACTACTTAAGATAGACAGGTTTTGCAAACACCAGACTTTTTGTCTCAAAAAAGAAAAATAAAATTCATCTCTAGATTTACCAAAACATTTAAGACACTTTCCTCAAAGAACTAATGCTCAAGCTTTATTAACTGCCTGAAACATCTCAGAAAGTGGCCAGCTAGAGTCACAGTTATTACAACTGTCATGTGAAAATGATTAAGTGGAATCTTCTTTATGAATAAAAGTCTTGTATTTGATGATCCTAATAACTATTCATAACAATTTTGGCTTTTACAGTTCAGACCAGCTCACAGTTCACAACAGCACAGCAAAATATAACAAAACATTTAATGGCACTGCATTTCCTTATTTTATTATGAAAAAGCACTTTACTATAATTTACAGTAAACTATAATGCAGATATGTTATATTAAGGGCTCAATAATCTACCTATCACTGATAGTGAAAGGCCAAGCTATAGATTAATCTTTTGGGTGGTGTCTAGAAAATGTTAATAAAATCTTTGTATCCATAAATTGAAATAATGCATTTCCTATTTTATATTACAAAATAATATCAAAAATATTGCTTATTTTAACATTCTTTAAAATTTTATTATTGCTATATCTCTACCCTTAAAATAGGATCTTTTATAAGGACATCTGAGAAGCTTTTTGGTTTTTGAAGGGAAAATACCATTAGCAGAAAATTTCAGATTTTAAAAATTTTACTTTATGAAATAATCTATAAAACCTGCTAAATATCTCTTTATGTTTTCAGATTTTATATAATATTATGGATTATGTATTGTTGAGCTAGGTGTAAAAACTTTTATGAAAGTGTATACTAGCAGAGGAATGCATCGGAATGGTGTTATGCATGATATCTCCTCAACTTAGATCATCCATCAAGAGAGAATCTCCCTTTGGAATATCAAGAACATTCTGAATTTCTCAGTTTTGGTTCAATAATCCCATTTGACACCAGATCAGTTATCTTTATGAAGATAGAGCTGCTAGTGCCCTGGATTTTAATCTCATCTGTAAAGCGGGTACAGTTTGCACAGCAACACTTTAATTTATGTGTGCAAAATCCAGACCACTTCTCTTGGAATAGGTTTAAAAGCAATCTGTTTAAATCCCATCCCTATTTGAAATATCAGAATTCTAGGGGATACTGCTTAGCTATTTTGTCCAGACAATCTACTTTATGTTCAAAAATTCAAAACAGAGTGATATGGCACAATGTTAATTAATTTTGTAATAGTCCTATGACTATTGGGTGTTGATTGATGAGAAACTCCACATGAGCCAGCAATGCACACTTGCAGCCCAGAAACTCAGTCATCATCCTGCATCAGGAGCAGCAAGACCAGCAGGGCCCCTCTAATCTGCTCCTGTGAGACCCCGCACAGAGAATTGCTTATCCAGCTCTGCAGCCCTTGGCGCAAGGACAGGGAGCTGTTGGAGCAAGCCCAGAGGAGCCCACCAGGATGATCAGAGGGCTACAGCCCCCTGTGAGGCTCTCACAGCCTCCTGTGGGGACAGGATGCATTGAGGTTGTTCAGCCTGGAGCAGAGAAGGCCCTGGGGAGATCTTAGCACAGATTTCCAGTATCTAAAGGGAGCCACCAAGAAATCTGGAGAGGGACATATTACAAGCACTTGTAGTGATAGGACGAGGGGGAATGGCTTTAAACTGAAAGATAGCACATTTAGTATAGGTACAAGGAAGAAATTCTTCACTGCAAAGGTAGTGAGGAACAGAGACAGGCTGCCTGGACAAGCTGTGGATGCCTCATCCCTGAAAATGTTCAAGGCCAGGTTTTATGGGACTTTGACAACCTGATCTAGTGGTAAATGTGTCCTTCCAACCCAAAACATTTAATGATTCTATAATTCTATACATGTCAGCCAGCAGATTACAAGTCTAAGCACTAAGTAGATTTTAAAAATTAACAGCAACAAAGTGAGCGTTGGAAAATGCTGCATCCATGAAAGTTTCATTGCCCAGCAGCTCTAGCTTTTATCTTGAGAGTCTTATACTATAGCATGTAAAAGCCCCAAATTAATTAACCACATCACCACACTGTATCAGCTTACTACTAACTATAAAGTTAAGTATTTAACATGTAAGGTTCTACTTGTATAAGTCTTTAATATATCACAGCATGTTGTTTATTATTTATGGTGCACTGTTAAACTTGGTAGGGGCAGGATTGTTCTGATACATAGCTTTCTACAAAGAGATCTATGTATTTTTTACATTCATGGGTATATTAACATCTATCATAGAATCCTATGCTAAACAGAGATCTGAATCTTGAGTTTCAGCAGAATACTCACAAAATGGCAGAGCAAAAATTTTACAAATAAAGAAAAGTATCAATTGACATCACAGGCAAAGAATAATAGCTTATATAAGGAAGGAGAGAGCAATGAACCAAAATTTTTTGTCTCATATGTTTTTTCCACAAGGGGCACACAATACAAAAGCAAGCTTCAGCCTCCAGTGCTTATATATACATGAACGCACATCCTTTTGCATTTTCCTTCCAAATAAAATCTAAAGGAGGAACAAAAAAAATAAATATAGGGAGCAATCATACATTAATATGACCAATAGTTTAAGATTTTATCTGAAACCAGAAATGCTCAGCTCCTTTAATTTTCAATAGAAAATCCAGGAACATTACTTTTCATAATATACATTTAATAAAAGTGGATAAAAATATCTATGCTAGTCTTCTGGAAAGTAGTGTCTTTGACATCATTGTTAATTTTGAAAGATTTGCAATAGATTGGGTTATTTTAAGTGAAGAGTTCATGGCTGAGGGCAATTACAACAAATGACATCCAATTTATAATTTACAATATTGTTATATAGTATTATTTATCGCAATACATATAATGTATAATTTGCTTTAATAATAAAAATGTATCTAAGGCTTTTAAAAATGTTGTTTACATTTCAGCAAGCAAACTAAGATCAAGCAGTTACTGCCAGCCCTGTAGCATCATGGTGCCATTTAAACAGTAGCATAAGGCATACACACACACAGGGGTGCAAAAGCAGTAGTAAAGCAAGGAGTAAAAGTCTGCTGCAGATGCTCATATGCAAGCAAGCAGGATAAAACAAATGGTTCTACTTTATGTCTGAATTCTTTGCATGACCCATAACATGTGAAGTCACAAATGAATGTCAGCCAGTGCAAATGAACCTGTTGGTTCTGAATCAGAGCCTTAACATCCCCAAGTTTTTCCTCACACTGTGCTAGAGACCAAATTCAGAGACAGACACAATTTTGGCACATTGTATGCTACTGAAAAAAAAAAGGCTGGTAGCAAAATTTACTGTTGGTGTAATATAATTTCCTGAGTCTGATGCAAATGTCTGGTTTGACACTAAAAAAGTCTCTAAAACAATCAGATTTTAAAAATTAAATTATTGCATATAATACTTCAGTGTCTAGTTTAGCTATAACCTTTCTTCATCAGATGCCTTTCTAAAAATGATGGACATTGATCTCCAGCTCAATATTGGAGAGAAGGCATTTAGGATTTAAAAATATAAATTAGGCTAATTCAGATGTGGTGCTCAAGTAAGGTGTGGAATTTAATTTTGATAATTCTGTCAAAACATTATTCAGTTGTAACTGTACCTTCCTAAATGTGGGATGATAATTTCCTTTACAGGAAATAACTCAGAAAGGTTTCTAAGGAAACCAGGCAAGCACATCAAACTAATATCAGGTTTTATATGACAGTGAATATCACACAAGGAGAGTTGGAAAAAAAAATTCAAGGGAAAATGCTGTAAATGTGAATGAAGATAAATTTAGGTTTAAACACTGGCAGTGTTTGAGAATCTCTGCTTCTGACTCCAGGTATATTACTAGGTTAAGCAAAAAAGAGGTATCCAACACATGAAGAGGAACATGTAGATGAACAGAAGCATGCAGGATACAACTTATTGACAAAATACAAATGAAGGAAGGCAAGGAAAGGAAAATGTAGATTATTTTAATGGCAAGCATTTTCGGAATGGGCAAAGTGAGTGAAGTGGGAGAAATCTCACCACCACAGTAATGACAGGTATTTTGGTGATTTGACTATAGTCAGCTAAAATTATGGCCAATGGAAACAGAAAATACAGGTAAGAAAATTAGATGGGAATCTTTTTTTCAAGTGCAAAGCACATCTAGCCTGAATACTGCTAAAAATCAGACTTCCAGACCCATAAAGGGGAAAGGACGTGTCTGGATTTTTGATTTTTCAAACTTCAGGGGTGCTTGAGTACTTCTAACAGCCTTGAATATCTTTAATTAAATATTCTTTTGTGGTGGCTGCTCCTTGTTTTCTTCCCCAGCAGAGCTAGACTGGTTCTTTAATGTGGGAGACCAGAGGGAGGGAGGTGGTCCAAGCAGTGCCGGATACTGACCAGGATTTAAGGTGTCCTGCTGTTTATCATGAAGGTGCAAAATCTTAAAAAAAAAAATAATAAAATCAACAAAACAGGCTAAGATGCATGACACATGAGTTTTTTTCCCTAGATAAAGGCAGGGAGAAGGGGCCAGTGCAGTCATGCTTGCTGGGAACTGTGAGCAAAGCAGGTGACTGTGCACAGCTCTGCTCTGGCAGGTGCTAACTGTGAATAACAAAGAGTCTCTGTGCTCCAAACTGAGAATCCGTTAGGAATGAATAAGAGAACATCTGATGTAAATGTTTGTGATTACACGAATGTGAGCTTTTCAGGCAGCATCAATGCCTTCCATTAGATCATCTCATATTGTTGGGAAAAGTCACACTTCTTGTGGATGGAAACTTTCCCTCAGGCCACTGTAGTTACATCCAGCTTAGGGGCTGGGCCGAAGATCATGGACAGTGAAAAGCAACTCCCTTTCCACCCACATTACATATCCTTTGGATTACTCTTTTTAAAGGAGATAATTGCAATATTGGACAAAATATTTCATTTAGAAACTATTTTATAACACACCATGAATGCAAATGGAACAAAATAATAAGGTTGGTTCTCTACACCTCTTAAAACTATTCACTTATTGATCACATAAACAGCTTTTTAACCTTCTTTATACAGTAGCGTGATTGATTAGCAACCTGTGATTTTTAAGGTCCATTCTGGAACTGATTTGGAAATAAAATTATTTTCAAAAAAAAGTATCAGGATATATTTACTTACACTCAGCAGACTTTTATCCAGGAATTCCTCTACACAGGTAGGAAAACCCTAAGTGCTATGGAAACAACCACCTGCAGGGTGGTTAACTGTGCCCTTATAATCAGGTATGTACCCTACCCTTCACCTGAACTTTGCAGAGAATGAATCCTTCACCTCTCTCTGCACTCTAAAAGCAGGAAAAAAACCATATTTTGCTTCCAAAGATGAAAACTTCTGGTGAGGTGGCTTTTGCATTTTTATTCTAGAAAAAAAAAAAAGAAAGGAAAACAAAACAAAAAGCACACATTTTCCTCTCTGAACTTACCAACAGAAAATCCCTGTTTATTAGCTCATCAGCAGAAGAGGTGTTTCTTTAGATTCAGCTGAAGAAGCAAATTAATTATCTGTTTTCTTGTCAGCAAACATAGCCCTCATGTCTTTGTCTGAACTTAAAGCAAAACGTGCATCTTTATTTAAATACACTTTAATATATATTTGTGCTTTTGAAAGTGATTTTTTTTTCTTCCTTTTGCAAGCATATATATATACACACACAGACATTTAACTAATATATAGACTGGGGATTTAACATCAAATGGTCACAGGAAGAAAATAATTAATGTAAATCATAAACTAAGTACTACCTTCCTAAAAAACAGTGCAAATATAATCAACACTTTAACTAGCAAAGGCAGATGCTAAAGGGTCACTATTTTCCCTCTTGCCATCATTTGTTGAATAACTCTGTAGATATAAGGAGCAAGCCACTAAGCCAGATCCTGCTGTTCAAGAAATATGTTTCACAGCCAGGTAATTGCTTTCCTCAGACTATTGTCCTAAAAGGAGGGGAAGGACAGGCAAAAACCTAAAGGTAACGCAGTGGACTACTTCAAGAGGATCTGGTCAGAAAACACTTTGGGTAGCTTAGTTTCATTACAACTGTCTGTTACTACACATTTTCTGCAATAAAAGAATAAACTTTAAGAATAAAATTCCAGCAGTGTTAGACCATAAGCAACACTCTAGATTATAATAAACAAGATCAATAATGCCACTTGGAAATGAAAGAATGCTATCAAATAAAATCAAATTACTGTATATACATGTTTGAGAAAACTCTCTGCATTCTATACATAGACAAATGTATGTAAGTCTTCACTTGGTGATTTTTTTTGGGTTGCTTTTATTTTTTTTGCATTTTGCTCTACATCATTAGGTAGAGGATTCTCGTAATACACTTGTAAAACACTGCTGAATATATTCATAAGGCTCTGACGCTGATGTTAAAGAAAAACTGGACTAAGCACCAAAAAAAAAAATTCACTTCTTTGAAAGGTGTTCATAGAACAGGTTGAACTAATATTTTTTCTTCCACCATTCAGAAGTTCGGTGTATCTCATCAGTCTGAGGGGCAGTATCATGTGCAAAAATGAGCTATTTACCAATGGTCATTGCATCGTGTAGAACTCAATTTTTAAGAGTGCCTCACAATTTGAAGGTGGACTTCAGAGGAAAATGGACCTCCATTTAACTCCTCTGTTAGTAAAGAAACAAGTGAGCAAGTTATGAATTTCACAGACTCATATTTTCATATTTGGTGAACAATTTACCTAAACTGTTATTTTAATTTCTAGCACTGAGTATGAACATTGAATTTTCTTATCCATTTGATGTTCTTAAAATTATAGCACTAGTCCTGTATATGGAAAAATCAATTATTTAACCTTAATGAAGAAAAAATTGGAATTTGTATCTTTTTGAAATATAGAAATAATTTATATGTAACAGATATTCAATGGCTGCTTCTAAATTATGGATTTATAGATGCAAAAGGAGCAGTTCAGGCATATTCTATTCTATTTGTTGAAAAAAATTGCATTTCTCTTAACTACAGAATTGGTCAGATGGTCTTTCTCTGTCCAGAAGAACAGATGAACGCTGATTTTATGTAGGAGTCATATTGTCACACATTCTATTTTTTTATATTGTTTATGCATAAAATTATTTTCTTCTTATTTTCTTAGCAAATGGGGTGCTATAATTTTCCCTCAGCACTACTTGCAGTTGTTTCAAGTAAGTTAGAGCCTGACATTGCATCAGGATGCCCAGGATAGAGCTCTGTTTCTACTCTGTCTTCAGTGGCATAATCATGAGGGATTCAGACCAACATCTGGTCTTTTTATTGTATTTGTAGTCTGTGCAGGTAGGAAAAGAACTAATTTCTTAAATAATAGTGATTTAGACTTGAAAAAGTAGCAAAGACTTTTAGCACTTTTTAGGTGCTGCAGATGAAAATTGAAGAGCAAATAGTGATACAAAAATCACACAAAATCAGTAATTCAGGAACTGATCAAGAGCTTTACCATGCATAGCATCTGTACATCACCTTCATACATTATAAATTTCTCCCTCTGTTATATTTTGAAAAGTTTCCCAAGCATATATCTGTAGACTCAGATCTGCAGTGCATTGAAAGTAGTAAAAAAGATTCTTGTGTGATTTTGGAAACAGACATTCTAGCCAGAAGTTAAACTTCTAGATCTTTTTTCCAAATTCAGAGCAACTATTCCAGTTTACAATAGAAAATAAATTGGCCTGTTAAGGAAAAAGATAGATAAAACATGACAAATGAAAAAAAAAACAACAAAACAAAAAAAAAAAAAAAGCCCTCTTTGCTCTAATTTAGAGATGGCTAAATCAATTTAAACTAAAATTCATTTTTCAGTCTCTCACAAAGTGAAACTCCTTTCTAACAATTTTGTTGCTACAATAAAGCCTTGACAAATCAGAACTTACAGTGGAAACTGTGATAGACCATTAACTATAGAGGATGCACCATAAAATAGCAGGGAAGCTGTCAGTGGGAATACAATTTTCAGGGGATTTACTTTCGTAGTTATATAAGAATATTAAATAAAAGTAATGTAATACAGGAAACCTTACTGCATTAATGTTATTTGACAGGTTTTACTGTACCTGTTTTCCTTAAAGCCCCTTTTCTCATTTCTTCATCAATATTCTTCTCAATAGATAAAAAACTCTTCAAACATAGTCAGCTGGATCATTATACAAAAAGAAGCATGCTTAAACCTGAGAATTTAAATGCATTCTGGTCAATCCCATGTGTCTTCAAAAGCTAGTGCTGTCTTGCTGCTGAGACATACCTGATGGGATATTTCCAGCAGATGACTGCTGTTGGGAAGAGCGCAGCAGGGGTGAAAATGAAAGCTGCCTCCAAACCTCCACCAGCTTCTCTGAAAGGAAAAGGTAACTCATGGGTTTCTAACATCAGTATCCCACCAATGGGCAGTGAATGCTTTGCCCACTTCTGACTTATTTTTGGGTATAAACTTTAAAAAATGTGCTGGTAAGGAGCTGTGGCTTTCCAGTTGTTTTCTGATTCAAAACTAATACACTCCCTGGAGTGGGTTGGGTTTGTGTTTGTGTTTTCTTTATTATTTGTTTTTGTACAGGCATAGACCTGAACTAAAACACAAAGCAGACATAATCACACACATGGAGTGCATGAAGCAGACTATCTGTTCCAAATTAAACCATAAAGGAAATCACAAAGAAATTTAGTTAAATTAAAGAAATTTATAACTTGGTCTCTCGTTAAATCTTGTCTGCTTCACATTTTTGCAGCTTGTGGGTGGAAGAAAAAGAAATAGATTAGAATTGAAAACATACTTGAGTCATCACGGATCTCCAGAGGAAATGAGCTTACAGGTAACAAAAGCTGTTAGGTCTCTCTGGTTAAGGAGGGTATCTGTAGGAGGCTGAACCCGGGCACCAGGCAGAGATTTGGGCTCTAATCAAAACACATGCAAGACTCAAGTGGTGAGGAGTGCTCTCAACTGAATTCTGCCCACCAAAAGCACAGTTGTCATGTCCATACCCAAATTCTTAACCTTGACAGCCAAATTTTAAGTACAGGACTACATAACAGCTTTGAAACCTAATTGGGTTTTGAGCAATTTTGCCAATTTAAACAGTTTTTTCTTTTCTGCATCTAATTTCCTTTATGTCTTACTCATACTCAACTTTCTAAAAAGGACTGGAAAAACCTTAGTTCAAAATGTGGTGCCACCAGCTTCAGAATATATGCATGTTATACATTACTCATAAATATGATTTATGGAAATCAATCTCTGAAATTCTATTTTATTTGTACTGCTCTCTTTCTATTTCTGTTTCAACAAGAGCATCAGTCTCTTCACAAATTTCTGGTGAAGCAAATTTAATTGATACTTTTCACACTGTTTGGGGAAAAAAAAACCTAATTACTCACATAATGAGCACTAATTTAGTGAGCAGTTTTGGGGTTGAGGTTTTTAGGTATGAGATTAAATTTTAAAACCAGTTTAATTTTGTATAAAATGTCCAGCAAAAAAATACTAAAACTGAATATTAGATATGTAGTTGATTCATTGTTTTGGGTTTTTTTTTGTTTGGTTGGTTTTATTTTTTGATTTTTGGTTTTTTTTTGTTTGTTTGTTTGATTGTTTATTTGTTTGTTTGTTAATGAAAATATGAAAAGTGTTTTATTTTTGGTTTGTATATTTGTTTTGGCAGCTCAAGATGTCTTCTTGTCCTGACTCCCTTTTCAGCATGCAGTTATGCAGTGACATAATAATAATTGCTGAATTTGTGTTATTTTCACCAGCATATTGCTGTCACCTCTTTTTGCCTTTATAAGTTATCTGCACTATTTGAGGTGTCTGCATTATCAACAAGAAATTATGTTTGATGTTTTCTCTAGTAATAAGCAGTGCAACTCAATATGGCAAATTTATGGATTGAAGCCTTTGCATGATGCTCTGATGCATGCTGCATTTATGTTTGGGGGACAAGGATTTCAGAGTATGTCTAGGCCTGTTTTTACAGACTGAATATCTTTAAGCACGTGAAGCACAGCTTCTATTTGAATTTCAACCCAAAGATATCTGATTCTCATGCTCTGAGGTCATTGAGTGAGGTGAACCAAAGCTCAAAAAACAGGAGTGATCAAGAGTTTCATTTCAAAAGAGCAACCTGGGTCATAATGAAAATACTGAAACATTTGCAAAATCCAAGCCCCATGTCCATTGTAGTAAAGTGATAAAACTGGCAGGGAAAAAAAAGCAACTTTTTTAGAAGGATTAATCGAATATATTTTTGGATGTCAACAACTGATGTCTGCATTTAAACCACACACTTAGACTATCTTTATAATCATTTTAAGAAACCAAGACCTAAAGAAAAGTCCTATTTAATAACCTATCACTGATCTGATAAATCTCACCTTCCTGTTCCTATTTTACCTCAAATGACTTTAAAGTTCAGATTAATAATTAACATAACAGATGTTTACATTGGCCAGAGGACCTCAGTGAGTTTTTTAATTATCCAGTTTGACAACTAAAAAAAAATATTGATATTCAGGATAATTTCTGCTCCCACAATAGAATACACTTCCTGTTTCAGGTCATTATGAAGCTTAAAGAGAGCATGTATACATTTGTTTTAATTCTCACAATTAGACATCTTCTAAAGTCTGATGAATACTAGTGGTAAATTAAGATCACCTTTGCTCCTAACTTCTTGTCCAGTGAAAACACAAATTTGTTTCAGATATCTCACAAGTCTCCTCTCTCAGAAGAGAGAATTGTCAGACCATTAAATCAGCGAGGTTTAACATCTATTAAAATCTTGAAAGATTCTTCAATGTTACTTGTTGAAAAGAGATTGACTTGTTTATTTTCATAAAATGTCAATTTGAGTAATATCTAGAAACGTACCGCAGCAAACTACAGAAACATAGTCTTAAATTCAGATATTAGACAAATAATTTTATTTATTAAATTACTGAATGCATAATGAAAATAATCTTTATATAAATAAAAAACTAGTTATTTGATTATAAATGTCAACTAAATAAATGAAAAATAATTAATTAGGCAAAATCAATCAGCTCCAACTTTTATAGAATGGAATGGTTTAAAATGGATTTAAGATTAAGATTACTGCATGTCAGATTACTATTTTACAGAACTTTATTGTCATTTATATAACAATAGTCTTTAACTACTCTCAAGATAACTCTCAGTGGAAAGGGTAGTCCAGGCTACAAGTTTAATGCAATGTGTTCAGAAAACTAATTCAAGAATACCTAGTTAGGACTGCAAAAGAGTTAAAACTCTGAGTTTTATGGGGAACTTCTCTACTTGTCTCATGTTGTTCTATTACATAAACTCAATAAATTTCACATCTTCCTGAAAGCAGTCATCCATGCAAGTACTCTAAACAGCTTATTTTTGCTGGTTTAGTACATATCAAAATTAATTTGCAGGATTCCACAGATCTCAGTCAAAAGATACAATGATCCTGCTACCCCTTTACTGCATGATAGCCTTCTGGTGATAGAACTTTCTGAGAAAATGGAGACTAGTGCCTAACCTCATGGAACTTTGAAGAGGTTGAACTTATGGTCATTGTTTTCCAGTCAGACAAATATTATGCTACAAAACACAGTAGAGTAAAAAAGAGAATATATATTATTATATCAAAATTTATAATCAAAAATTATAAAATCAAAAAAGAAGAGGGTCCATAAGGAAGTCCAAATCATAACTGAAAAATACAGATGTCAAGGTAAAGCATCTCTTGGCCCATTGCCATGTCGATGCAAAAATTTTGTCTTTCTGCTTGCATTATAGTCCAGAACTAACAGAGGGACTAAGAAATACTCATGTATAAAAATTCTTACCTTGGTGATTAAATGATAAGACTCTGCTTCCTGAATGATGAGTAGTTTTGTTTCTGAAGAAAAGATGTCATGTGCCATAAAGCCCTGGGCATTACTTTTGGGTCTAGAATTCCCTTTTCACAGACACAGACTTCACTGACATGCCAAAGATAAAGAGTTTTGGTCATGCCTCAGTCAAATTTTCCTCTCAACATACCAGATTCTGGACTGTGCCTGGTTCTATCTGTCTTCTACACAAACACGGTTAGATCCATCCTTTAGTTTCAGCTGTCTGGGACATTACACAGTCTTGCAACTCTTTTCGGTTTCTGGACAAGAGCTGCTAGTTGCATTTGCTTTCTGGGTCTTCACCAAGCAAACCTCCATCACTGTAGGTTATAATGCACAATCTGACCCTCTGACATTTTATTTTCTTTCAACATAAAATGTGGAACGTTCTTTAACTCAATAGTGCGTGGAGGAATAAAACATTCTGTACAGACTCATTAAGTGCAACTGCCTTCCATTATGAGGGAAACCATGTAATGGATTAGGTGGTACTTATGCAGAGCAGAGGATTTCAGCCTTCTTAAGTGTCCTGAATAAGTCCACTCTTGAGCCAAAGAGAGAAAAAATTATAATTACATCATGAACACTCCCAGAAATAAGCAAAACTCTTGTTTACAGACCAGTTCAGAAATGTAAAATACTAACTTACTCATGAGACACAGCTGGGTTTAAAAGTAGTTATAAATGTGATATTGCCAATTAATCTTTCTAAGTAATGTTTCTCCATTTCTTAATTCTCTGCCAAAGCAGTTGTAACATGGACTACCTGTTCAGAAGTAATGCATACATAATGATATGAGCTCTACTATTGACTGGTCTAAAAATTGATTGCTTTTCTTTCTTTCTCTGCTTCATTTCTTTTGTTGGCTTGAACATCATTCATATACAGTTTTAACAAATGCTTATGACACATGGTTTTAAATGATAAATTACTTTGCCTAGATAACAAGATAAATGTGGCAATTGGGTTTTTTAAAGCTGACAAAACTAAATATTTTCAATGTTTCCATTAAATAAATTGAAGAAAACCAATCAACCAAACAAATAAAATCACTGCAAGCATATTTTATTTAACTCAATAATTAGAAAGGGTTGGATTTTCTTTGGGCATTTTTTTCTATGAGTCCTTGCATCTTGGGTCTTGATGGATTCTGTATTACAGATTATGTTTACAAGAAATTTCAATGAAACTGAAAAAAAAATCAGAATGAATAATCTTCCATTCAGGCATAATCTTGAGACAGAGAAAACCAAACAATGAGTGAATTCATTTAAATATTGAATGAAACAGTTCCCTTAAAAGAAAAAAAAAATCTGTTTAGTTTCCTGTTTATTTGCAGAAACCATTACAAAATGTCGAGTCCTTTAATAAAGATAATCATAATACAGTAATTATATAAATCACACTTTGATTTAAGGAAGTCCAACAACTTCTTGTAATTTGAAAGTGGAATGAATATACTTTCATAGACTACAAATGGTTTAATATTTCTCTCCACTCCACAGCTAATTCAGCCCAGTTTCTGCATACAGATAACCCTCGCCATGTCTTGACATTGCCCTCTTGCCCAGTGCCTCATGGTGGGAAAGTTCCTTCCCATTTTCACATACAATGCGGCTGCTTATGGCTGTAAATATCTTAGCCAGGTGTTATTCAGCTGAAAAAGATGTCTCCATGGTATTTTTCCTGATGCCACATGGATACTTATCCATGCTGCTTTCATCTGTGACTAACTGTTTGCAGCTTCAGCAAGGCACTGGAAGCAGCCTCGCTGGGAACATTTGGTGTCCTGACTCATGGGTGCTGGAATGAGCGAATAGCAAAAAGCTGATACATCCGGAAGAGCCTGAGGCTGAATTCTGAAATTCAATTTCCATTCCTTTGGACTACTAGAGAGCTAAATTGAGCGATGCAAAAATCACTAAAGACTCAAAAAAGACATCTAGATTTTTTTTTTCCCAGCGTAATCTAAGTAGTCAAGAGAAGCTGTTAGTAGGAATACTCATAGAAAAGGACTGATAATGATATTTATAATTTTTTAACCTTTTTTTTTCCCTATGCAGACTATAAAAAAGACTATGTTCAACCTACATTCTGCGTTGAGATCTTTTCTGTCCATCTCTGTGACAGCAGAAATGTATCCAAGCACCATAAAATTGATGGGTGAATATAGAGTAACTACAATGAAACTAAAGTATTTTTCAACAAGGCATGATATTTTCTCTATTTGAACAAAATCACATGCCTAAAGAGTACTTTATATTGGCTATCAAAGATGAGCTCAACCTTTTGGAAACAGGCTTCTTCTTAAGAGAAAAAAACCCCAAAGGTTCCCAGAGACACACTTACTGCTGTGAAAATGCCAGATTATGCAGGATATTTTAGCAGAGAATCCTATTTGAAGAAAACATACTTTTAGGATTTTTAAGGAAAAGTTATTTAAGTGTTCATTTTCTGTCCCCTCTGTTCTGATGCTTGCATGTTCCTGATAAAAATATGAGATATGTATTTTTCTTCTTGTACAGCTCCCTCTGAATGTAGAGTCTAATTCTTATTTTATTTTAGCTTAATTCTCAAGTTTCCTGCTTTTCACTTAACTTTTAGCCTAACACAACATCAGCAATTTCAATGCTGTTGGACCTGAACCACACATATGTACAGGGTAGGAGAATCCAATACTTCTAACAGAAGTCACTCCAGGTTTGCCACTTCCTTCAGGGTCTGAAGCTAGGCTTTGCCCTCACCTAATGAAATTAGCCAAACATTTCCTAATTCCAGTTCAATTTAGTAGTTCTTGATCAAAATCTGTGTGACCTTATCATTTTGCCCCAGTAAATATTTCCTAGCAAGGTTTGTCTCTGGGAAATATATTCAAAAAACAAAGCTTGAAATGAAGCCAGAATTATCTCACTTCAAATGATCTTTCAGATTTCAGCCACTAACTTTGACTTCTAGCTTCAGATTTGTTCACATTTTTCACAAACCTACAAATTTTTTGATTCACACTTAAAGTTTATTCCATCTCCTGGTTGAAGGCAAGCAAAAATAAGAGCTTTTGAAGGTTCCACTTGGCTATTTTCCTGGGAAGCAGATTTGTAGCACTAGCTAACCCATTTTTCAGCAGCATGAATTCTCACTTGCCCTGATTATTATGTGCTCATTTGCACTAATTCACAGTCAGTTCAAAAAACTAACACAATCTAATTTGGTAACAATACCTATCCACCTATAAACTGAAACAAATTATTAGACAATGTTCAGCTGTGTAGAGAGTCAGACTTGGAAGTATCTTTTGGGAAAAAAAAAAAATTAAAAAAATCTTTCTAAGATGAATGACAAAGCTACCTTTACCAAAACATGGTGTCTTTCATTCTCTGTGGCCCTGTTTTGCTCCCAAAGATATAAATCCTACTATTCTTACTGAATGAAAATGAGGAAAACCCCATTCTATGTTAATGTCTATCTTTCTAGTGTATTTCTATCTGAATGCAGTCAAAGTTCATCCAATTAAATATAAAAAAAACATTCTGGAAAAATGTGAGTAGCTGATAAAAGACATGAACTATTCCATTCCACAAACTGACACAACCAGCTTTTTAAAACCAAGAAAACTTCAATATCACAGCTTCACACAAGCAACTTGATATGACTCCTCTTACCTAGCTTCATGAGACAATGTCCAAAGAAGTCAGACAGATTCTTAGACTCAGCAGTCTGTGTTAGATTTCCTCAGCAGCACCATGGACCCATGTTAAGAAATGTTACTAGTGATATTCTGCTAGCACAGGCACCCCAGCTAATCTCAGATGCCATTGTCCTACACAATAAGAAAAATTATATTCTAAATGATACATGCTTATGTTACATATAGCTTCCCTTTTTTAATGCCTACCCTCAGCCACAAAAGCTGCTCCTGTGCAGTTGCCAGAGATCCAGTGTATTGTACTTCCGTTAACTAACTCCACCAAGCAAGCTGAAAGTGGAATTATCTGAAGTATTTGACTGCCAAACCTTCAATTATCATTATGGTTTAAAAAAAAGCCAGTGCTATTTTGAGTGCAGTTACAATAGCACGCCACCTGTGAATAGCTGGTTGGAATGCCACGCCGACAAAGCCTCATTGGCTTGCATGAACTAAATTTTCACCCTCTAGCAATAACCTAAACTATTCAGACATGAAACTCACATGTCCTTCACTGCTCTCTAAAGCTCCGTCTGTGCACCAGCTATTTCTTCAAGCATTTTTTCAGACACTTTCTCAAGAAGGTAAAACAATTAGGGTCACGTAGATATATACAGACAGATCTATTAACTGCCAGTTGCTCTCAGGTGAAAGTGATTATCATGATCTACACAATTTTGATGGGCCATTTCCATGATCATATTTCTCTGTCAGATTTATTTATTTCTACCAACTAAGCATCCCATTACCATCATTAGTGCCTGTCTAGAGCAGTGAACATACTTGAAGCAAATCAAGAAGATGCTGATAAGTATTTTACTGACATCTGATGAGTGGCGATGCTTTCGAAGTTCTAACTCAGTGATACTTTAAATTCAGGATTCTGTCTCACAAAGACATATGCACTTGTCTTTCCAGGAAGTATTCACTGCATAAAATTAAACACATATCACAGCTCTAGTAGATCTCTCCAGCTGAACACTTATCAGGTTGATATATTTTACCCAAGTACAGGTCCATCTCTTCTTATGCTTCCCTTGGTTAATATGATTTCCCCAGATTTCCTGGAAATGTTTCCCAGCAATAAAACCATGCAATTTTCCTGACCAGTATCATCCACTGCCACTTCTGCCGTAACTTCAGTTTGTCCTTAGTTTAGCCAGAAAAAAAGCAGGCTCAGGGTTGATCTTATTGCTCCCTACAGCCACCTGACAGAAGGTTAGAGCCAGACTGATGGGGGGCGGG
>VXBI01003337.1:84062-98474 GCA_013397375.1 Toxostoma redivivum | reverse complement strand
GGGGCTGTTAGACTCTTCTTCCAGGTAAAAAGAGACAGGAAAAAAAAAAGGAAATGGTCCCAAGTTGCAGCAGGGGAAGTTTGGATTAGACATTAAGAGAAATTACTCTTCGGAAAGAGTTGTCAAGCATTGGAACAGACTGCCAAGGAGTCACCATCCCTTGAAGTGTTCAAAAAATGTGTTTACTGCACCTGAGGGCATGGTTTAGTGGTGAACATGGTGATAATGCTGGGTTGGTGGTTGGACTTGATGATCCTAGGATATATTTTCCAACCTTAATGATTCTATGATTCTGATACATCCATTTGTCCATACACATATTTCCTAGACTGTGACAACATATTTAAGTCTTTTTGAAGGCCATTATTAACCCCTGAAAAGGTACATTTATAGGTAAGAAGCTAAATTCCTTCACAAACCCCATGATCTCAAGTAGCAATCTTATGGTGATTGTGTGCCTTATCTGCAGTTTTTGTTATTGCTTCAAATATGTTTTGAAGTATACCTGAAGTTTCCCTGAAATTGAATTATAAATTCTATCATTCCTTTTGTTGTTTTATACTGCAGTCATATAATATTGTGATTTAGAGGCAGAAAAAAAATCAGTATGGACTTTCTAGAGTGTATTGATTTATTTTTAATTACTTTTTTATTTTTTATCTACTTTGTTTTTTTTCTATTGGAACTGATATTTTTTTCTTATTATAGTCTTTCTTCTTTCTTTTCTTTTCTTTTCTTTTCTTTTCTTTTCTTTTCTTTTCTTTTCTTTTCTTATTGTTGTAACTGATATAGTGGGCTGGCATATAATTTTCTAATCTGTTTGCAAAATACATGCAACTTCTGTTCTCAGCTCAAGTTCAATCAAAGATAAAATACGGAAATAACATCTCAGAAGTACAATTGAAACCTGCAGGTCTTAAATCTGCTCTATGTCAGTCCATGTGAAGTAGCATTACTGACAGCAAAGGGACCACAGGAGTTAGAAAAGAAGGAGCAATAGCATATCAATTTCTGCCTTATTTCCCTATCATGTTTAGCCAACTGGAGCTGACCGCCTGCTTTTGAGAAAACAGCAAACTGGAGATATGGCAGACTTGTGTTCAGGTGCTTGTTTGCATCTGAGAAGTCATCTTAAGGGGGTCTTGATTATTGTTGACTGAGATACTAAACTGACACTTTAACAAATTATCTGTTTTCAACTGTTGGAACATGTGTTGTTAGATTTCAGAGTTAGTGAACAAGAAGCCATAAACATTCTTGTAACACAAGTTAATAATTTCATATGCTGTGTTCATAGACTTCAAATAAGAGTATTTGTTTATGGTTGGTTCAGATTCAAGCTTATCTTCAAAACCAGACTACTATGTTCTCTTTTATTTATTTCATTCTAACACAAAAAACTTACTTGGAAAATAATATATCTGAACAATCTGCATTCTGCAATATTTTCCCAGAAGAATCAGAAAAAAAAATCCCTTGGCTAATTCTTTTTCTCTTCTGAACTCAAGACCAGAGGTCCTATTTCTGTTCACAGCTATAAATAAAAGGAAAACATTCAAACTTTGAGATTTAAGCATAGAAGATTCAAGTTTTTCTTCTGTTCTAATATCAATTGATTTTTCTGTTCAAGACTCACTCTAGCTTCTCTAAAATGTGAAGTCCATCCTTTGTGCTCTGTAGATCATTATAATATTCAATGCTCTTGTTACTAATTTTTTCAATGTATTGTACAGTGTTTTTCTGAAAGTTTCACAATGCAAACTGCTTTTTTATTCATCTGCTTTTGTATTTATATTGTTTCTTCATTGTCTATAAGTCCTATAACCATATCATGGTTTCTTAAAGTGTGTCATTTCCTCTATGTAGACAGAGGTTCACCTAGTTTAGTGTGAAATTTGCTTGATGATAAAATTACTACAGCTAATATAAAATTACATTTGGCTTTCAAGTTGGATCTGGGAGATGTGAAGACTTGCTTTAATTTTTTTTCAGCCTGGCAGCAGATAAAGACTTCTTGTAATTCTCCTGGATTTTCTTCTTCCCTTTCCTTCTCTCTATCCTCCTTCTCCATCACATCTGACTATGACAAAGGTGTACCTGGAAGTGCAATAGGAAAACCACTTTAATAAGCACATATAAACCTGTCAGCATGGACACAGACCTGTCTCATGGTTCAGTAGCTGTTGCCTTAGCCCTGCAATACCACCCCTCTAAACCAACACTATGTGCTACAACCCAATTTATGTTTTTAAAATATTTTCTTCCCTCTTTCCTCTTCTAGCATGTCAATTCTTATCATTCCTTATTCTTTTGCAGTTAAAGTATGTAGCAGTAGTGACCACTTTTCCTGTGGTCTCTACTGTAATTCCCCATTTTGCCACAATTATGCCTAATTAAGTCTTCTACTTTCTTCTACCATATGCTGAACATCCATTTGATAGGACAAAGAATGATGTAAGGCTCAGTCAGCAACAGATGCTTATTCACAAAAAGTCTGATAGAACAAATATTAGAAAAATATATTAGATTGAAAAATAGCAAATATTTCTTGTCCAATATTTTAAAAATAACACAGAAACCTCCTGGAGAAAACTTATTTATAAATTCTGCAACTGTGAGGTTTAGAACTTGAAACCTCCTGTCACTTCAGCATAATATAGAACAAATTCTTCTGCCTCTCAGAGAGTTCTGCACAATTCTCAGCCTGATCTTCCTCATCCTTACTTTTGTGCTGTTAATTGGGCATGCTTCTTATGTTTATCATTCATTCTCCTTAGCAACCAGGGTACAAGCAAAGGAAGGAAATCTAATATAGATATGTTCATTAAAGGTTCTTTTAAAAAGATGAACGCTTCATAGTATCAACTGCATTGAATTAAGGTTTACTCTTGGCATTGAATTTTTCTTTCTGAGTGTCATGTCCTCAAGTCGTGCTCTTTAGAGACAATTTGGAAATAATTTTCACAGCAGAAAGAAAGAGGCAAGTACTCATTCCCTTTGTTTCTGAGGAACATAACAGAAGAGAAAGCTTACTGAAGCAAATAGAATCAAGAAAAAAAATAATTTTAGGAAATTTTCACAATCTTTAAATATTTTGGCTTACCTTGAGCTTTTGAGAGACACACTGATTTTTATTTCAGAGGGTTAGATAAACTGCTAGCTTCCATTCCTTTCTCGTTTTGGGTTTCAATTGAATAGTTCCAAGAGTCATGGATACAGTCATGGAAAGAGATGTATGGAGAATGAAAATAAAAAGATCAAGTCCAGGACTCAAAAAGCTAGAATAAATCTAATAAAATATGATTTTATGATCACGAGGATTACTTTTAAGGATAACCTTAAGGAACTTTAGGATAATCTTGTTACAATTGCCTGGGTAAATAAAGGTGGAAAACCACAGGCTCATTACAGCTTTAACTTTTGTTTAACTTTTCCCATTCCATTCTTACTATTCAACTTCTAACTGTCCCTCTTCTGTTGAACAACTGCCTGGAGACAAATGGAGAGGTGCTTATTGTTTTTGTGTCCCACACTTTTCCATGTGTAACCCTGGATGAAAGGAAAGGAATGGGGAGAGAGGAGAGAGAGGGAAGAAAACCACCTTCGGTATTTGTCCTTCAGTATTTCCATATCTTTATTTAATAATACTGACAATGTGGGTAGAATAAGTAGTGTTGAACTGCTCTCAATACTGTCAGAGAAAAAGCATATGCACACAGGCAATTAGAGGAGAGTAGCTGGCATCCTGCACATCTGTATTCTACTTGACATTGCACTAATTTACTCATTAAACCAAAGCCTAGAGAAATAGGTTTGCAGTCAAACTAGGCAGCAAGAACTCATTGATAGTAAATAGCTGAAATTTTTTTCAAAAAACCCTTGTACTGAAATCCAGACTGCTGTTAAAGATAAGCTTGTTTTTAAGTGTGGGTTAAAAATAAATAACTGAGTGGTAGACAAGTACAAAGAATATTATGCAGAGTAACACCATTTTCTAAGAAGGGGAACCATGTACCTCTTGAGTGATTCAGTTCATTAGATTCCCTAATCCTTGCTTTTTCATGGAAAAATAATTTTAACTGATGTTGCTTTGCACAGAGAAAATGTAGTATTTTCACTCACAAAGTCTTGTTGCAAACAACAGCCCCACCTCTTTTAGACATCTAAACCTGCAGAACATCTGTGGAAAGCATCCAAAGCCTAGCAATCAAGAGCCTCCACTGTGCAGAAGGCTCTGATGCAGAGATATCCTGCAGAGGCACTTCACTTCTCAAACATATTTTGAAGTACCTATAGCTTTTTCCTAACACAAAATCAGGAGAAAAGGCAACAGGAGATCAGCAGCACATCTATAACATGATGGATTCGTAGCCCTACTTTCCCCAGAGCACAGAAACAACTGATCTGCAGGTCTTGTGGCAAACTTGCTGTCCGAGTAACCAGAGAGAAATTAATCTCTTTTCATTTTAGCTATCTAGACTAACCTCCCATCTTTCTTAGATATCTGTCACCTTAGGCTCCCTTCATACATTTATTTGCCCTATCACAAATTCCCACATTAGAGGAAGATGGACAATTCTTAGGAAATGCTGGTTTTTTTCTCTTTGATACACAGTGTTTAACTAAGACTTTGAAGTCTAACTTCTAGACATTAAAGCTAGAACTGATGAATCTCTCCCTAATTAATGGAGAGAGTGCTGAAACTCCAGAGGGTAATTCAACCCATCTATTTTAAATGCCTATTTAGAGAAGAGAGGAAACTATTTCTCCCCATTAACTATGTAGGGAGCCAAGCTGACTTGCTTAACCAGACACTTAGCTTTTGGACAGCAAAAGTTGCTAAGACAAATTGTATCCCAAGTGTTCTGCAGCCCAAAAGGGGATTTTCTTTCGATCTCTTCAAATCCCAGCAAAACCCCTCATAAAGCTTATTTATTCAGACTTTACAGAAGAGTCATGATTTAGCTCTCTGCCAGTGAAACAAATATAATTCATGGATGCCATTTTTCCCAGACAAGGGAAAACAACTCCAAGCTAAATATCACTTCTAAGGTCTACTAGGTCATCTTCAGCCCCTGGATCAATACATAGATAGAATACAATTGTAAAGGTCACATTGGAAAATTCCCTCTTCATGAAAAAAAACGGTATGGAAAAAAAATTCTTATCCAAGGCCACTACTTCAATGCACTTTCATGTTAGCAAATCTAATTCTTCTATGAGTGATCAGCATCTTTTAGGTTGAAGTACAAAGTACTGAAAGAAACAATTTGTTTGCAAATTCTGTTCTTAACTGAATTCAGAAGTGATTTAACTGACTCCACTTGTACTATATTTTACAGCACTCAGGCCTTCCAAAGAGAAGCTGTGCTATTGCTTTTTTACATGTAGAAAATAGGGGTAATTTTATGGTTTTAGTAACTCAATACTGTCCAATTACCAGCCTAAAACAGGTAGTAACTTTAAATACAAATTCAAGATGCAGAACATCATTAAACTCCAGGCAAAACTCTTCATTATAGTATAGAAAAGTCAATCTTCGAGAAGGGGCTTTTAACTTTTCCTGTCAGTGTACATTTGGTCCCTCAAAAAATAAAGATCATGTTTCCCTCTAAGCAAATTATTTTGCCTTTTTTAAGAAAACTGACCTGAGGAAAAAGTCCCTGGGAGGAAAATGGAAACCTATGAAATTAACAGACACTTACTAACCTTCATAAAGCCTGAAATAAACATACTTGATCCCCTAGATCCAGGAAGTTCTGGGATACCATACTTGATCTCTGAATTAACAAAACAGAAAACAGGTTTTGTGCACATAATATTTTTTTATTGAGTAATAATCCATCCAGGTTTTTTATAAGATTTTCATGCCAACTCCATTACATAGAGTATTACAGATATTACAGAGAGAAAGCATTGCATGTTAGTCTAAACTTCCTGTAATAGCCAGTCCAGTTTCCACTTCAGAAGTATTTGAGATATTTATGATGTTGTTTTAATGTACCTTGAATTCTGATATTTTTGCAGATTCTTAATCCAGACTCAGTTTTAATATCCTCAAGTGCATTGCAGTTTCTACATTTTAAAAGTTAAAATGCACATGAAAACATATTATCTTCTGCCTATTAAACAAATCAAAAACAACAACAACAACAACAACAAAAAGTGATAGGCATTTCCCTGGTTTCCTTTTAGACACAGGGAGCTCATTAATTATGCTTTAATGCTAATTTTCTTGATTTAGTGGAAAAAAAAAAGAAAAGTAGGTGCTATGTAGCGAGAACACTTATACTGCTCAGAAAGGTAGTTAACCCTTTTCTGTAACGTTCATTCAAAATGTCTATTTCAGCTTGATCTTAATGCCAGCCACAAGCAGAACTGTGAGTTACTGTTGCTTATTCTTGCTGATGATCTCAAGGAACTGAGTCAACTGCTAGTGACTGCCAGCACATGGGAACATCTTGTTCATGGAAACATCTTACAGCCAGGCCAGACAGAGCAGAATATATCCAGTTTTATGGTGGGAAACCACAAGGGATTATTCTAAGCCAGTAGATTGCTTTGCTTTCATGAAGTGCTAAATGAGCACACCCCAGAGTATGTTCCAGAAGGTCTCACCTGAAATTCTATGTCCATGGAATGTCACCAACAAGGAAGCAGCTAGAGCTGCACCTGTTTAAAAGGCAGCAGCATGGAAAATGCCTCCACTAGGTAAACATGGTAAGTGTGTCTTTCCCTTTTTGCATGGTGAGCTTCTGCAGGAGGAGACTAGTTCTGGCAAGCAATCAATTCTTCTCAGGGAGGTGACTAAAAAAGTTTGGGCTCGCATTGTCTATGACAGTCTTTTGGAAAACATTTGGATAAAAGGATCCTTATTAATACAGCCTAACTAGGTAAATGGTAAGTAGGTATTTTTTTCATTACAGAAAGAAAGTAAATAATATTGAACCTGTTCACAAACTGTGTGATAAAGATTTTGATCTTGAGTAAATCTTTGAAAAGCAATATGTAAGGAATGATTTCTCCAGTTTTCTACAGTCACTATTTTATATAGTGAGTGCAGAACTTCTTTTAATATGCTGCTTAACCAGGAAAGCAAATCAAATTAAATATTTTATTATTATTATTATACCTTTTCAGCTGCTATCATCTTTTTTTAGCTAAACAGAAGGCAGAAATACCTTATCAGAAAATCTTTTGCCCCTGCATGTAAGACTGATCACATCCAAATAGAATGCAAAGCCTGACATGATGTTAACTTGAAGTGAGTTGTTTACAAACACAAAATCCCTAGTACTAAGTTAGCTAAGCAGCTCAATTTATGTTAAAGGGATCTGCACACCACATTCTGAATATCTCTTCTTCCATTTAGAAAACACACCTCCTGCCAGTGTATAGAGAACATGTTCTTTTTCATGTAAAGAGACATAGGCATTGCACCTGGCTAACTGCATCAGCAACATCTCCAGATAAACCACTTGTAGTGAAAACAATTATTTTCTTATAGACTGTCTTCACTGTTTCTGTTGTATGCTTGGGGAAAAAAAAAAAAACCTTCACAACAAAATACACTTTAAGGATATGATGGAATCTTTTGTTCTTTATTGTGGCTGTAAGAATATTTTACAGAAGTATCCAGAACGATCACTGGCAAACAACAAAAAATCTGAAAAAAACCACTTCATACTCAAAAAGGACTACAATTTTTCCTACCAAGTATATTAAGCTGTCTTAGTTTCATTGAAAAGCATTTCTTCCTGTGTTAACTTTTTTCATGTGATAGAAATTAGATCCTAACTTGTGGCCTAACTCAGCGTGTGAGTGCTTAGCATCTCGGAAAGCCAGGTCATTCCTCTTAATATCCTTTAGACACTGTTTTCTGAGACTGTCCTCCTAAGTAATTCCTACTTGAATGCTTATGAGAGTAGAACAGAGAAGGGATTCTATTTCCATCACTGTAAAACATCCCTGGAGGAACTGAAATGTAGCCTGTATCCACTGAGCATATTTTGATGTTTGTAATATGCCCTGGTGTATGCTGGAAGACCCAGAAGAAGCTATTACTGAGGCAAAAGTTCCTCGGGGTCTTTTGCTGCATATATATAGCTTTGGTAAACTTTCAAACCTTGTAGCTTTTAATGGTTTAAAACATTCCCTGGAGGGCATATATTGATGTAGGTATACTCAGGTGGGAATGGCTTCAAACAGGCTAGCTGTTCCACTATTGCTCTGTCCTAAGTCCAAAATCATTAATGTGATAGGTAGGAGATTTTGAACAGTTACTTCACACTTTCTGTGACATAAAAGCACCTTTCTTTGCTCTAAGGAAGAGGGGATTGTGCAGCATCAGAGTTCTGTATGAGGTGAAAGCTATGTCAAGACATATATGATCAAAAATAATTCAGCAGATGTGTTTGGAGATTTTTTATCAAAATACTTTTAGAATAATTATTATTATTAGTCCTGAAAAAATGTTCTCAGCAAAATCTAATTGGAAATTTCAAAATACAGAGAAAAAGACCACACAGCTTTGAAGGCAGAGCAACTTATTGCTATATATTTCTCATCTAAAGCCTTTCAGCTACCACTCGATATTATTCCCACTGCTTCACTATGTACAAGTGACTTTGAATATCTTCAAGCTGTGGAGAACACCAAACATAACACCAGCAAATTCTCTACCTCTTAACTGAGTTCTCCAGCTACCAAGCAATTATACAAATAGTGGAGAATGGCAACCCCAAGCCTGCTGGGATTTTGGAGAAGAGTTTTTAAAAAGACCCCAAGCCTGCTTGCTTCTCTGAATGAATGGGTACAGAGCCCACGCATATTACAACAGTTTTATAAAGCAACACCTGAGAAAATGAGGCTTGTGTGTGAGTAGATGCTGCAACTCATACAGGGAGAAAGATTTGGAAAACAGGTACTTAGAAACAGTATATCAGTAAGAATTCCCAGGATTCTTTTTTGTCCTAGATTTCTCATCAGAATGTAAGTTTACCTTGTTATTCCCTTTCCAGCTATGATGCTACTGCATGACCCAGCACACATGGCTCCAATTCCGCACCCATCTTTGAGGAAAACACGTTACTCTCCCTTCCAAGTGGTACAGAGCTAAAAATAAAATAGATAAATTACTCTTCATCCCAATCAGATCTCTGAACATGGAACCTTCAAGTTATTTTTGGGAGTGCAACAGTTGTGGATCTTCTAGTGCAACTGGCACAAAGTGCCTGAGGTGTATAAGATGCATAAACAATGACAGGTACATCTGAAGAGGGAAGTGGGATGGTTAAATGAGATTATGTGTAGTAACTAGGTACAAAAAATTTGACTAAGAGAGACCATGACTTCCCTCTCAATAACTTAAAGGGGAAACTAAACAAGATAAGAATATAGAAGAGAAAGTATACCATTTTTTTATCACTTTTTGATTCATAGCACCAAGGATATACCAGAGTTTCCAAATAAAGAAGAGGAACTTTTGATGATTTAAGTATCCTAAGAGGAATTTCTGGAACAGATCAATAAATGAAAGATCAATGTATCTCAGGAATGGGAAATTGTTTATTCAAGACTCCCAAAGCAATTTAAGATTAATCGAAAGAAATCCACAATTATGCAGTTTCCCATTGAAATCTGCTAGTATACTGAACCACATAGGACAGCAGTGATCTCCACGTACCTCCTGAGAGAAGCTGAGAAAGAATTCAGCTTCACACACATATTACTGCAGAAATAATTGAGCAGCCAATTAAAAGCAAAAGTGTTAAATATGTGGATCAAAGTTAGAAACCTTAATGACCTGTATATATCTTTAACCTATTAGTATTCTTTTGGCATGTTAATAAATAGCAGGTAAGAAAGAACTGGCAGATACCGACTTTCTGGACTTCCAAAAAGCCTTTGAGAATGTTTCCCACATTAGGCTATTAGAGAAACTAAGTAATCACAGGATGAGAAGTAAAGCGATGTCATTGACTAGAAATCAACTATAAAAGGGAGAACACAGAAGCAGAATGCACTTATTAGTGGTCACTGCTCCATGTGGCTAAAGGTTAACAACAGGGTGCCCTCAGGTTCTTTACAAAGGATGAAAGGGTTTAATCTATTTATTAATCATCTGGAAATGGTACTAACAATAAGATGGAAATGTTTACAATGGACACAACAAGTCTTAGGTTAATTAAGGCCAAAACAGGTCAAGGAGCTTTTAGGTTGCTTAAGAGCTCAATGAAAAGGGAAACAATAGCAGATGGAATGCAGCACTGCCAAGCCTAATAGAAGCACAGGGGAACGAACCAGAGTAAATACTTCATATAGAATTAAAAACCCAGTATGACCACTGAAGGGATGGAAGACCCTCTTGATATGCACAGATCAATGAAAATACTTCTTTGACACTAATCACAATCTGAAATAAAGATATTGTTGGGAAAGAGAAGAAAAAAGGGAAGAGTACTGGTATAAAGGCTACAAAGGCTGAGATTTATTTTTTAGGGGTGAAGCCTGGCACATTTAAATGAAGAGGTTAAAAGACATAATGAGTAAGTAAATTTAAATCACAAATTAAGTAAATTATATAATTACTTAACTCTCTTCGTAAGACAAAGAATTTGGCAAAACTGAAAATAGCATATTTAAAACAGACAATTGTTTTTCATTATTATTTAAATCAAAAATATAGAACTCCACATTTGATGTTGCCAAGTTGAAAGGTAGCACCATTTTAATGAAAGACTTTGATTCGTCTGTGGATTTATACATAAAAGTTCCTCACAGTACACTGTTCAATACAGCAAGCCAGACTCAAACCAACACAAGCAATAAATGAAAAGTCCAGCTACCTCTGCAGTTATCATCTTCTATTTCATGGGCACACAGTTTATTCTTATCCCAACTTCTGTACATCATAAACCACTCTTTTCAGCTGCAGGTCTTCACTCATGGATATCCATATTTTATTCCCCCTTTCAGAAAATTGTCCTTCTTAGTACAGAATATTACTGCATCAAAGACCCACAGTCAAACTTATCAGGAGAGGTTGGTTTGGCAGAGAACTTAAGGAGGGGAAAAGAGAAAAGTCTGGGTAGTGATGAACTTTAAAGGGAAAAAGTTAGCTATATCCTAAAAGATGTTTCCAATTGTCATCTTTACCACTCGTGGGCACAAGCTGGAAATGTTTTTAGGACAACCCTGGCTGCATCAAACCAGGAAATATAGCCTGTATCAGTGTCCTTTAGATAATGAAAGCAACAGTAATGTGTGAAACAGTGTCTACCAGAAGCAGCCACTAATAGCAAAATCTTAATGAATGAAGACTTGATACCTACAACTTGATACATCCTTTTTTTGACAATAATCACAGGTAATACACACATTATAATGTGTTAGAGATGTAGGAAACTCTTGTATTACAACAGATGTACAGACATTCTCATTTATATGGACAATATACAAATAAAATCCTTCTCTGCAAAAGACGAAACTGAACTTAGATGCCTTCATCAGTCACTAGCCATGAATATAGCCCAAAATCTATATGTGAAAGGAGCAAATAGGCAACAGATCCCTCTACTAGTGTTTCAATATATTCAAAATTATATTTTCCTGGGTTTGATTACTGGTTTAGCTATACCCCTTTAATATAATTCTTATAAATATGATCATCTACTTCTACCCCAGTCTCCACTTCAATCTAACAGTTTGCCACTATATATATATATATAAACATTTAGAGGAGGTACACAAAAAAATCAGTAAGAACTCTAGGGACAGAAATCTTTACTCATTTATTAAAAAGAACCAACATATTTAACGCATGAAACAGTAAGAACCAGATTTTGATGATATTTTGGTGGAGTTGCTACACACTTAGAGAAAATTAAGATTTTGAACATTATCCTAAGTACCTTTGAAAGTGGAATTTATCTCTAACAGTAAGATGCCCCTTCATGTATGAAAATATATTAATAGAAAAAAAAATGGAAAATTATTTTATTGAATCTTAAGCATGATAAATTGAATACTGCCTAACATGAATTAAGAAGAAACTTTGCAAACTGACAAACAGTTTTCTGGTCTGGTGTAAAATTCATTTTATCTTCCAAGCTTATTCCCAGAGCAGATCACTGAGCAGCGTAGTATGTCAGTTCTTTCAGCCTGCTTGCCAAAAAACACACACTTTTCAGTCTTGTGATTCTTCTGTATCAGCTCCTTCAGGCTTCAGTGTAAAGCAACATGAGCATCACCTGAGATACATTTGACTGAAGTCTTAACGTGAACATGTTTTCTGTCTATTCCTATGCTGACCTTAGCTAAACATCTGCAGTTTTGGCTGTCTGCCACTCTGACTGCTTTTCCTGCTGGCTGGGCAATGTCTTGTTCCTGCAGCATGGTCTCCCTTGCAGTTCCTGGTCATGTCAGTAACATCTGGTGGTGCAGAAAGTGCTGATCATCTGGCAGGTATTCCCCTCATGTTTTGATCAATCATACTCACTGATACTATTTCAGCCAATTATTTCTTTATCCATTTTTGCCAGGTCAATATATCACTTTTCTTGCCTCCTTTTATCTCAGGTTTCAAGGTAGAGAAAAGGTAAGAAAGCTTCCTGATGGTTACCAACGGCCAAAAACTTTAAAAACCCCACAGATTGTCAGGAACACTGTTACTATTACAGTGTGACCTCTAGAAGAACTAATTTTCTTCCTATAAGTCCATTAAATTTACTTAAAACCAACTCAATACATGGCATGAATTGTCAGGATTCAAAAGAAATGGCCTGTAATTACCTGGGCATATTGCAATAAAAATACCCTAATAATAAAAAACTGGGAATGTAGTAGTTCTCTGTATACTAACAGCAAATATTCTATCAGCTGAGAAATATTCTTCCAATGTCCTATTTTCTTATGAATTGCACAGTACTTTCTAATAATTCAAAGAAAAAAGGTTTACTCTGTGAAGAAAGATAATATTGATCCATAACATTGATACACCTTTGTCTTGTACGCTGAAGAAATCCAAAGGAAATGAAGTCTTCGCATGTATATAGAAATTGAAATAATTAAAAAAGAAAACAGCTACTTAGGCTTCCCTGCATAACTAATTGTCAGTTCAATAGCTACCTAAAACCTAGCCTGAATGCTGCACTTTTTTTTATTTTAGTAGGAAACAAGAAAATACATTAGAACATAGCGAGAACAGTATTATATGAAGACAGGACAGATTAGTTTCACTGCTGCCAATTTCCCTCACAATTTTTTTTTCCTTTTCATGATCATTTATTATTATTTTGCACCTTTCTGAAACTAAAAACTCTAGAATTGCCGTAAAGAAGCACTGACAGTTCTGTTCAGCCTTATGTCCGTGTGCTGGGAAGGTCTGTGAAATCCATGGTGAGGACAGAGGCAGACCCAAAATGCAGCAGAGCTGCAGTGGTTCTGCTGCACAGAGGCTTGGCAGATGCAGGAAAAGCATAGAGCAGAAATCTGCATCACCTTCCTAGGCATGCCAACAGAAGATAAAAGAAAAAAAATTTTAAAAGGATAATACACAATCACTACTGCCATGATTATATAGAGCCAGGTGCAGTGAATCATTTCAGCAATTTGGCTCAGAGCCTTGAGATGCAGTCCTAAAGAAATTGCTGAGATACTTTGGGAATTATCTCCAGGTTGAATTTCAGCCTCTTTAACTATAACTATATGAATATTGAAAAGAAATGTGGCTCTGCAGAGACACTCTGTAAACTGAAACTATGCCAAGAGTCTGGTATCCACACTACATGTGTTTTGACTGTTTTACTTTGGGCTACCCTAGTCCTTTTTAGGGACTGCACATCCCTTAGTGCCTGAAGCTCATTTTAGGTGCACTTCTTGGGCACCTGTATGTCTTTGCTCTTAGCAGACAGCAATCCAGTTTGTGTGGTGAAGCAAGGGGCAGTAAGAGTGGCAGTGGGAGTGAATGGGAAGTTTCCAAAGCACACCTCAGACCTGAACTGAAATGCTGATGGAGACAACCTGAGCTGCCTGTACACAGCTCAGGCACTCGTGATTTGTGCTGCTCAGTGTGTACAGACTCTGCAAGAAATAAATAGCCGCCTTTTAACTCTATTAAGACATAAAGTCAAGAACAGAGAGTGAAGCAGGACCAGCCCTTTGTGCTGCAATATCACAGTTGCATTTCATGGTGCACCTGCATGCTATGGGCTCCTGCACTGCTGAATTTCTGTAATATTTGAGTGCCCCAGTAGTGCCTTTACTTGTAGGGGAAAAAAAATACCTCTAAAGGGTTTCAGATTTTTTGCTTTTCTTCCAAACATATCATAATATAATTTCGAACATCTCTGTATTTATATATACTTTACCCTGTTCTCAGGAGTACAATTTTAGGGGAATCAAAAAAAAAAA
>VXBI01003337.1:71462-84025 GCA_013397375.1 Toxostoma redivivum | reverse complement strand
AAAAAAAAAAAAAAAAAAAAAAGCTTACTGACATTAATTCATAGCTATCAAATTCCTTCCTATGAGCTACTGGTCTTCACTACCAGTTAAGATTTTGGTCATACTCTGAGATGCAAATATTTTCTGCATGCTGCAAAACGTATCTTCTCCTTCTGCAGATCTGAACAACTATGAAAAGAGAAAATGATCTTTTCCATCCCAAACTTTTATTGGCTCTCTTCAAATCAGTATATTAAAAACTATTGAACACAAAACCCAAAAAAACATGTTGTAAATATTTACTTTCATACCATAATTTAAAGAGATCTGTTTCTGTAGCAATTAGAAAGAAACAAAACACTAGAAACAAAAAAAAAAAACACCTTTAAAGAAATATTTGGAAAGTCACTGTAACTCATGCTTATATTGCAAAAGCTAGCATAATTTTACCCTTTGAAATATTTCAGAAAAAAAATATTAAAATCACGTTATATAACACTTATAAAAACCTGATCTCCCAGATAATCACAGAGATCAAAATATGCTGGTCTTAAAAAAAACCCCACACATAGGTAGGACAATAAACTTTGTTTTAATGTGCAAATAGAGAAGGAGGAACAAAAATAATCTAAAATATTCCACATAGGGTCTCTACAAATGAATTGTGAAGACCAGTGTAAGAAAGGGTTAGTGGGCATCCCAGCAATAGATGCATATGTGAATAAACATACTTTTACTGTGGAACCTGTCTGAAGTACTGATGAAAGAAAGAAAATACCCTAAGTAATTTACACTTCCACATAGAAAACAAACAAATCCTGAAAAAGAAGAAGATAATTTAGAAGCAATTGTTACATTTTTCTGTACTTCTTAATTTTCCATAATTCTTTACTTTTCAGGTTTCCGTAGGATTCTGCTGCAGGACCCTAGCCTCTCCAGAATACTTGATTCTACATCAATAATTTCTTTGTTCCACTTCCTTTAAGACATACACACACACATACATACACACACGTGTGCATCAAACCTGTAATTTTTTATTTAAGATGAGTCATTGTTAAATTTGTTACCTTTTTTGTGAGTGTTGAAGTGTACCACAAAGAAAAACTTCCATTATCTGATCAATTCTTCAACTTACACTTAAATTTTAGCTGTATTTATGCCAGCATAAATACCAAGTGTCTTTGCACCAAGCAAAGCGTCTTCTCTGGATTTAAACTAGCAATACTACTGATCATCCTCTCTCCTTTTAGCACTGGTGGATGACCTACACTCTTGGCTGGAAAAGGCAAATAATTTTGCTTTGCTTTCTTCAAGGTTTTCCTCTCCCTGGATAACTGAAAAACTTAAGCTCATAATATATTTCTACAGCAGTGCCTGAAAAATCAATAGAATAAGAGAACACAATCAAAACCAAGCACAACAAAGGAAAGGGAAAAAAACACCAATCCAACAACAACAACAAATTAGTAATGTCAGTCAAAGACAAGAAAATGAGCATTTAAAGCACTCTGAATATTGTTTCCTGTAGCAAGGTGTGTAAAGCAAATCTGTCTGAGTCAAGTTGTCCTTCTGAATTCATATATTTGAGTTTTAAACGTATCATGTTCCTCCTCTCAACACAGCATTACGTTCAAGCAAAGCCATTTATTTCAATGGAGTTAGTCCTGGTTTATGTCACTGTGGATTGCTGACTAAAGAAAACTGGCCTATATTTACAAATGAAAATAAAATAATATTTTAAATTCATATCTGTCATACAGAGATGGGCTTGCAGTACATTTACTCTGTTCTGGTCCCATGAATTAATTTCAGTACCTAGATTTTAGAAATCTTTTGTTACATCAATGATTTAATTTCATTAATATAGTGAGGTTGCAACAAAAAATGTGCATTTATAAGATTCAGCTTTAACAATTATGAGATTTAAATAGAGACAAAAGAAACTATAATGTACTTCTAACTGAATTGGAATATAGAACAGGAAGTCTCATTTCCTGAACTCCAGTGGTATACTATATCTACTATATCTTGTTAGCTAAACTCAGCTTGTAATAGGGGTCATTTCCCCAAGGATTGTTACATCAGAAAAGATAAATTAAAAAAAAAAATGTTTCTTCTTTCAATGTAATTTGAGCAATATTTCAAATTTACCTTGCTCAGAAACTCCTACTTCTTCATAGTACTGATCCAAGTTCTGTCAGGTTGTCTGCAGAAATATTACATCAACTTTAACTCCAGAGCAGAACAGGACTGGAAGCGAACATCTCTCATCTCTGGATGCATGAAGAATTTAAAAAGCCATGCCAGGGGACCCTGGCTATGTTTTTGCTTCCCTTTTTTAAGTGCAGAACCTCAAGCCAGTGGAATCTAATCCTCATATATCCTCAGCCCTGGCCCTGCTCCAGGGCAGAGTTTCTAAGTTCCAGGCAGGCAGCATGTGCTGGGGCATCCCCACACACAGGGTGCTGTGAGCTTCCCATACTTATTCCCTTCTGCAAAAAAACTTGCCTGTAATAAAAGCTACCCAGACTCTCATTAAAGCACTGTACCACAATATTTACAGCTTGAACATAGTGCGAATGGAAAAACATGAAAGGATGGGTTTATACCTCTAGAGGTATAAAATTTGCAATATCCCAAAATAGATACATTTGGGATACTTTACTAAATAATAAAAGAGGCTGGTAAATTAGGTTCTAATGACATGGATCTTTTCCCACTGATTACACTGATTTCCTGGCTTTAACATGGCTAGAATCAGTACAGACACATCCCACTGGGAAACCACCAGAAACTGCTTAAGGAGTTTACTAACAATCAGTATTCTATATAGATGTTAAAGTAATACTTCTCTTCAAATCTTTCAGAGATTTTAATCTTTACCAAAGCATGGATTGGGGATCCTTTGTAGATGATTTTACTATAAAGATTAGAATTAACATACATAATTTTATTGCCATCGTTTTGATAATACATGCCAGAACTTACAGTTCTCTCATATTTTAAAAATAATTTACTTTTGAATCATAATGTGCTATACCAGTTGGCACCACAGTCAGTTACATAGTAAGTTGCAAGTCGTTCAATACACAGGAATTTTTGCTTCCAGCTATGTCTTCATTATCCTAAAGCCCTTCTATACAGAAATCCAATTTCAACAAATATATATATGAAGGCAAAGTTAAGAGTATTCATACAAAATTTGCATACAATTTGTGTGGGTATATTTTTAAAATATATATACTTGTATTATTTATTCTCTATATAGATAGCCTAAAAACAAATTGGACTTTTCATTTGCTCGAATTTCATGAACAACATTTTGTTGCTATGCAAGCTGGGTTTTATTTTAAAGAACATCTGTTTTTTTAATCCAGTGTGTGTGTAAAAAAATGCAAAAATTTGTCTCAGCAGAGATGATTTTAGTGCCTTTGAAAATGTTACTTTAACAGTAAAAACATATCCTTCTAAATGAAGTTATACTAGTAAAATATTATATTTTATTGATGCATGAGCACAGTAAATCAACTAATATGACTTAAGAATACACTTTTCACTCTAGCAAAAGGTTTTCCATCTGATATACTGTTCATCAGGAAAAATAAGTTTACATTAATACATTTTTATATTTATCATCTTGCACTTATTTGTCTATTCCTATGCACAGAAGTCTCTTAGATAGGTAATTAAATTTATATCGATTTTAAGGTATTTAAGAGTTGCTAAAGTTCTCCCTTGAAATCCAAGTATTTATCTAAATAAATGTGTCTCATAAAAAATTCTTTTGTTTTTTTTTTTTTTAGAAGAACCTGTAAGTGTAACCCCCTAAATAAAGACCGCAAGGTAACCAATGTAGAGCAATGATCAGCGAATCATCAATCAGCAAACTCTGGAAACTCTTATTCTCTGAAAAGAATTAATAAAATGAGGAAAATATTTTTTCTAAGTATCTCATCTTTTTCTTATCTGCTTAATAAAGAATGCCCTCTGATTCTGGATTGCTAATATCTTTAACATAATAAAGATACTTCATTATGATGCTTAACAGAGATGACGACTGTTGACAGGCCCAAGATACCATTTACATAAGTGTTCAAGCAAATTGAAGGCAACATCTAATCTAACATGCAGAGGATCAACAAGAATTAAACATGTATTTAAAAAGCACTCTAGATATCATACTTCCTCTATGGAAAAAATCTCCTAAAAGATGCAATATATTCACATTCCAAATGCAAACATAATACAGTTTCTTTTTTCTCCCATTTTAAAAAATTTATAATAGATATATTTGAAAATATAATGCTTTAATAATGAAATTACCTAAATCACAACATTAAAAAAATCATAAAAATGCTAATATCATACACCAAAAGTGAAAATTTGGACCTTTTTTTTTTTGATTTGTGACCTGTCTGGTAGCATTTCCTTCTAATTTTGCTGAAGTTTTTTAAAACATACACAATGACTTCCAAGCTGCTGAGAACTTCTAAAAACCTTAACTGAAACATATTGTTTGCTGGTAGCTTCAGATCATCTTTACTGTTGTTTTTAATCATGAGATTTTCTTCTAAAGATGAAGCATTTGAATCAACTCGCAGAATCAATATATTTTAAAGGTGAACATTTCCATCAGGCTCTCAGAGACACTTCAAATGACCAAAATATTGTATAACTGCTGAAGTTTGTCACTTCAGCATTTATCATCACCATTCATCCCAACAATTTTGCTGCATTCCATCAGTGCTTCAAAGGGTCATACCAGATTGATCCATAAAGGCTTTAGGCCAATCTTATATCAAACTCTGCTTTCAATACATGTCTATCAGTTTTGATGAAGGAGAGGAGACGAGATGAGATGAAGGATGGGAGAGTATCAAGAGCTGATTAGCTTCACTTCAGAGCCACTTACATCATGGCTTATTTTTTTTCTCATTATAGACTGGGAGCTAGTTGGATAGAGCTCTTCAGTGTGCATGTTCCAAAGGAGAAATTCACATATTTCATATAACTACCTTGTTTGTGAACAAGGTCAATTCACAAATACAAAAAGAAATCTAGTCTTTATTTTTTTAACATATCTCCAAATTAATCAAATCTCTCTACAAGCCAGAATATGTCTCCAGTGCCTCACTACGTTTGTATTCATCTAACTGATTGATGCTGTTAAGGAAATCAAGCTCACACACATTCTCACTTAGAGATGTTTGCTCTACAGTTCTGACAAGAGAAAAGTACAGTGAAAAGTACATAGAAAAGTACAGTATGCTTACTGTAGTGAAGTGGCATAAATGTGTTTCTTGACTGAGGGAGTTTGGGTAGTATTGGGAGTTTCCTCTGATTTGGACTAAGGGAAGAAATTCTCATACATAGACACTCCATCTCCCACATCCTGCCTGTCCCGCCCACTTCAAAAAAAAAAAAAAATCCACCTTCCTTGTAAAGAGAGAAGGGAGTGTAAGCGAAATAATCTCTAGCAGGTCTACCAACAAAAATGTCTATTAAGAAGATGACCTACAATTGTTGTTGTCTAGTTTCTCAACAGAAATAACAACTGGAAAAGTCATATGCAGAAGATTTTGGTCTTCTCTCTCAAAAAAAAGTGATGAAAATGCAGTTACATCATACAAGGCCCTTTCCCGTTCTCATCCCTAAGAAGCAGATTACATAGGTCACACATTCTTCAGCAACAGAATGTAGATATCATAGAAGTGAAATAGACTTGTGATTTCACTAGGTTGGCATAGGGCAGCACTAGTAGCAGGATTTTACAAACTTTTTCACAGTTAAGTTTTGCATATGAACATAATTTCATCTAGATTTAATTTTTATACTAAAATTCCTTTGTTAGGATTAATCTAATAAGACTTTTGAGGTCAACAGTGGGTGGAAGTGCTTGTATCTGATATAAAATGACAGTACGTCCTCTTTAGAGACAACAGACATAAAATAAGTGTTTTAGGTCATAATCCATCTGACCTATTTTAGATATCTACTTCATTGTGAACTGACTTAGACTCTGGAATTACCTATATATCTTCACTGACTACAAAGAGAATCCAAACTTTTCTATTTTTTGTGAATATCCATAATGGGTATCTAGCTTTTTTTCTTTTTGTCATATGAATTACTTTATTTTTCTATCTTCTGGGGTGTTATGACTGATATTTATCAAAAAGTAATATTTAGAAATTCAGCTTCTAAGTTATTTTTTTGCCTTTTAGGCAATTCACAGATCTAAATACATTATGGATCTTAGTGCAAGATTGAAGTTACAAATTACTAAGTATAGACCAAATGATTTTTAGGCGGGATAAGTGATAAAACTATAATTTGCATTTTGATTACCTTTCCCAGAAGAACCTGAAATGAAGAAGGAAGATTGTCACAGTCTCTTCAAGGTGCATGTGAAGCACACTGCTTGATGTAAAGAGAGCAAGTGAACAAAGTGAAATTGAGGGCAGAGCCATGAGGTCCCAAACTATGTGACGTTAATACCATGAAACATTAAATGGTGGTTACTGAATTCAGGTGGAATCCGCTTCAATTACTCTGTGCTAGTAATCTGCAGTCCATTTTTTTCTAAATCAGGAATGATGTACCCATTGACACTATGAATGGGATGGGTATCTCAATAATCAACTAGACACAAACTTTTAGAAGTGGGATTAACCCACTTCTGGAAAGAACACCCTGGGGAATTTCTCTTTTAGGAGTGAAGAGATCTGCCCCCGATCCAGTAAAGTTTTTAAGAAATTGATTGACCACAAGCATGTGCATAGTCTTCTCTGAGTACAGTACCATTCATCTAGCTCAAAATAGGAGACTGAGACAGACTGCTGTATCAGGATTATAGGCCAAACTACAAATCGCTTAGCACATAGTCAGAGTTATTTCTTGCATTATACCAATACTACAAGAAGAGTTATACTGAATTCATACACATATTTGTCTTAAATTAGTTTTGAAAAATATTTCAAGATTTACTTAAAAAAAATCACCTGAACAAATAACATCAAAAAACATAAAACTGTGCAAGCAACAATTTACACAGGCACATTAGTTTCACAGCATTTTATACCAAAGTTTTTAAAAGTGCAAACATTTAAGTATTATGTATTTTTTAAATACAGCATAGTATTAATTTTTAAAAAGAGCTTTAAAATAATTATAATTCAAGAGATTGAGAAAAGGCACTAGTTTAATAATTAATATGGGGATTTTTCTTGTTTCTATTAGACCACAACTACAGATCTTCAAGGTTTAATTTGTATGGGTTTCTTCTGGTTAGTTTAGGTATCACTCTTGCATAGAACTATCATTGTATAAATATGTGATTAAGATGTGCAATTGAAATATCTAACTTTGGGGCAGATGCTTCTCTATATGATCTTTTGTAACTGAAAGGTTCTTTTATAATTTGAGCTTTTGGGTTTGTATTCCTCATCTGCTCTTTTCTTCCTGCTTAACAGAGATTTTAAATCAAAACCTAATTAGACTACATATGCTGTTTAGGAAAAAGATCTTAGGAAAGTAATGATTCATATATGCTTTGATATTTCCAGATAACATCTAAGAAGCAATGTGACTTTAATTGTTTTAAATAACTTCCAATCACCCTCTTACTCAAATAAAGTAGTTGAGCACAGTTCTTTGATCAAAGAAACATTCTTCAGTAACAGAAATGCCAACTCTATATTCCTATCAACTTTATCATCTATGCTTAATAATGAAAGCCTTTATTGACAGACATTTTTCAACTAAATAGTATTATAACCCAGGTATTCTATGACATATTTTTGATAGCAATACCATAATCCTCAAAACAGAAGTTATCAAATGAAATTTAACTCCTGAAAAACAAAAATCTATGTATACATATTGAGCAACTATGATGTCAGCCAAAGTTTGTTTTTTAGCAATGTTGATATAAGGAGGGCTGATATATTTTTATTTTTCCTCTTTGATATTCTACAAGGGAAAATTAATTATTTTAATATTGTTTTAATTATAATGCACTTACCTGATTATATGTTTCAATATTTTAACTCTTGCTAAGAAAGCCCACATTTTACACACTTGTACTAGGTTAAGGAAACCTGTGTCACAAATGATGACTGGTAACTTGTTCAAACATTAATAAACACATTTGCCAGGAAAGCCCTGGCCTCTGACACTTAATCACAAAGATATAAGCTCCATCTTTAAAAAAAAACAAAAAAGAAAAAATCTTTACATTTTTATGTCCTACTTAGTTATTTGACCCAGTTCTTAATCAGACGTAGCCAGAATTTTCTTTTATTCCACAGAGCGATTGCCTGCTGCCTTAAGAATAAAAGCTTGAGTATTTCCCCTGATAGAAGGCTGACAAGTCATAATGAGGAACTGTCTTCCAACGTCAAGCCAATACAGTTTCTGCTAATTGTCTGAATACTGTGGTGTGACACACTGCATATAAAATTGATTTTCTGGAAACCAAGAAATTATACATATTTCCAAGAAAAATCCCTGCAAATATAACCACAAATTTATAATAGGCAATAATATTTCATAAACTTTTTTAAAAAAATCTGAATTAAATTTCAAACAGAAAGTAGAAGTGTAAATCCAGATTTCCAGTTACTCTGTAACTTTAGTGATTCAGTAAAGCACAGTAATTTGTTTCACCATCTAGTTGAATATGTAATAAATTCAAATATTTATATTATGTTTACTGTTTAGCCATTACTAATATGTGACTATCAAGACAAGGAAACAATATACAGACACCTCAGACTTTAAGAAGAGTTTATAAGAAATAAATTGGAGATGGATTTACAGCAAGACAACACTGATATCCCAAGCTTCTAAACAACACGTAAAGTTTACTGACATACAAACAATATAAAAGGCATATGCATATTCGTTGATACCATCAAAAATAGTTTTCTAAATGTTAAAAATTGTCAGCATTTTCTACAAAATTTTCAAAAACCCCAATGCAACTCAATCAAAGCTTAATGGTAAGACCTTATTTACAGGACAGCACGTTTAAAAAAACAAAAAAAAACAAAAAAAAACCAACCCTGAGCATACTTACATACTAACACTGAAACCCACCACATAGAATAGCTAAATGTGATCTGTAAGTCAAACAACTCCTGTCTACAAACTTCTGCAATATGAAGCAATTAATTTAAAATATTCTTCAGAGACCAGGAGACATGTAGTGGAAGACAGAATATTTTGAAAGTATGGTTCATCTTCTTCTGGTTTCAGATAAAAGGATGAAAACAGAAAGTCTGAGGTTTATACTCGTGCATCAAAGGCATTTTTGATAGGAACTATTTGTTATCACCAATAGTACTTTCTGGAAAGGCATAATTTGCTGAGAAACCCATCACAGTCTTCACACTTTACTGTGAGAACTGACTGAGTTGAGGATGGTATATGGTGTTGGGACGAGTTGAGGCGAATTGGGGAAGGGAGAAGCAACACCCAATTGCAAGTTTATGCTTGACTGTTATTCAGAGTAAATTTCATTATCTCTTATCATCAGCTATAATTGGTCAACTGGATGAAAATCTCTCCTTTTTGTGAACAAAGCTGCCCTCCAGGAATGCTAAAGACATATTAAATACAAATAGGCTAGTTAACAAGCCTTTCATCATATTGAGCCAAGCCTTACATACATGGTTTTTGAGTAAAGGCAGTATTTTTAGCACTTTTGTTTAAAAGAAAAAGCAGGTCACCACATAAACCATGATGCCCGCCAAATAACGTGTACTTAAACCACACAGCTAGATGTCAAGATATTCTCTATTCTGATGCTTTACCTAAGAGTTAACTAAATATCCAACATGCAAAAAATTAATATTTATTTACACACAAAGAAGAAGAAAAAAAAAAAGATTGTACTGATTGAGTTTCATAAACAAAGTATATATAAAACACCAGAAACCCCAGCAAAATATTGCAACAGTCACAAAGTACTCTAGTTTCAAGTTTCACCTCTACACTCTTCAGGGCAGCCCATGCACAAGCACATGAAGACACACGTCAGACCGCTGGACGTGCCATCCCCTTGGCTCTCGCAACCACCCGCACGAATCAAGGGGCTCCAGAGGGACGCAGAAGCACCAAATCAGGGCACGGGGGCAGGGAGCGGCATCTCCTCTGCCTGGCCCGGGCTGTGTGTGCTCTGTCTTGCAGTACCTTGGACAGCGGTCTCCTGGCCCTCCTCTCATCGCAGCACAGACCAGCTCAGCTTAGCTCAGCCCAGCCCAGCTCAGCCCAGCCCAGCCCAGCCCAGCCCAGCCCAGCCCAGCCCCGCGGCTCACCCCACTGCGCTCCCCACTCGCACTGCCCACCAGATTCCCTGGAGGAAGGAAAAACAGACTAAGTTGCACCCATGGTTTGGGTTTTTTTCTTTCCCCTTCTGAAATACCTTTCATTTTTAACACAGATTGGTTGGCCAAATTCTCAAAACATAAAGCAGTATCATCTGGCACTCAGAACCACAGAAATGTAGGTCACTGGCATTTGTCTAGTTCATTGAAGTTTCATACAACCATTTTAATGTCAACAACTTTTTCTTTATCATTAAAAAAGTATTTCTCCTCATCAGGTGTGTGAAGGGAAAACTGTTAAACAGCATAAATTTGCGGTTCTGTTCGTTTTCAACAGCTTTTACACCCTGATATTCTGTAGAGCAACGGAACACTTTGTGGTAAAGTTCAGTCAAACTAAACTGTAATACAAAAAAATCACTTTAAGCATGTAAATAGTGGCAGCATGGAATAGTAGTTCAATTTCTAGTTATAGAGCTACTGACAAAGATTTCCTTACAGCAAGAGATATCTATTTAAGTTTGATACCCTTTTTTACTTATCCAATTTACTCTGGAAATAAAATATGTTTACATTATCAATGACTGAGTACATAACATATATACAATGAGTGTATACATACACAGTTTGCAATCTAAAAACATTCGAGTCAACACTTCTGGTGAGTCTACTTTACTTTTGTCAAGTTTCGAAAGAAAAAATAAATTCAGCAACTTTCCTACTTTATCCAATTAGATATTTCAGCTTCTCGAGAGACTCTGGATCCATTTTTGTGGCAAATATATGTGACATTATACAAAGTTATTGGTAAATGGGATTTTTTAGGCATAGGCTGTTACCATAAAATGATTTCAGAAGGCCCTGCTGAAGTTACAGAGGACAGAGGTACTACCAGGCCTCCCATTTAGAGCAGTGATTCACATGCACTGTTGTGTTCCACTGCTAAAGCAGAATTTGGTTCAGACTGGCTAGTGCTACAGTAGCTAAGATAATCTAGTTTAGGGCAGAAATATTCACCTCCTACCAAGTACTCCAACAGGGGAAAAAAGCATGCAGTTAGCTATTTTAGGCACTGAGGACAACTCTTTTCTTCTGCCCTGTCTTGAGAGATAGGCCAACTAATCTTGTGCAAAAGTAAAGAGAAGGTAACAACTACAAGAGCCAAAATGGGACCCTCCACCTTCTAGCAAAGGAAAAGAAAAACTTCTGGGTCTCTCTGAGCTATCACCAGTGACACCAAAGGAAACAGCCGTAGCTTATCAAAACGCTGTCACCATCACTTCCCAACCAAGGGCCACTGCGGTGCCCGTCAACAGACACTTGTGCTCCAGCTTTCCCCAGCTCCACAGATTTTGCCAGAGCGCCTGAAAACACTGTCCCGCTCCCGCTCCCGAGGAGGCCCGGCGCCGCAGCGCTCTGCCGCCGTCCAGCACCGCCACCCCCGGGGCCAAGCGCCCAACGGAGCCCACCCGACCGAGCCTCGGTGCGCGCCCCTGGCCCCGCGGCGGGGGGGACGAACGGCCCGGCCCCGGGGCACGGCGGCCACCTGCCCACCCAGGGCCGGCGGCCAGGGCAGCGCCGTCGGGCAGCCCCGACCGCGGTCGCCGCTCCGAGCCTCGCTCATTGTCATGCAGACCCTGTCGCTGCCTGCCGCCAAGTCGCATCCCAGCCCGCTGGAAGCCGGCAGCCGAGCCGGAGCCAATCGCATATTCATGAGAAGGGGGAAATCCAGCGCTACGCTCCCAGGGGACCGAGGATCACTTCTTTTTGCGCTTTCTCAAGCTTCCCCCTCTCTCTTCCTCTCTTTTAATAATTCGCTAGGGGGTCATCCCGGCCGATACCCTCCGCAGCATCGCCTGCACCGGGAGAGCCGCGGCCGCCGGCGCCAGGGGCACAGACCGAAGCAGGCACAACAGGGTCCACGGCAGCCACAACAGCCGAGGGAGGCACGCCAGCCCGACAGCCAGGGACAGGAAACACAGCAGGGGCTCCTACCTTACAATCCTCAGGACACGATTTCACCGAGTACTCATCCGACTGTAAATATTTCTGGAGCATAACCTCAAACTCTTCGTATTTCTCCTGAGCGTGCTGGTCGTAGCGCTGGTAAGCCTGGACGCACTGGCTGCAGGAGCCTTCCCCCTTCAGCACCACATCCAGACTGCAGTTCAAAGTGTCCGGATTGGACAACCCGGCGAACAACTCCCAAAGTGTGTAGGAATTACAAAAGGAAAGGTAAAAATCCGTCAGGTC
>VXBI01003337.1:40040-70458 GCA_013397375.1 Toxostoma redivivum | reverse complement strand
TGCCGACTACACATCCAAGCACCCCTGGTCATATTTTGGGAACGCACAGCCCTGGCCGACTCCACCGTGAGGGCTCCTTTGCCAGTGTCACCACAATATGCATTGACTTAAAAGATTGGGGGGATTTTCTTGCCTGCCTTCCCTTCTCTCGCTCGCTTGCTCTTCCTCTCTCTCCCACTCTCCCCCTTCTCTCTTTTTCCTCTTTTTTTCTTTCTTTCTCTTTTTCTTTCTGTCTTCTTTCTTCTTTTTCTTCCTCCGAGATATTGTTGGTTTTCGCTGGCGGCTCTGCCTTGGTCTCACCACATGAAACAGCCCCAGTCCATCCAACGCGGAGTGCCGTGAAGAAGATAAGAGCAATAACGCAGAGAGAGGAGGAGGAGGGAGAGGAGATGATGGTGGTGGTGGTGGCGGTGGTGGTGGTGGTAGTGGTGGTGATAGTTGGTGGTGGCGGGGCTGCACGACTGTTCCTTTCCCCCTCTCACCCAGGCATGGTCAGATCGCAGCTCCCCATCTCCCTCCTGAGAAAAGCCCACTGCCCCCGGACAACCGCATGCCGTGTCCCCCGCTGCCGACGGACGGCTACGGGAGGGCTCCTCGCCTCCTCTTCCTCCCTGCTGCCGCTGCTCCTCTTCCTCAGCCCCGAGCCGCGGCACAGATGCCTGCACCTCTGTCTCAGTCTCTTTCTTCTCTCTCCGCTCCGCTCTAACTGGAGAGACGCTGCTGCAGGGCTCCCGGAGCGCTGCCGAGGATGCTGAAGAGGAGGAGGAGGAAGAGGAAGAGGAGGAGGAGGCTGCCGGGGCCGCCGCCGCTGCTGGTGACAATGGGCTGCGGCTGCCGCCGCTGCTGCCGCCGGGCGCGGTGTCCCCGGGCGCACGGGGCGGAACTGCCTGGCTGGGGGCCCCCGATGGGCACAGGCATCTTGGGCCCCTGGGCTAAGTTGCCGCCATCTTCGTCCTGGAGAAACACTTTTTTGGGGGGAGCTCTGCCTTTTGCGTCATCTCCTCCCGCGCCGAGATCGCTCTATCCTGGCGCATTGGCAGCAGCAGCAACTCTGCCTCCTCCTGCCTGAGGAGGAGGAGGTGGGAGATGCACTGGGGACCACATGGACCCTCCAAAGGACTTCCTCGATGCCACTCTTTCTAGTCATCTCACGGGAGGGACTGCTCAGTACTGCTGTCCAGCCCTCTCTCCTTCAGGGTCTCCTTCCGTTTGTGGCCATGAAACACCATGTCCACGCAGGATGGTGGCTAGAGAGGTCTGTCTCCGTGTCTGTCCTTGTCATAGCAAATCACAAATGTCATATGAAACTACAGGCTCTGCATCCTGGCCAGTTTTGGCCACACAGTAAAATGCCTGAACACAGTTGCCTGTCTCTCAGTCAGAGAGCAGTAAAGCAAAATGACCATAAACCTCAAGCTGTTTCCCCAAGACAAGTTTTACAAAAAACTGATTCAGCCCATGATCTGGGTAAATACTTCCTGTTTATGTGTTTCCCTGTTTAAATATTACTGCTTAGAGAGAAAGACAGAGGGACCAGGCTTAGCCCTCCTTCTAGGATGATGAAACCACCTAGGATGATGATCTCCACTTGGACCCACTGCAGAGATCCAAACATCTCCTGTCCCCAACCATCAGGGTCTCTTGCTCAAATAAACATACTCTTTGGACATTCCAAGGTATCTATCATGCTTTCCTTCTGGCTCACTTATGCACCTTAATGTAACAGCAACAGAAAAACTTGGATCCCACACATAAGACGAGAGAAGGTGCTAACTAGAGGTTGAACATTAAGAGATGAAGACCTGGTGCTCACCTCGAGACATCAGGTATGCTATCTGGCCATAAGAAAACCAAGACATGTATTTTAAATTCTCCATTGAACTGGAAGAAGTTTTAGAAACCATGCTTTTCCTTAATCCAGAGACTTTCTCTATCCTGAGAGACTGATAATTGCCCTTGAAAAAGGTGCACAATATATTGCAAAAGGCGGCTTTGCCCCATTTTTTGGTTAAAGAAAGCCTGTTTTCTTAACAAACATGGCCTGTAAACTAATACAGTTTGCTGATGGTTCTTTAATCCAGCTTCAAAAAATGTAGTGAGAAAAGACCTGAGACTAAACCATCATATCAGAGGAGATCAAAACTTGTACCTGGTCTGACTGCAGTTGTCATTAACAAAAGGGTGATCTTACCAAAGAATGTGCTGGAATTACTGTCACTTTGAGCAGTCAATCAAGGTGAAGTGTCTTTTAAAAGGAGATGGTAAACCTCAAACAGAAGATGCAGACCTGACATATGAATTGCTGAGCAAGGTTCTATGCCCTGTGTTATGCAGGGGGTCAAAGAGCATTATCATAATGGTCTCATCTGGCCTTACAAGATCAATGAGTCAAATACTACAGCAAGCAGAAGTTATCTGTGGTTTTATTTTGATAGAGTATTTAAAGACACAGTGTCTTTAAATTAAGAGTAAATATTGTAAAGAAAGGTCTACAGAACTCAAATCAGAATGTGTCTGCAATTTTCAGTCAATCTGCTTACAATCTGTCTGCTAATGGTACATTATTAATTTTGGTCTTAGACCTTTGATTGAAATGATTTGATACACTGGGTTTTGTACTGAATTTACCTTCTTGTGATGCTTTCTATTTTGGGAACACGGCTGTGACCAAGCTTTTGAAAAGCATTTGGGGCAACTTTGCTACTCTAAAATGCAACATCATTTATTTGATTACCTTTTGCTACTTTGATTATGTATTTCTTGTCAGAATAAAGGGACTGAAGCAGAAATACAGGACAAAAAAAGAAAAAAAACCAAAACAACAACAAACCCAGACAACCCAAACCAAACCAAAAACAACTGGGATAAGCAGCAGATTCCTGACATCAGGTCTGAGATTTTCAAAATGTGCTCTTCTAAGATATGTGGCAGTGACTTAGTGACAGTGACAGTAGTTATTCTGTATTTGACAGACAAAGTTGAGGTGAAGAAAGTTGGCTTTGGAGTACACACCTGGCAAAGGGGCTTTATATATATATATATATAATTTTTTTTTTCAAATGTTGTTTCCCTTTTGTCCTGTTGGGAAAAATGAAAGGATAATAGCCAATTTTGCAATGCACAATGAAATTAAAAAAACTTTTTCTCCATAGAGGAACTTCAAGAATTAGTAATGAAAACGTGCTGGTATTCAGATCTCCTCTGAAACTTAATATAAAAATAAATTCTTAAGTCTTTGCTCCTCTGCATACACTTATCTAAGATCGAAGCAAATAGACTCGAAATCAGTTAGCTAGGATGGTTTGGATATACTTGGCTTCTCCAAAAAAAATCAATTTTCATATCATGTATTATTTTCACACGTTTCCCAACTTTTGTATGGAAAAATAGAGTGAGAGTTCTTTTTCAACACCTAGAAATAAATTATAATCATGCATTTGGTATTTTCAAAATGAGCATGTGCTTGCTTTCCCAGTGGCAGTTTTCTGCAACAGAGAACATGTCACGCAGAACTGTTGTTTCGCCTCTTGTGTTTCACCCAAAGACCCATTCTCTCTCTCCACCTAGCACTGTGAATAACTTGCAGCTTAGTTGCAGTAGCTGGTTCCTGATGGATCTGAACAGATGCAGTTCAGTTCTCTGGTGCCCCTTAGTGTTAGGTCTTGGAGCTCAAGGGAAAAAATAAGGCTATAAAATAATGCCTGAAAATCAAGAAGTTGTATGCAGTGAGGGAAAGAATCTGAAGTATACATTGTAGCTGCTTTCTCTCAAAGTTCCTTCAAAATTTTGTTACCAATAAATCTGATCTAAATAGCAGCAATTTATTTGAAATGGTTTAGTGAATTACATGAATGGGAAGAAAGTGAAAAACTTTCCTCAAAACTATCGCTACAGAAGTATGTCCCCATACTCATTATTCTTCCTAAATAACTCTAGTGGTGCAAAACACTTCACTTTGAAATTACATTTTTTACTGTGAATATTTATTACTCATGTTTCAAAGCTTGTCAAGTGTGAGGAACTCATGGAATTCTGTCTTCTTAGCTGGTGGAGTCACCAGATGTTTCACAGATGGATCCCCTTAAAGTAATGTGGCGCAGTGTCATCTCTGCCATACTGTGCTTTAATCAATACAATCAGAGCTGATGTTTTGTAATTCTTTGACTCATAGTATGTAAGACAACTGATTTATTGAGCACTATAAACAAAGTCTAATAGGATGAGCATTCAAGTTCAATATACTTAGAGCTATTGTTTAACCTACATACCATGTGTTTTCTTTGTAAAAATACTTTAGCTTAGCNGATACACTGGGTTTTGTACTGAATTTACCTTCTTGTGATGCTTTCTATTTTGGGAACACGGCTGTGACCAAGCTTTTGAAAAGCATTTGGGGCAACTTTGCTACTCTAAAATGCAACATCATTTATTTGATTACCTTTTGCTACTTTGATTATGTATTTCTTGTCAGAATAAAGGGACTGAAGCAGAAATACAGGACAAAAAAAGAAAAAAAACCAAAACAACAACAAACCCAGACAACCCAAACCAAACCAAAAACAACTGGGATAAGCAGCAGATTCCTGACATCAGGTCTGAGATTTTCAAAATGTGCTCTTCTAAGATATGTGGCAGTGACTTAGTGACAGTGACAGTAGTTATTCTGTATTTGACAGACAAAGTTGAGGTGAAGAAAGTTGGCTTTGGAGTACACACCTGGCAAAGGGGCTTTATATATATATATATATAATTTTTTTTTTCAAATGTTGTTTCCCTTTTGTCCTGTTGGGAAAAATGAAAGGATAATAGCCAATTTTGCAATGCACAATGAAATTAAAAAAACTTTTTCTCCATAGAGGAACTTCAAGAATTAGTAATGAAAACGTGCTGGTATTCAGATCTCCTCTGAAACTTAATATAAAAATAAATTCTTAAGTCTTTGCTCCTCTGCATACACTTATCTAAGATCGAAGCAAATAGACTCGAAATCAGTTAGCTAGGATGGTTTGGATATACTTGGCTTCTCCAAAAAAAATCAATTTTCATATCATGTATTATTTTCACACGTTTCCCAACTTTTGTATGGAAAAATAGAGTGAGAGTTCTTTTTCAACACCTAGAAATAAATTATAATCATGCATTTGGTATTTTCAAAATGAGCATGTGCTTGCTTTCCCAGTGGCAGTTTTCTGCAACAGAGAACATGTCACGCAGAACTGTTGTTTCGCCTCTTGTGTTTCACCCAAAGACCCATTCTCTCTCTCCACCTAGCACTGTGAATAACTTGCAGCTTAGTTGCAGTAGCTGGTTCCTGATGGATCTGAACAGATGCAGTTCAGTTCTCTGGTGCCCCTTAGTGTTAGGTCTTGGAGCTCAGGGGAAAAAATAAGGCTATAAAATAATGCCTGAAAATCAAGAAGTTGTATGCAGTGAGGGAAAGAATCTGAAGTATACATTGTAGCTGCTTTCTCTCAAAGTTCCTTCAAAATTTTGTTACCAATAAATCTGATCTAAATAGCAGCAATTTATTTGAAATGGTTTAGTGAATTACATGAATGGGAAGAAAGTGAAAAACTTTCCTCAAAACTATCGCTACAGAAGTATGTCCCCATACTCATTATTCTTCCTAAATAACTCTAGTGGTGCAAAACACTTCACTTTGAAATTACATTTTTTACTGTGAATATTTATTACTCATGTTTCAAAGCTTGTCAAGTGTGAGGAACTCATGGAATTCTGTCTTCTTAGCTGGTGGAGTCACCAGATGTTTCACAGATGGATCCCCTTAAAGTAATGTGGCGCAGTGTCATCTCTGCCATACTGTGCTTTAATCAATACAATCAGAGCTGATGTTTTGTAATTCTTTGACTCATAGTATGTAAGACAACTGATTTATTGAGCACTATAAACAAAGTCTAATAGGATGAGCATTCAAGTTCAATATACTTAGAGCTATTGTTTAACCTACATACCATGTGTTTTCTTTGTAAAAATACTTTAGCTTAGCAAGCAAAAATATTTATTGATGTAACATTAATGGCAATAAACCCTTTTCAGAATAGAAGGTTTTGCTGTTTCAATGCAAATGTTCTTATATTTTTTTACCTAATGTCATGCAAACAGTAATTTCCTGCATAATTCTCCTGCTCTACTTTGTTGATTATGAAATTGCAACATCAAAAGAGCAGTATATGGATCTTTCAGATGATTTTAGCAGGTTTGAGAGACATGTCTTGTCTTTGTAATGTATATTCTTTATATAAGAAAAAGCTTATTTTACAAATGCTAAGCAGCATTTCTTTTTGCAAAAAGCAGGTTATTTTTAAGAGACTAGATTTCATTTTATTTTTAGGTTGATTGGTTCTACTGATAGGAGCAATTGTTACAAAAATTATTAGCATAAATACTCAGTTAAACATTTGCACTGGAGGCTCATCCACTGCCTTTAATGCCAAGCAAATATAATAAGGCTCTTTACTAGTACCTCTTAGTGATTTTTTGACAGTTTAAACTATTTGTCTTCAGTAAGAATATCTATACATTCTTTGTAGACAAAATGATATGTCATTTATTGAGGTTTAACATCCTCGGAGTTGTTTACGTTTTGGTTCATTTCAACATCTTACAACAAATTTTGGATATTGTATTGCCCATTCCCTGAGAAACAGATCAGAGATTTAATTATCTCAATCTATTTAATAAAATAAAATCCATGGCGGTTGTAAGATACAAAGAAGTTAAGAATACCGAAGAATTATTTTTTTTCTCATCACATTCCTAATGTCTTAGTTTCCTATTCAGTATTTTTCAGAAAGCTCAATTTTTGTGAGAAAGCTTCAGGCATCTGGGCCTGATTGCTCCAAAGCAATGGGAAATTTATGCTAATGTTATCAGAAGCTTCTAATCCTTGTTCGAACAGCACTAATGCAGATTTTAAGATTCTTCCATTCTCCTTTGTTCACACTTTCCACATTACCTTCAATTTTGTCTTTGTCTTGATTTTTTAAGCTTTTCTTACCAAATTAAAGAATTAACTATCACATGGCAAGTTATAAAAGTTTGTCCAAGTGGATTTTAAAAGGCTGTACAATACAAACTTTGAAGATACTGAGGTCATTGATAATTCAATCAATGCAGATATTTTCTTGGTATCTTATGAGACTTCTTGTTAAAGAATGAGACCAATTTTTGTTTGTTGACATTTTCAGCCATGGAACAATGAATGGATAGCATAGGGAGTCTGATAATGTCTCTCCAAAACTGTAGGTCATCTTTATCATGACCTCTTTACAATGAGAACTCAGCCATAATATTACATCCAGTGGGCATATTTGGGCATGATCTGAAATGAGCTAAAGCTATTCATTAACTGAAGACATCAAAAAAGTGAAATATAACTTTTGCACATGAGTGCAGCAGGAGGAAGATAATATAAATGTCTCACACAAATTAGCCTACACCTGTTAGAATAAGGTCTGATCCAAAGCATGTTGAGATCAGGGGAAAGATTGCAATGGGTTTTTAAACCGAGCATGTAGAAAAGAAACAGACAGAAGAATAAAGATTCCCTCAAAAGGGGGATGGAAGGAAAATGACTGAAAGCACCACCAAAAAGGTAGATTATGACTTTTTAAATATTTTTCCTTGTTTCCCTCTCTTACTAATTGTATACATTTGCTATCCTCTTATAAATGCAATAGCCTCACTATGTGATTATGTCTTTACAGACATCAAAGACATCTTTTTCATCTTTTCTCTTTGGTTACCTTATAGGTATCCTAACTCTTCTTTGTGTCAAAATTGAACTCATAGGAAAGAGATAATATTTGATTTTTCTTAGAAATACTCTTTTATAACATTTTTCTTAAATAAGAATATATGTGCACTGTGTAGAAAATCTTAGGTTTTGGTTAATCAGTCAAACAGTTTTCCTTCACTGTCTCTTACTCTCATGGAAAGAAAAGACAAAAAAAAAAAAAAAAAAAAAGGAAAAANAAGAAAAAACAAAACAAAACAAAAACCCAAAAAATGAAACACTTTTAGAGATAACCTCGCTGTTTCATTTTCAGTCTGTTTTCCTCTTTAAGCATATTGTCATAGAATGTTTTGTATCAGCCTGTCTGCATTAAGTAGGGGTTTTTTTTCTGATGTATTGATATATTGTTTCTATTCCAGAATTCAGATTAACTTGAATTTGTAGCCCCATGTTCATCCATGTCTGTGGTATGAAGGATGTGGAAAAGAGAAAGAACTAATTTAGAAATAATGTATGCTAGCAAGCAAATTTCTCCCTACTTTTCACCACACATTCCTTGGAAATATGCCATCCTAGAAAACTCTTTTCAGATTGACCATATGAAAATTTGGTAATATCTTTATGTTTCAAGCACCCATGGCTGCAATGTAAATTTTATATGCATGACATGTGGGCAAGCAGGAGACCTTCCTATGGATGGGGGTTTCTTGTTTGATCAGAAGAAATATCCCTATTACTAAAACATAGGCAGCTGTCTGTAGATTGATATATAGCTTGAATATAGGTTGAATAGCTATCATTGTTAAACATCTATATATGTGTCTTCTAAAAATATAAACAATTTCAGCACTTTTCATCGCATTTAGCTTTAGCTGTGTAGACTTAAGCATCCAGTCAAAGCTTATCTTTGCACTATGTTATTAATAAAAAATACAGCTAACTGCAGAACACAGCTCATTCCATCCTTAAATAGGTTTCTAAGACAGATACTCTTGTATGGCAAGCCATCTTCTGCCATGTCTTTACACTGAATATGGAAGAAATATCCCTGATTAACTTTACATTGTTGCTTATCTAAGATGGTTTTGGCTGAGAATTATTTTCTTCAGAGTAGTTGGCACAGGGATCTGTTCTGGATTTGTGCTGGACACAAGTGGTGATAACACAGGGATAGTTTTGTTATTCCTGCAAAGTGCTTGCACATCATCAAGGCCTCTCACCCCACTCCATCAAGGAGGAGGCTGGGGCTTCACAAGGAGCTCGGGTGGGAGTGGTCACAACCAGGACAGCTGACTCCAGCTGACCACAGGGATATTCCAGACTATATGGTGTCTTGCTCAGCATACAAAGCTGGGGGAAGAAGGAAAGCAGGAATGTTCAGAGTGATGATGTTTTTCTTACCAAGTCACCGTTGTGTGTGATGGGGCCTGGCTTTCCTGGGGATGGCTGAACACCAGCCTGCCCATGGGAAGTGGTGATTGAATTCCTTATTTTGCTTTGCTTGTGTGTGTGGCTTTCGCTTTATCTACTAAATTGTCTTTATCTCAGCCCACGAGTTTTCTCACTTTTGCCCTTCTGATTCTCTCCATCATCCCACAGGAGAGAAGTGAGCTGTGTGCGGCTGAGTTGCTGGCTGGGGTTTGAACATGATACTATTGCACCCAGCTTGTAATATTTAAAAGACAAGCAATCATTTTTAATGAATAAGCAAGATTTCTGGCTCTCTCCTGGTGTCCTGTAAAAGATTCTTCCAGAAGAAAAAAACTACAGATAAGTGTTGAAGTACATATTAGGCACTTTTGTATCTGTTTTTGTATCTTTTGTTTCTAGTTTCAGTTGCTAGTAAAGCAGATATGAATGAACCATACATTGACAGCCATTATTTTTGGAGCCAGGTTGTATCCTTTTCCATCAAAACTTAATATCCTGCGTTTTGCCAACTGGCTGCAATGCCATCTGCCAGGAAGAGAGAGTTAGGTGGGTTTTTTCACTCTGCCTTCCAGGGTTATTCCTGTGAAGAAGGCATGTGACTCAAGTTGTAGGATGACTCAAACTCTTATGGTCTTCTTGGAGTCATCCCACAATCAATTTAATGTGTCTGACCCGAAGACAAATGTCTCCTTTTGTCTGAAACATCACCAGCAATTTTCTAAACTTTGGCTTCTGTTCCATATGCCTTGTAAAAGATTCAGAGAACTGAGCACAGGCTGAAAGCAAAGAGCTCCTGATATTTTAGTCAATTTCCACTCTTTAGATGAGTATGATTCTGGACATTCTCTTTTCCTCAGCATCTCTATTTTTAAAAAGGGGAGGATAGAAGAATTAGGTAATGCCTGCAAAATGCTATTTTATATAATTATGAATTTAACCTCAATGGGTTACTATATAGATCAGTATATAATGTTATTTTTCTCATCTAGTTCCTAAGTACTGAATGTTTGTTATTGTTTCAAAGAGATTACTCTCCATTTCTGAGTGGCTACAGACCTCTGTGAATACACAAAGATTTTCAACAAAAGGGATCTCATTCAGATCTTTCTCAGTCTTAGAGTAAACAAACAGTATTGCTTTTCTAATTTTCCAATAAAATACATTACTTGATATTTGGCAATATATTACATTTTCATTGCATTAGATTGCTGGAAAAGAGGTACTTTATTTGCATGCTTTTATCTTGCGGGGGGAGACAAAGAAAAGAAATGAAATTACACTGGGTGCTTTAGTCTCCTAATTAGTTTCACTGGGTCTTAGATTTAACTCTTAAATTTTGCTAAGTTCATTTTTCTTCTCTTTCCTTTTATCTTGTTCTCTTTATTTTATTTTTTTTTTCTAGAGGCAGCCCCTGATGGTTGGCTGTGACAGTGTGACACTCACTTTTCTCATAGCACCAGAGCAAATACTGCTCCCAGCCTGTTAGCATATTCTGAGTCTTGCTAGGGATAGGCAGATTCTGCCTCTAAGTACCACCATTATGGGTATAATTTGCTTCAAGCCACAAACAGGGCTGGCTCAGGGTCAGTGGAAGCGCACTATGTGTTCCTGAGGTGACTGCATGCTCTCAGAATTCACAGACCATCATTTCATAAAAGGTTGGCTAGCTCTGCTGCATAAGGGCTTCATGAAACAATAAGAAAAAACACTTCACAAGGGTAGTGATCTTCAGCTGCTTTCCATAATTCCTCTAAAAGGATACTGCAGTTTCACTGTCATTACTTTTTTTAAAACATTTATCATCTCTTAAAGGCAGCAACCCCCTGAAATCCTGAATTTTGTCTGAATTACAGACCAGATCCCTTTTAGTAAAAAAAAATGCCAAAATGAAGGGGGAGTCACCACTTTACTTTAGATACCTAAATTAACACTGACAGTGAGGGACTTCATTAATGTAAGATAGCTCATCTCTGAAGTCCTTCCTTTAGTCAGTGTAGAGAGAGAGGCTCCTTTGCAGGGAATAATTTGAATTAGACCCCTTTTCCACATCACCCTGAAGAACATCTCTCTCTCCTCTCTGTCCACTGAGCCCCAGGAGGGAGCTGGTTTAGTGTGGCTCCTAAAGTGAGGGTTAAGGATGCCCTCCAGAGTCTCTGATGTGCAGGGCACATAAATTAAAATCATGAGAAGGTGTAGCAAGTGGTTGATAGACACACAGGATCAGGGAGGGTGAGAGTGTTAGAGCAGTAAATTCACTCTTAAGGGATAACCACTGGGGACATTGCAATTCGTATTGACATTACTGACACTTTGAGAAATCCTTTAAAATTGAAAACTAATGCTTTGCTTTTTCCCAAGTTTGTTTTCTTTTTAATTAAGATAAATGTTTCTGGCTGCCTTATTTATCAATGGCTGCAAAAGCTACCCTCTTTCCTTTCAGTTTCTGCAGTGGCTAGCTTGAATAAAAGAGACAAATTTGGGGGTTCAGAACAGTGAAACTTGTGTTGCTCATAAAAGGTGTTGGGCCAGATCAAATTAAACAGTTCTTTGACCTACTGGTTTTAAGTTTACCCCTAGAATGAATATACTCTTCTCTTAGGGTATTTTAAAAGCAAAGCTGACACAGCTAGGTTAAGAAGTGGCACAAAGAATGGACAAGAAAAGTAGAAAATACATTTTGCTTTATAGATACTGTGATATGGAGAACTCCATGTCATACAAAGAAATTTCATCCAGAAATGTGAAGTTAAGATCTGAAAATTTTGAAACTTTTTGGTAGCCTTCTGTCAGAAATTTGAATTCTTAATCATAATTTACCTACCTGTCAGATGATGAAATTACAGATGAATAAACATTGGCATATTTTTAATATTAGACATTTCAAAAAGTTTCCATGGTAAAGTTACCATGATGTTTTTTTATGATCTTCTACAGAGGCACAAAATCATTCTATGTACTTTACATTACTTCATTTCAAAGGCTTTGACATATTTCCTAGGCAGCTTTTTCCCTCTTTAGGTACTGGAATATTAGAACCATATAAACTGGTGATTCTTGGGGGAAACAGGAGCTATTTTTAGTAGCTAGTTATATTCCGAAGAAGACTCTTCTCTTGCCAAGAAAAAACAGAAAGGTTCTTTCAGGGTGCTTCAGAGCATGTAAGTTTAGCTTTCTCGTGCCAAAATTATTTCAATATGAAAGTTAAAGTTTTTAGTTTCATAGATGCATTTGAGAATGCTGCTCCCAGGTTAATGCACAGAATTGCACATGCCAAACCCTCATTACCTCAAGGAGTAATCCAAACAAGAATCTTAAGAAAAGTTATTTTTAAGACATTAACTGTGTCTGTTAATAGTTTTTCATTGTGAAGAATGAAGAAATATATATTTATCATAAGCACATACAGATATCTATTCTTGGGAAAGGTAATCTGCTTTTGATTATGATCAAATATCACAACTTGTGCCACCACACACCACAAATTACAAAATATTTGAACCATTTGAAAGCCACAATCACAAACCTAAGGTGAATTTAGGAATTTGCCTCCTTTCCACATATATAACCATTCCAGGAAACTTTCATAGCAGAGGATTTAAATTTGTCCATTTTTTGCTTTGATGGTTTGATGAACATGTTTTGTCTTGAGAAAATACTTCCACAGATGCTATGCATGCATTGCCCAAACATACTCAATTTTAGGTAGTGGGAAAAACAAGGGAATATAAAAACATCATAGGATTTACAGTAGATATTCTCATATGGATTTAAACATCCTCAGTAGTTTCTAACTCAGTAGTTCTTCAGCTCCAAGATTCATCAACACTTGTGCACCTAGGAGAAGCAGAAGCATTTTGTATGTAACAAAAATTGTTCTAATGTTACAGCAAGCAATTTTACAGAACAGTTTTAATATGTAAATATAAAAAAGAAAATAAAAGAGGAACAAAATTCTGTTGATATAAACTTGGGTGCTCTATGACTAGTTTTTTTTTGTCCCAGTCAAACTATAGGAATTTTGCAAGTAATGTCTATGTTCTCATTCTAAACCTGGAAGAGTTATTCAGGGTGGATAATACAGAGACAGTTTTGGCCTTATAAATATTTCAAACATTTGTATTTTCAATCCTGTTCTTAATTACAAAACAAACTCAGCAACATTAATTTTGAAAGGTCTGCATAATCCTTGGATGCATTTCTGTATAGCTATCTTAGTGAGACATCTGTTCAGATAAATATTTCTCAAAGCTTTCCCTTAAACCTAAGCTGGCAAGGTAGGCAGAGTAGGAGCTTTTATATTAATTAAAGCTATCTGCATTCGTTTACAAAAAGCTAATTTCTATGCCTGTATACAGGCTGTATTTACTTCTATGCTTTGCATTCCTGTAAATAAACCAACTCTATTCCTGACCCTCTCTACTTTTCTCCTAGAAAATGTATGCATTTGGAAAAATTAATCAGCAATGCATGCTGATATCCCCGTCTCATTACAATGACCTGCACCTCCAGGCAATCATTGTTGCCATACATCCATTGTAAATTTATCTGTAGATTTATATCCTCTAAGTATCAGATTCAAGGCTTAAAGTACTGACGGACATTTTTCAGAAAGCTTTGTTGCTGAGAAATTATAGTTTCAAACTTACCTTGAGAGAGAGAGAGAGTTTCCTTGTGGAAAACAGAAGCAGATTTTTTTTTTTCAAATATGATGTGATAAATACACATGAAGAGCCCTGAATTTTCAAACATGATAATATGTTTGTTTTAAATGAAGATCTGGGAATACACAATTAATGCAGAATAAGGGAAAGGGTACTCAAGTGAGAGAACTTATAAGGACATGAGATAGAAATTCTGAGGTTTTTTAGTTCCTGAAAGTATTGGAACAAGATTTTGGATTGTCTGTCATACTTCCTGTTTTAGTGGTTGCTTTTTGTTGTTGTTATGTTTTGTTTTGTTTGTTGTTTTTTAAAGCTATTTGTTTTATAGAAGTATTACTTTGTTTTACAGTTCTAATAACTAGCCTGATTTATTCACTGCACTGGGCCCTACTGACTTATATTCTCCCCTATTATCACCCCATTTTTACTGGTGAAAACTAATAAACACTAGACCACTAGAGCTGAGTAAATGTATATAGCAAAACAAAGCCAATTATTAACTAAACTCTTCTTTATAAGTTCATGCACCCATTCTATTACTTTTCAGCAAAAACATTCAGAGGCAATTTAAGATGAAATATGAAATACAGAGAAACATCAGTTGGAAGGGTTTTCCAATCTGGGAACAGAAGCTGCATCCTGTGTCTTGTCAGAATAAGCACATTTTGATAATATAAAATTTCTGAATAAGCTGTCAAAAGGGAAAGTAGTTTTTCAATAAGTATGAACAACACACATTTCAGGAGCCCATGATCAGTTAAAGAAAAATCAGACATGAAAAAAAATCAGGTAAATAGCTTTATTTATGAAGACCTAATTACATATTAGCACTTTGTTATGGATTTTTTTTATCTATCCTGTCTGTTTTCACTACTTCTGTATAAACTAATCTTTTTCTTCCTTTCTGATGCAATTATATGTCTTATGTAATTTCCCTCACATTCTCCCCTTCACACCCTTCCTCTTTTCTTTCTAAGGACACACTGTAATAACAATGCTGCTTGAATAACAAGGCACTTCCATTATGTGCTTATAAAGTTGGTTTGACTGACTTTTTTTTGTGACCAGAACCATTGAAATGCTCTGTAAGGATTCTGAGTAGAACACCTTGTAGTACTCTAACTTAAAGTGTATAAATCATTGAACAAATTCTATATTAGTCAGGAGTAGTTGAAGTAATTGTTAGCAGTTCCTTTCTTCACTTAACCAGGAATCACTGTTAAGAGATTATTTGTTATGGAAAACATCTTCAAAATGATTCACACTCTCTACTTGTTCCTTCCAAGAATTTGCTGCTCCCATTACTGTAACAGTTTCTGCTTGGACTATGAGTATTCACTACACAATGTACGTTTCACTGACAATTCTCTGCTAAGAGTATGAAAGCTTGTTCTCTACCCATTCTTTCTATTTTATTCATAGTCCCCTAAAGCAGAATATCCTTTCTCAACTGCTAGTCTGCTGGCACAGGCCCTGTAATTTCACAAAATGCATTTCACAAGATTACATAACGTCCATGCATGGCAGAGGTTTTGCCCACATGCAGCACATGCCCAAATCATCAGGGTGCAGATATCACCTTGTAAACAATACTCACTCTCTATAAAGGAGATTTAGCACCCTGGAGACAGTGCTGCACAAGTGAGAAGATATGTGAGGCAGCACACAGGATGATCAGTGATGGGTGCAGAGCATCCATGGCACACAGTCATTTTTTGCAAGGACCTCTGGCCTTCATCTATGTCCATCCCAGTGGAGAAATGAGCTCTCATTACCTTGTGAACCTTTGCTGTCTCTGACTGTCCAAAGACTGCTCTGGAAATCATCACAACCAACACTGTTGGCTATGCCAGTGAAACCCCCTGCACTAGATACCTCAACATACTCTGCACTCCAGAGTGACATAAAAGGCAAAATCTTGGTTAAAGTCATCAGCCTGTCTATGGTCCTTATTCCATTCTTCATCATGACAGATGTTACCTACATATTACAGTTGTGAGCTCTGAAATTACTTCAGGACTATTTCAGACTCGCTCACTTAAGTTCTGATAGGCCTCGGAGAAGTGTTCTTTCAGCCATCTGACTGAAGAACAGGCAGAAGAGACCTGGGCAACATGATCATTAGCTTAGTGCTAACTTGGTTGTCAACTCTTGTTCTACCTTATGCTTGAGAATGCTTACAAGCTGTTGTAAGCATTCTCATAGCTAGACATAGCTTCCATAACCCCACATCTTTGATCTCTGTACTCAGACCACCTCTGCACAGATATCTGCACATCACAGTAGATAGCAACTTCTATTTTAAGAAAGGATTTAGAAGAAATCTGAAGTATGTGTAAACTTTGCTTTAAAAAAACCCCAGTTCTTGGGAAGAGGAAAAAGCATGCAAGAAAGCTACACAGATTTTGGAAAATCAATAAAAAGTAATGTGAGGGGCAATGTATGCTGTCTTCCATCTCAGTCAAGGTAGATGGCCTAAGCATGACAACAGCACTGTGGTAGGCACCTGTGTGGTGTCACTGAGGATGTACCTCTGACACCCTTCCCAATGAGGTGAAGTCCTCTTTGAGGTGTAGAATTCTTAGTCAGGAACAGAATTGTATACCCCATTAAGGTGTTGCCTTTCTTCCTCTGATCTTTAGTTCATACCTTGAGCCATTCCACTTGCTGCCATGATCACCTTCTTAAATAAGAAGTGGTTTTACTCCTGTACTTGACACTGGTGGGGCTGTACTTCAAATCTTGTATTCAGTTTTTGGCCCTTCATGACAAGAAAGAAAGGTGCAGGAACACATCCAAAAACACTTGAAAGGAAGTTGTAGCAAGGTGAGTGTCAGACTCTTCTTCCAAGTTACGAGTAACAGGACAGGAGGAAATATCATCAAGTTGTACCAGGCGAGGTTTAGGAAAGAAAGAGTGGTCAGCAATGGAAACAAGCTGCTGAGGGAAGTGGCAGAGTTGTCATCGCTGGAAGTGTGGAAAAACATGTGGATGTGGCACGAGGGGACATGGTTTAGTGGTAAGCATGGCAGTACTGGGTTAATTTGGACACAATGACCTTAGATGTCTTTTCCCAACCTTAAGAATTCCAAGATGGTTTAGAAGGATTCTAAGACATGCCCAGTAAGTCATTTCTTATGGGCTGCAGCTGTTATTATGAGCTGTTTTCCAGAGCTATTTCTGGCCTTCCCAGGCCAGCCTTGAGAGTAACACTGTGGTTGTGCTAAATCCAAGAGATGGAGTAACACAACAGGCATATATGGAAAGGGTGGACACAGAGGATAGGCTGTGACAGCAACGAAGTTCTCCAGGTGGAGATTAATTCAGGAATGACTTTTTTTTAGGAGCATGTGGAAGAAATTTGCTGCTGTCTAGCTGTGAAGTACAGTGTCCTTTTGAAAGATGATGACCTCCTCAGCTAGGTAGAGAGCTCAGCTGGACTGTTTGCTTCATGTTTTGTGATTTATCTTTATATGAGCCAATGGGAGATCTTTGTTATTCTCACCCTTCTCTAACAGTGTTGTTGTTACTTTTTCTTTGGAATTGAGCAGACTAGTACATATCCTAGGTGAAATCACAGCACTGACTTGTATCAGGGAATTCCAATGTTCTCTGTCTTAATTATTGTTTCTTTGCATACGCAGTGTAACACCTTGATCGTTTTTGACCACAGATGCACACTGAGTTTTTTGCACTGATAACCTGGTGCATTTCTCATGCAGTAAAGTTTTCACTTCTGTGAATTATTTGAGTATTTTTTAACATCCAAAGTTGCATTGTTTTGCATTTGAATTACATTAAATAGCAATTTAATATTCTTAGTAATAAAATAGATATTTTCTACAGTGTTCAAGGAGATAATTGAATATCAGTGTTAATTGTGGTTTTCTTTGATCCTGACTGCCCTGTTCAACTTTATACTTTTGGCAACCATAAGGAAATCTTAAAAGACAGCATCAATTATGAAAAGAATTGATTCCTACTGTAAAATATGTGTTTTTGAAAATAAAGATAGTCTAACAATTGATATGGTTGTGCTTCCACACAAGGAGTATTGGTCACTTCATGCAACTTAGAGTAGCTGAACAAGTACTTATGACCACCTGGAATCTAGGACTGAAGACACATCAACACCAGAGCTGGTATGTTTATTGACATCTCAGTAGGATATAGAAAACTGATGCTTAACTGTTTTCAATTAGTCTACAGTCTCCTACATGGACTGGAGGCTTTTCTTGTACCTATCACCAGAACCTACACATTCTGGGAGGAGCAAATTAACTAAAAGGCAAAATGCTAAATATATATATATGAAAATATATAAAACCTGTATTAAATAGCATGCATATAATAATAATAATTATAATAATTTATAATAATAAAGTCATCTGACTCAGCAGAGTTTATTTTACAAAGACTTTTAATTTCATTTCAGTGATTATTCACCCAAAACATACAAAATGGTAAATTCTTCCTTTATATTTTTCTGAATATATGGGACAGTGGCTTCCTCACTGAACTCTTAATTTCTGAGTAACGCTTGAAGGCTGGGAATGGACACAGAGTTCATAAACCTGAAAGGAAAGAAGGCCACTTCCATGAAGTTCTTTACCTCTACACAATCTTAGTAAAGGATGGGTTTCAACCGTGTTTTGAAAGTATTCTCCCACTTTTTAATTTTTTAGTTTTAAAAAAATCATTTCTTTCCTGCAGATACATCTTCAGGATTTTTAAAGTATATTTTTAAACTTTTTTTTTATTCACTCTCAACTGTATCACATAAAATGTTTTTTAAACACTAAAATTCCTAACTTTCCATAGCACAATTGTACCAAACAGTGTATAACTCCCTTGCATTTTGTCTAACCACAGTCTGATTGATTTATCTCTTTTTCTGAACATCTAATTATTTTGAGAATGTACAGCATCTCTACTTGTCAAGTATTAGTTCTCATTTTGGTTTCATTTAACTTTTGGAACTTCTCTAATAATACTTTCAAGTATGTCTTCAATCATGTTCAAAAACTTTCTATTTTTGCTCGTTCTTTCTCTGAAATTAAAATTTTACATAGGTGAAAAATCTCTACAGTTTTCACAGATGAATGATTTTTAAAGGGTAAAACATAGTAAAGGATATTAACTCTTCAGAATGATGACATTTGTGGGAGCTAAAATCCCAAGCAGTGAACTTGCATTGGTTTTATGAAGAAGTGGATGGAAATACATAATAAAAATAAAATAAAATAAAATTTTTAAAAAATTAAAGAAATAGAAAGTAGCAAAATATTTTTTTCATAATAAATTAGGATCTTATGAGTGGTTTAACAAAAAAAAAAGGGTTATAGCAATATATAGTATGATGGGGTAAATTAGCTGTATTCAGAATCACGTCACAAATTACTTGACTATATTTGCTTTTGATAGCTAAGCTTAACTGTTTGAGACATCTGTTCATGAATTTGATGGACAATGCACATTTGTTGAAAGGGACTAGGTGACTGTATTTAGCTTTTGCTTAGAATCATGTTTGACAATTTCTATTGCAATTCCTAAGGGTGTTTTAAAATTTTGAGTTGATACTTAACATGCTTAAGTAAAATTATTCTTGCAAAATTTCATGTGTTGAAGTGGCAATTAAACACAGCAATTATTACAAAAAAAGACTTACCTAAGCTCTTAATTCATTCTTGTATTCCATAAAAGAAGAAGATATGGGCGTATCTTTCTTTTCCCCCAGTCATATGCATAGAAACAAAACCAAAAGTAACATCACGAAAATCAAATTATACCAAATACAAAAATCAAGCTGGTATTATAAATTATTAAAAAGTCATTATGATTTCTGATTTTCTATCAAAATAGACAGCTAGAAACTTTTTGCCTGGATACGTAACAGTTAAATTTGAATCAATTAAATCAATTAAATTAAATCAAGCAGACTCCAGAGTTATGATTCATTTGATAAAATGCAGAAAACACCTTGCACATATTGATATCTGAGCTGGTCACTTTTGAGTCTCTCCATAGCTACTGCAGAGAAATAGGCACTAGGATGGTAAAATACATCTTTTCCTGAAGCAGGTATCTACATTAGCTTCAACAAATCACACTTTTACAGTGTTCATTTCTCCCCACTGATTGTAACTTAGTCTTCAGCGATGTGTATGGATGCAAATGTTCCACACTGACACTAAAAAACAATCAAATGAAACTGAATCTAATTTCACTCTACCTAGTTAAATTATATTCCCAGTATAGCCTATTTCAGTCAATATTAACAATAAAAGCAGAATACATATATTGAAGGCTTATTTTTGTAATTTTTAATACAGAAGATGTTCAGACACCGTTCAAATAAATTTTAACTGTGGAATATGCAACTTCACTCTTTAGAATTATTGTATTACAGAAGGATTAAGTTAAGATTTTAGTGGTGTCAGGCACAATGAGTCAAGAGAAAAGAAGACATCTTTAAAAAATAAAATGCCACCTGAAAGTATGTGTTCTGCCCATGTTGTGCTCTCTGTAGGATTTGGGTGTGTTTATTTTCTCCTTTGTGCAATTTTAAAGGAAAATTATGTCCAAAGATAATTTTTTAAAAAGCAATAAGCAGGATATTAACTCCACTGCACAACACAATGCTGTATTTTAAAAAGTTTACATTGTTTTATTTGTGGTTTGGGCTTTTTTTCCATAAATATGAAATATTTACAGATATGAAAATCTATATAAAAATTAATATGGTCAATATTAATAACTTAACAAAAGGATATGAAAGGTAATACACTACAGAATTATTTTGAAAATTAAATTAACTTGTGTATTATCATTTTTTAAAGACGGCTTTACTTTACAAAATACAAATTCTTAGTACTTACAGGTTTATTTTCTCAATATGTAAGATGTCAGATTTGTAATTCTGATTGACTGCACTACATTTAACATACAGGTTTTAATATCCTAAAAATATCAAGATTATAGATAGCCTGATATATTTTTGCCTTAATCTTGGGAGTTGCGAATCAAATATTTCTGTGACCAAATTGATTATTCCTGCAGATCCCCCATAAGATTTCATGGTGAATCAGACCAATTATTTTTTTGTTGTAAAATTTCCAGGATATCTCAGTCGATTATGAATTCTAGTTTAATTTTCTAATTTAATTTCAGAATCAGTATTTGAATAGGCTTGGAACTTTAATGCCATTCCTGTCATCAAGTGGGGCAGCAATAACTACAGGTTTTCAGTTACCTTTTGCTTCCACAGTTTCCTATCTCCAGTAAATTCCAGATTTCTGGTATTGTGTCTTTAGACAGTATACATTATTCTGCTCAACATATGTAGAAACTAAGCTTGAAAAAGATAAGAAGAATAAGACAGTCTGACAATGTATGACACATATAAGGTAAAATGATATTTCGTCAAAATATTACATGGTGGGTTTTTTCCCCTCAAAACTCAGCTGAAATATTCAGTCTTATTCCTAGTAAATCAACATTAAATAAAATGCCACCAAAAACATATATTATTAAAGTATTGATAAGATGCAAGCTTTAAAACTTCTTGAAATTCACCCCAAGATTTCTGTATCGTGTGTTAAATTCCAGTTTGTTTTAAGTGATCTGGTGCTATCAAAAGTTGTTTAAAAGTGAAGTCAATTAGAAGTGTAGGATGGTATGAGAGAAGCAAAAATACAGCTGCATAACATCAAACTGTGTCTCTTGCAACAAGCAGTCCTAAGTCTGGGATCTGAGTAATACAGAGGGATTTCTTTTTTACTCAGTTATTTAACCATTCATCAAAATGGATTTGAAGGCATATTAAAGTTTGGAGATATGAAACGACTCATGCAAATGCTTGTCTTACTGATAGACCTTCACTTTTCAACTTAGAGTATAAATAAGCATGATTTGAGGTGTCTGGAAGGCTGAAAACCCACTTGTCAGTAAAGTACAATCCATTATTCAACACATGGGCAGGGAAATAATGACTGCATCTTGAACAGTCATCAGTCTCCATAGGATCAGCATTTCTTTTCATGGGAGGTACACAACTTTCTCCTGTCATCACATAATTGCTCAGGTTCTGGTTCCTGTATGTTTTGACCTTGTCTCTATTTCAGAGCAGCTGGCATGAATGTTGTTTTTGGGAAGTGCCCATCCAATTGGAATTCACAGGAAAAAAATAAATTTAAAAAAAGAAAATAGATGAGGCAAGAGACAAAGTTGAATTTCATATTCCAAAACTACTCCCCTGGGAAATGAGAATTCAGAAGGTATTCACAACGATTCAACACTGATTCTGTTGAGCTAGGCTACCATTCATAGAAGAATGCTCTTCAGTATAAATTGCTTTTGAAAGGAGCCAGTGGCCTTGTTTGTTGGGGTGATAGGTCATAGAGGGGCTTTTCAAAAACTTGTAACTTGTCTGTGATACCATAACATACGTTGAACTGGTCTTAGTGGTTTTGAAAGTCCCACATGGCTTTATTTGTACCTATACAGAAAAGAATGTTGTTAAAATATGTAATGCAAACACAGTAGAAGAAGAAGAATACTAATCAAAACAATACAATGAATAATTTCAATATTAATTTGAGAATAATAATTTTTTCTAACATTAGGATTTGTGAATTTGACTCAGTGGAAAGAGTAATTTCCTATCTCTAGTAAGAATCCAAAATGTGGTTTCAAATCCCAGGAGAAATAACTAATTTCCTGAATCCTAAAAGTCTCCTAGGCTTGACATTTTTAACAACACACCTCTTTGCAGTCTTGAGACTTCCATTTTAATCTTCACCAAGAAAATGTCTCTTAATTCAGGAGTCACTAGCTGCTAGTCAGCAGTTGTGATAAGCCTAATGCCCTCCTCAGAGGAAACCCCATTCCTCATGGACACAGTCTTCACCATTTAAATCCTGATTATTATCCAATCAGCTTTTAAATAATGACCTATAAGGAGCTGCTAGTCATTTTTTCTTTTTTTTNCTAACAGGCTGGAGTATTCCCATAGTTTTTTTTTTTTTTTTTTTTTTTTTTTTTTTTAACAGTAGACTTCACGGAAACTCTGACAATTCATTCTTTTCTTTGGAGCAGCTTGGCCCCATTATTTCTCCAGCTTCAGCACAATGAAAACAACTTACGTGAGCTGTCAAGGCTTATCTTTCGAATAAGTCCTAAATACTTCAGCACAGAAAGTAAAACATGGGGACTAATACTCTAACATCTGTTGCACATTGTCATGCATCCTGCAGTTGCCAACCAGCTGAAATGGCAGCACATTTTATAGGCAGATGTGTCAAGATTTCATCTTCTTCTTCACTGTAATTCTAGGAAATCTAAGCTCCTACATCATATATACTCTAAAAGATAAAGCATGGGATCATTTTTTTTTTCTCTGGAGAATACATGATGTGTACTTCGTCAAGTATAGAGTAGATGCTCTGAGCTTCTCTTATCTAATTGAACATTCAAGTATAGAAGCATTTACTAATAATAAATGAATGAAGAGAATGAAGATGTTCCTACTTTGATGGATTATAAAGCAGAGGAAAAAGAAGAAAAATCAGCCATCATATTTATTTGGTCTGATGAAATCAGTTTCTTGGAAGGATTTCTACAGCTAATAAGACGTGATTTTGAGCACACCATACTACATCCCCCCAACACCAAATATTTAATGAAATAAAATGGTTCTCTTAAGAGTAAGATCACAGCTGGCTCTGTTGTCCCAGTCTGATTCCTTATGCTTGAGTTTTGCACATATTATCCCTTGCCAGTGGAGACTTCGTATGGTAGTTTCTAAAAAAGCCAGGTAAGACCTTCTGTCTTAAGTGAAACTTAAAGCACATTATTCTATTCTATTCTATTCTATTCTATTCTATTCTATTCTATTCTATTCTATTCTATTCTATTCTATTCTATTCTAAATAGAGTAGATGTTTCTTACTTTATGAAAGTTCTTCCTGTACTTGTTTGCCTCATCAGAAATAATGAGACAATTTCTGAGAGTCAGTCTAGCTGCAGTTCAAATAATTTGGTAGAAGAAACTAATAAAAATGTCCTTGCACACCACCAGGAAATATGCAGAAATCTTGCAGTACCTAAGCTAAGGAGAACTGCCTAATGGCACTTACAAATATCTAAGTGATTAAAGGACCTAATTATCCTTGTATGGCAGTACATACTAAATGAATAAACGACTTGTCTGCTTAGACCACTTCCATAAATCCTGGGATGTATAAATCTAAATATTATATTTTAATATATTGACATGTGCCTAATGAAGTTGAATGTCCATACAGGTTCAGAGAAGACATACAAAATATGTCTTCCAGACATGAGTTATTTTGGAGGAAACCTTTAACTTCCTTTTACTACCTCCATGCTTTCTGGTCACCCTCTTCATAAATCTAGGTAATTCACTTAATTTCAAATGACTGTAGAATTCTTATTTTTGTTTTACCTTAAAAATACTCTTATTTATCATGATTTTTCTTTCTTTGATCTTCATTTTTATTTTATATTTTCTTTAATCTATCAATAGTTCTCTTTACATGACAGAAGCACACTGATTTTTTATTTTTTAAAAATTTTAATATTTTAAAGAAAATCTGCCTTTAGACATACTATCTTATGCTAGGATCCCATCAGATCTTCTAAGCTAGCTCAGGTCAGGATGGATTAATACTTGGAGCAGACACCTCCAAGGAATATCTAGGCCTCTTAGAAAATCTAAATCAATATAAAGCACAGTACTAGAGGGCAATATATGGCTAAAAGTTTTATCTTTTATACACATTAAAAACTGATGACTTGACATTTGCAAAATCCTATGACAGAAATCGTATTGATTTTTCATTCCTCACTTTTGTGTATTGTATTTATAATCTTAAATTTTTTAAAACTTGGGCTGCAAAAATATGGCATTTCCTGTTGGGGCTGTGGTCAGTTCATCACATGTTTTCTTCTCAGGGGAAAGATTGCAGAGGAATTTTTGCTTCAATGCCTGGGGCCCCTCCTCTCTCTCCTGCCTGACTGACTTGGTGCCCCCAGGGCTGTTTCTCACATATTCTTACTCCTCTATCCTGCTACAACTGTGAAGGGTTTTTTTGCCACTTCTTAAACATGTTATCCCAGAGGCACTCTTGCTGATGGGCTCAGCCTTGGCCAGTGGCAGATCCATCTTGGAGCCAGCTGGCATTGGCTTTATCAGCCATAGGGAAGCTTCTGGCAGCTTGTGCAGAAGCCACCCCTGTAGCTCCCCTCTTATTACCAAAAACTTTGCCATCCAATACAAAATCTCTTCTCTAATGACAAATAAGTAGTAACTGACATTTGAGTACTCTAGGGTTTGCTTTGGTGATAAAATCAAAGTTACAGAATTCATCTTAGGCTCAGATAGAAACTAGCTCTTCTGTTTTTTTACTGCTGATCTTGCTTGCAGCAAGCCTAAACTGATTTGATACATGGATTACCCCTACTTAAGTTGTGAAAACAGAGCCTGGCTCAAGTTATGACATTTTGATACAGTTTCAGTGTAAGCTCATCTCTAACTGACAAGAAATAAAAATGGTTGACCTATTCTAAGATTCTTTGGCATGCAAGAATTTTCCTGTCTTAAATGCTTAATGGGAAGACATGCCAAATGCCTCTAAAGGTAGATTCTTCTTCAGAGTACAACTCCTAGACACTGCTATGAAAGTTCACATGGGTTTGTTTTTATGGAAAGCAGTGTGGGCACTGTGTTGAAATATGGATTCAGCCAATCAGTGCCCACTAAAGGGGAATGGGGCATAACAACAACCAACTTCTCTGAATTGAGTCCGAATGAGACACTTTATGTCAATAATTCAGAATGCATCCTGTGCAACTTAAAATTCAGTGTATGTAGCTACCCTCCCCCAGTACACCATAAGAATTAGGCTGAAGACTGAGATTCACAGAAGTCAGCTACCAGAACTGTGAGGTGCCTAAATTTATTTATTGAAGGCTCACTGTCCTTCTAAAGTCCCATATTTTGATCCTTGATGGTACAGAATTTGAAATTCCTAGCCCCTCAAATCCTCTCCTAGAGTTACATGAACCCAGTCTTATACAATGCATGGCCAAGAATAGAGCTTCAAACTTGTTCATATACCAGGTTGGCATCTAAATTACCACAGAATAGTAACACTGCCTTTTGTGGATCAGATCACTGTATTTTTAATTAATTATTTTTAAACAGTTAAAAATTATGACTTAGCTCAGAGTATTTTGGCTCCTATCACATAAAGATACTGTTTTGAATGAGCCATTCCATAAGAACAGACACATACATTTCCTAACTGGGCTCTGTTACAGAGCTACTTTACCCTAAGCAAGGTTATGCTGGAATCTTTCCTCTTGCATTTTAGACAAGGCCTAAGTTACTGTCATGTTCTGACAATGCCATTGGATTCAGTATTTGTAGGTGAGATCAGGTAAATTTCAATGGAACTTTCAAATCAGTTGAGTGTAAAATACTTCAGGGCTGCCAAGGGTGCATACACATAGAAAAGAGCAAAAAATTTACCTCAGAGGCAGGTAACTTTGGGATGGAGATGTGTGTTAATATTACAATTAGATTATAATGAACCAAGTTCATCTGAAGAAAATTATTTTGCCCAAATTGTTGGCTTAGCAGCCTGGCATCTATCTCCCTTCAGTGTCAGGTGCTGTGTGGTTCCTTTAGCTGCAAAGCACCATGGAGCTCTCCTCCCTGCACAGGCTGCAGTGGAGCCTGGCTGAGGTGTCTCCACAGTGCTGCCCCCTCTGCTCTGTCCCCCTTGGCAGGTGCTGGCTGTTGTCATTGTGGGCCATGCCAACCCTGTTCCACCCAGGGAGGAGAAGCTGTATTTCACCCTATAGTTTCTGTGATGCTATAACCTGTTAGGATGTGAATAGAACTTCTCTCTAGCCATTTCTCCATATATGGATCAAGCTTCACTTTTTCTTGTTCTTTATCTAAAATCCGTATCTCAATCCATACAGCTTGTTTGTCGCTGATGCTTCTGTAGCAAAGTTTCCTCCCTTTCAGTTATGGGTGTGTTTTTACACAAAAGAGAGGGCTTTAGAAGACTGCTGGCTGTGTTATCCACCCCATGGCAGCATGACCCAGAATTTCAGGTATTCTAGGACAAAGAGAGAGAGGAAAGCTGACTGCTCCACAGAGGCTCCATATCTATACCTGAACTGCATCCAGCACTATTCACAACAGCATGAATATTTTATAGTTTCAGTCCTTACCACATTTTTATGCGACTTTTTAATTAGTACTTATATTTGCGTACTTTTTCATTGTTTGTTAGGCATCATTCTTTGTTAGATCATGGGCAGTTGCATAAGTGAAATAAAGGCAAGTCATGAGGACTGTGACACAGTGAATCACTGTTTATTCTATCTCTAAAAATGCCTAGAGCCACATAATTTGACTTCAACATTTTCTGTGCTCTACAGTGAATATACTATCACTAATGATCTCTTCTGTGCAGTATTAGTATCAATTACTCTGATGAAAAGAATGCAAGAGAATTATTACAGCTGGATTAATTTTAACCTGCTGCTTGCTGAAACAAACTTGCTTGACTTCTATACTATTCCAAATAATTGCTGTTTAAATCAATAAGGTAAGAGCAATAATTTCTTCAGACAACATTCTATTAGCTTTCCTGGAAGCTTATGATCCCTTAGACTTCTTTTTCAAGCAAAAAGAGAGTAATGCTATCAGGATAGTAATGACAAAATATGTATAAAGCAAATTGACTTAAGTAAATTATTGTTTCTGGGTTAAAGAAATCATGATTTATTTTTCATAGAAATATAGAATGGTTTGGGTTGGAAGGGATATTAAAGGCTATCTACTTCCAGATTCCCTGTCATGGACATGGACATCTTTCAATAGATCTGGTTGCTCAAAGCCTAATCCAGCCTGGCCTTGAACACCTCCAGGGATGGGAAATCCACAGCTTTTCTTGGCAATCTGTTCCAGAGCTTCACTACCTTCATACGAAGAATTTCTTCCTAATATCTAGCCTAAATCTACCCTCTCTCAGACTAAAGCCTTTCTCCCTTGTCCTATCTCTATGTGCCCTTGCACGAAACCCCTCCCCAGCTCACTCCAGCAGCCCCCATTAGGTACTGGAAAGCTGCTCTCAGGTATTACCAGAACTTTCTCTTCTCCAGGCTGAACAGCCCCATCTCTCTCAGCCTGTCCTCATAGGAGAAGTGCTGCAGCCCTCTACATCTTTAAGTGTAGATATTATTCCAGTTAGTTTTTGGTTTAATTATTATTATTATTATTATTATTATTATTATTATTATTATTATTTTAAAGCCTTCAGGATGTAATCATTATTAGCAAATAAACTGGAATAACTTTTAGTGCTTAGCAGCTGAATAACTCAATTTAACTGTGATGGGATATATCTGTCAAGTGAACTTTTCTCTAGGCATATGAAAGAAACTCCTAAGAAATGTATTTTAAAACTTAGGAAGAGTAAAATATTTATTTTCAGCCCATCTAAACTTTGCCTAGAGCACTGTTCCTACAATACTGAGTTGTTAAGGGATTTATTGGGATAGCTGCAATGAGCAATTGTTATGTCTCAGCCTCAGCCATAAAGAATTTTTGCATGCAGAAGGTGTCTTCATGGCCTTCTGTGGCTCATTTCCCTGTCCCTGGCAAGGAGATATAAAAATTCCTTAGCTTAAGACTATGTGAGTCGTAGGTTAGACTTGCCTAAGAACTGCTGTGCTTTGCTATCCTTTAATCTCACACATAAACCTACAAAAAGCAAACCAATTTATTTTATTTCCTTGAAAAATTATCTTCATACTTTAGCTATCAAGAAGCTTAAAGCTGAGCAGGTAAAAGTAGTTATTCCTAGTAAAAGATTTTCTATTACAGAAAATTTAAAGATTAATTCCACCAAATTTTACCTTACATAAATATAAAGCAATTCTGATTGGAAACATACTGCAAATCACTTTTTTAACTGTTACTGATAATTTATCAGCAGGTCTTAAGTGAAGGCTTGGGACTTCCAATTATAGAAAAAAATTTATTATGGATTTTTTCAGAAGCAGAACTTAAAATTGTCTTTTCACAAGCTTCCATAACAGCAAATTTCATCCAGCTCTAAAGTAAGAGAGTAATTTTCCACTATTAAGTACATAAATAATATGTTGAGAGGGAACATACTGCTGGTCCTCCAATAAGATATTGATTTAATATCACTAATCTGTAGCATCACCATATCTAAATTTAAGCTAAGAGATTGACTAGCTTCTGAAAGCTCTTTAGGGACTCCAAGTCAATAATGCTAGACATTAGCATAGCACAAGCTTTTGAAATACCTTATAGATGTTAATTATGTCTCAGAATAACCCTTGTATCTATAAATAAGCTATATAACACATTCCTTATTTAAAAATCAACATCTACTCTTTTTTTTTTTTTTCAGGTCCTGTATTCCTAGACAGAAGACTGCAAGAGGGAAAGAAAAAATGTCATGTAAAAAGCTTTCTTCATGCTTTCTTCAAAGAAATTAGTATTTTCTTTAGTGGTTTTCTACTTCCACATTTGTCTTTTAAAAAATTAGGAAGAAAAACAAAGTTAAGAAAACATAGAGGAAATAAAGTCCTATCAGAAAGAAGGAAATAGAAAACAGTACTTCACAGAGATATGAAAAAATGTATGTAATTAATGAAAACTTGTTATATTTTGAAGGGTAATATATTTTGAAGGATGATAAGTATTGCATCCAGCTGTGGGATCCCCAGCACAGGAAGGACATGGATTTGTTGGACCAAGTCCAGAGGACGGTCACCAAAACTCTATTTTGAGATGGAGTAAAACCTCCGTGAGGAAAAGCTAGGAGAATTGAAATTGTTCATCCAGGAGAAAATAAGTATTTGAGATTTTGTCAACTTTTGGCTTTCCAGTACTTTCAGGGAACCTACAAGAAAGATGGAGAGAGACTATTTACAAGGACATGTAGTGAGAGGATAAGGGAAATGGCTTCAACCTGAAAGACTGTAAGTTTAGGTTAGAAATTAGGAAGAAATTCTTGACTGTGAGGGTAATGAGGCACCAGAACTGGTTGCCCAGAAAAGTTGTGGATTTTGCATCCCAGGAAGTGATTAAGGCCAGATTGGATGGGGTTGTGAGCAAACAGGTCTAGTGGAAGATATCCCTATTCACATCATCAGGGGTGCTGGAACTAGATGATCTTTTAGATTTCTTCTGACCTAGGCCATTCTATGATTCTATAATTAATTCTATAATTATATATAATTCTATATAATTCTATATTTCTGAAATTGATTCTATAATTCTATGGTAAACAGACATTTTAAAATGAAAATGTGTAAGCATGTGTAAAATTTTACGTTTTCAAGCAAACTCTATGAGGTCCTAGCATTTATGAGGCTCTAGTACACACTGACATATCAAATTATTGTTTGTCTAATAAAAATACTTTTGGCTGAGCTTCTCAACAAGGGAGACCAGGAGATGGATTGCCAAAGAGACTTGAATGCAGTGCCAGCC
>VXBI01003337.1:0-39981 GCA_013397375.1 Toxostoma redivivum | reverse complement strand
TCCCCAGACTATTGTCTTTTTGATGGTTTTTTTGATTGAAAAAAAAAAAAAAAAAGCTAGGAATTAATTTCAAGATGAGTGCCTAATTTTATGACATTTTCCTATATTGCCCCATGAAAGCCTGAGGTGGAAAGCTCTTTATTTATGAAACAGACTGGGTTATAAAATAAGTATTGCCAGTTTCCCCTCACATTAGCATTCATTTCATGATTTTTATTTTTTTCTCTGATAGAACTGCCTACACCCCTGCTCACCATGGCAACTGAAGAATCCAGCAGCAGACTCAGCGTAGGAAAAACATAAGAAAAAAAAAAAAACAATTCAAAAATATCCCTTGATACTAAAATTGATTTTGATTTCACAGCAACACACTATGAAATTTCAAGAGAAAGAGAGCTATTTACCTATATTTCAGATGGAATCACCCAGCATGGGAGGAGTACAACAAATAGTGTGTCTGTTTGCATGTTACACTGGAGTATGTTAAGGGTAGGTGGCACTTATTTCCAAAGCATGTTTTGACTGCTGAGGGAGGATGAGATATTGACAATGACATGTTAGTGGATGTTTCTGAGAAAAAGAGAAGACACTCATGTGTACTGGATGGAAATCACAGCAATTTTGTTTGAAAAGTTTTCCTTCTGTTCCTGAGTTAGTGCAATGCACACAACTGTTGACCAATATTTACCAGCACGTCTTAAACACCCAGAAAAAGTGAAGCAAGGTCTTTCAACCACTGTCAGAATGAAAACAAACACTGGTGTTTTCATGATTTCTCTTTAATGCTGTACAAGAATATCAGCCTCAGAGGTTATAGTTACTTGAAAAAAAAAGTATATGAATTTATGGGATTAATTTCCCAGAGATTGCTAAAATAAGGCATTTCAAAAATTACATGGACACAAACATCAAATTAGCAATAATTAAAATTATATTAAATTATATTGCTATTTTCTAATCAGGAAAACATATTTGAAACTAGAAAAGAATAAACAACATAATTTCCCAACTTTTAGAGAGAAAGAAGCATACACTAAAATTAGCAAATAAAAGCATCAATGAAAAGTTTTCTTGATGTCTGTGAGAGAAAAATTTGATTCATATGATTAAGGAAAACAATCTCACACATTAACTTAATAGCAGTAGACTACCATATTGGAAGCTTTCTTACATAAACCTGCTTAAAAAGTCTATTTTTTTCTTAAAGAAAGGACAATAGGTAAAATAGCCCCCTCATTTGTGATTAGTTGCAAACGACTTGCGACTGAATGAAAAAAAAAAGAAAAGAACAAATATAATTTTCCACCACATATTGAAGTGTTCATAGTAAAGTATTCCGTAAAATAAAAAGAGAGCTCTTAACATAAATGCCTCTGTGTGGAGGCCAAAGCTCACAAACTCATTCTAGTCCTATTATACCCACTGGATATCATGTTTCCCTCCAAAAACAGCCTTCACACTTCCCTCTTGAGGAAGGCAAGTGATGGTTGCCCAAATCTAGAGCACACAAGAGTCACAGGCTGGGGATGCAGTTGAATTTAGGGTCTGAGATGAACAACTGTGTCTACAGTGTAGATGACAAATGTTGTCAAAACTTGGTGCTCATGGTTTTCTATTATGCAAGAATCAGAATAGGAGGTTATCAGGTTTGACAAGCTGCATGGTGATGTGGAGGTGTTCAGAAAAAATGGGATGAATTTTTGTATGTTTTCGGTAGTATTCAGCTTACTGTATTTTAATTGCATTAATTAGCTTTCTGTTGCTATTCTTTACTTACCTGAGTTATCCTCTCTCATTGAATGTAGGTTGCAGGAGAATGAAGGACAGGATCAACAAAATACAGAAAGCAGATCTAATGTTACAGGAAATGGAGCCAGAGTTGAAGACAATTAAAGTCTAATATGATGAAAACAGAGGAATTGAAAGGTATGCATTGATAAGGAAAGATAATAATGAAAATAATGAGGTAGCACTGTCAATTAGTGATATGAAATACTGGCTAAAAAATATTTTTTTTTTTAGTGGAATACTTAATTTAAAACCACTTGGGGAGTGAGTGACCTAGAATTTATCTTCAGGCAGTTTTAGAACAATGTTCTATACCTCCATGCAAATTCTGCTGTACTTAGAAGTCCTGAGAGACGAAGGTACTTGCTAGTCCTCAGATGTACAACCAGCTTGGAATACCAAGATAAAAACATTCAGCTAGCTAGAGTTTGCATTTAAAGCAGTGGGAAAAATGTAGAAATGCTCCAAAAATAGTGCAAGAAAATCAGCTGCAGAAAGGCAATATAAGTTTGCCAAGAGACAAGGGAGAACTGGAAAAAGGACTCATCAAAAAAATGCAAGAATGAAAACAGACATGCCAAAAATTGAAAGATAAAAGTTATTTTATTTATGCAAATAGAAGGGGAATAATGAGTAAATTGATCACTCTCTGCAATTATCTTCATCTTCCTGACATTAAAGATAATCAGTGCAGTATAGCACTAAAACTAAAGTAGTCATTTGCATCTGTGTTCAAGAAGCAAGGATGTGGACTTGGGGCTTGAGTCAGCATCGATAATATTATAATATTGAAGTTGCTGAAATGTTCATGAAACATCCTTTCCTGATTTAGCAAAGGCTTGAAACAGATTATTTACTCTTGTGTATGTCTGACCTATCTTTTCCTTTTGCTTAAGTTTTCAGTTTCTTTTAATGATAATTTAGTCATGGGAAGATGACTGCACATCTCCTCAAATCAGTTCTGTAAACACTAAAGAAGCACTTAAGTGAAACCACTTTTCTAGTTTCCAAAGGTACTGATGAGTAAGGAGTGGTGTCACTAAGGTTTTAAGCAAGCATACTCACTAAGGAAGAACTGGGCTTTTATGTTATGATTTTCCTTACTAGTTACCTAAGAAATATAGCTCTTGTATTCAGTTGCACTGTACTTGTACTATGTCAAAAAGAAACAATTCTATTTCTTATAATTAGAACCTTGTCAGCAGTGTAGCAGTAAGAACTTTGGATAAACTCTCCAGTTTGATGTTCTAGGATGAGTAATGAAAAATATGAAGATTCTATATCCTTTATTTTCATTCATCTGCAAGTACTTTCAACCACTTTAACTTACTATTTTAATTCACATTTTTTTAAATTTAAATTACAGAATCAAAATGAGGGGGTGTGGGGGGAAGCATATAGAAATATAGATCCAAAATGCCAAAGGATAGAATTTGACTTGGGAAAATTTCATGACAATTTGCCTCTAAAATAAAGAAAAATATTTGCTGGAAATTTGAATTCCTGTTAGCCCTCTTTCATTATGCAAAATGACATCTCCAAATGCCTCGGGTAGATGTTTCCAATAACAACCAAAAGAAAAAGTGATAAATAAATTTAAATCTAATAACATAGTTTGATAGAATATTTATAAGTGATCAGCAGTGTATTAAGCTGCAGAGCATACTCATCACAGTCACTCTGGCTTGTTATATTCTCTCATGCAGAACTATCTAACCCAAGGCTAGATGGCTCTGAAATTTGAAAGCATATTTCTGAGCATTAGAGGGTGCACCTATTATCATCAACAGCTTCAGTATGTGAGTGTGCATATGTACTAAATTAAGTAAGGTGTTATCTGCAGGTTTCCTTATTTATAGATACACTTTTCCTCACTCTTTTCCTCCAGGTTTTAAATAATTTTTTTAATGAATGATTCAAAAGAAGACATTTAGTACATTCATTTAGTACAAATGAACAAAGAGTGCGAGTCAATCCTTGCATGGCATGAATCAGAGCAACTACACTGAGAAACAGCACCAGCTGAGAATCTACTCCAAAACATCAATGTTTTCATTAATAACAATGTAATATCTCAAAACCTTGATCCCAAATCCAGTACTTAGACTGCTTAAATCCAACTCTTTGGCAATACTGTTCCTTGTGCCACAGAGAAATCACATGGTACAAGTAAAATAATCTGTCTGAAATAATCTGGTTTAATGTCTTTATTAAACCAGATTATTTCAGGGTAGTATCTTTCTTACACAAGAAAAGCAGAGCAGCAGTTCTAGTTTCAAAACCACCAAACGGGCTGACATTTTGAAAAAACAAAAACAAAAACAAAACAAAAAGAAAACAAAAAAAAAAAGAAAACAAAAGCACACACACAAAAAAAAACAAAAACAAAAAGAAAACAAAAGCACACACAAAAAAAGAAAATAAAAAAACTTTGGTCAAAATCTACATGCAGAATTCTTGCATTTTAAGAGGAATATTCTAAGCTTTTGGAAAGGAAAAGGCAAATTTGAGCTGCTGATTGTTTTATTTTTACATTTTTTGGACATGCCTCATTCATAGTCATTGCCCATAAATTAAGGTATTTTTTAAAGTTCCAATTTCTTTTTGAAGTTTTATAGGTTCTTCTCATAGCCTGAATTTCTTAGCATTTGATCGCGGATTTGCAGAAGGTATTTTACTTTAGTGTGGAGTTGCTATTATAAGATATTTAATTTCAATTTTATTGCTATAAATCCATTCTGTGCTATGAGTTGTTATTTGCCAAGAAGCCAAGGACATAACAAAGCTATTTTAGCTGGAAAAGTCCAGCAATAGTACACATCAGGCCACTGACAGTACACCAGGAATGACAGAAAAGTGTATCCTTGGCAATTATCAGTCGTTGCTGAGAACAGGATTCTGTCTCACCTTTGGAACTGTACAACAAATTTAGTGAATATCCTGTAAAAACTTCATCATGGAGTAATTCAAGAAGCTAGAGATGGTACTGACATATGGGCAGCATCTGATGAAGTTATTTCCAGAAAATCTGAAAGGATATTTTGGAATCATGACTGGTAGAAAACATGCTTGATACCTAAAAGATGTCTCAGAAAAACAAAAGAGATTTAGTGGAAATATGAATTAACCATTTCTCTATTGCTCTCTGAATAGGACTAATTTCCATTTTTTTCCTTTGCTTTTACCTAAACTGTTTTCTAATCACCCTGAAACTGGCAGTTCTAGCAGAATGATTTTAGTAGTTATCCTCCTATTACTTATAATAGACAAAGAGGAAGTGGAGCTCTGTATTTAGAAGAAAACACTAGCAATTGAAATATTTGAAAAGAAATTGTGAGTAGGGGTACCCCTGCGTGATTGCTTTCTGTGAGTGAAATACAAAAATTTGAGATAATTAGAATTATATCTGGTGAAAGAGGGAGCTCAAAAGGAAGGGTTATAACCTCTCACAGCCCTGAGAGCAGCAGCATAGTTACCTCCTGCTGCCCAGCCTCCCTCAGTGTCTTCCTTCTCTCTGTCCATATCCCAGGACTCCATTTCAACCCATCCCAGGCCAACATTCCCTGTCCCACTGATGCTCTCAGAGTGCCCATCTCCAGCTCTGTCCCTGCCAACCCTGACTTGCTCACTGGACTTCAGTCCAAGGCTGACCTTGGACTTGACTGACCTTTTCACCTTCTCCTTCCAAGGAGCATCTTGTTACCCCAACCCTGGGCCTGTGTGGGATAAGAAAGCAAGTCTCCCACTGGATCCTCCCTGACAATAACCAGCAAGCCTATACTGAGGGACACCATGGAATGTCACGAAACCATCTCTACAGCTGGGATACTGCGAGCAAGGCATAAGACAGGAGCATGAAAGGAGAAAGAAAGTAAGCAAGCGAGAAACAAATCCATTTTCATCTTTGTTTCCATAGTTTTAGTGTACCACTGCTGATACTGATTCAAGCTTGAATAGCTTCAGAGGCATTTCATCCAGAAAGACTTGTTTGTGGTTTGTAATTGCTCTTCATAGAGGAGAGTTAAATCAAATAATTATTTCACAAGCTAAAAATACTCCTTAAGATCACAGGCCTATAAAACAAAGATCAGAATGAACCTTGTGGAAAAGTAGAGAAGCCTGCAGAAGCAGACTGAGGTTTGGAGTACCTGTTTTTCTGATCAATAAAGAACCAGAAAAGGTTGTGTGCTTCATACATAATGGCTTCTATGTACAGTGAAACCTGAGGAGCCTGGGGAGAATGAGGCATAACTCTGCCTCCGTATAAAGCATAGCTGCATCAATATTTTGTTTAAATAGTTCATAATTTTTTTTTTCCTTTATCAAAAATCTCACTACTTTTTTTCTCCAGACAAAGCTATTTCGCCAGACACTGTGAAGTATGAACATGGTCTGGGCCAAGAGTAAGTGGCTTTCTTGTGTGAGATTGTGGTGTCACAGAGCACTAAACCTAGTCAAGCACTTTGTGTGGTCATCATCGAGTCTATCACCTTCTCCAGCTTTTCTTGAGCTGAAGACACAGCCATTTCAGTGTGAGTGGAGGCAGCCATGTATTTAGCATCATTTGGTTGTCTGTGAACAAAAGAGTGTTAATTTGTCCTCTTTTACTAAAGGAGATTTATCACAGGATTTTCTCATTCTTTGATGGACAGGATTGTAAGCAGAGACAGATCTTCCATCAGAGCCAGCTGTCAGCTCTTCACCTTGTAGAAACTTTTGGGCAGCAAATATCACACTGAAAATAGCAGTTTTCCTTAGTAAGTACTGTGATCCAGGTATTTAAGTGTCACAAACTCCTTCTGAACTGACAAACAAAACTAAATTAATCAAAAGCTCAATTATTCTCTGGTTTTCTTGGAGCAAAAGTTGTTTTTTTTTTAAGTTTGAGGCTTTCCCAATAGTGATTGATTTTCTCTCTTAAAAAGACACAGCAAGTAAAAGAAGTTATCAACAAAGCCTTTTTTGCTGGAGTTCACCCAGTTGATATCACTGTTTGAAGCTCAAACTTGGACAGCAATGTTTCATAATTTCAGCAGAGATTTGGTGCAATAGGTACTGAATTTTAACAGCCTTAGGCAAAACTTCTGGTCTTATTTAAATCTGTGCATAAGGTCTGGGACTTGTTTAGTGCTTTTTAATTCATCTGCAAATAATTTCATAAATTCCTTATTTTGTGAAAGATGGAAGTGAAAAATTTGTATGCCTAGAATTTTGAAAGATTTTTTTTTTAAATTGAACAATTTTTCTTAAACTTCAAAAAGGAGAATCAAAGGGCAAATCTTCCAGTCATATAGACACTTCTGGGATTCACCTTGCATGAAGACAGAGATCTTCAGGGGATAATTTACTAACAAAAAGAAATGTCAGCATATATTGGGATTACAAGAAAAAGTACATTCTCTTCAGCTAAAAAACAACATGTCCAAAGTCAAAAATATGATTTCTTTGCTATGTAATTTTGGGCTTTAAAACATATTGCAGTCTCTTTATATTTTTCATTATTTGGAAAATCTACATTTATATTTCCTTACATGCAGGTAAGATATTCTCTCTATAAATAGTGGCAGATATTCATAGACATGACAATGGTGAATTATATACACATACACCCACATAAACTCTCTATTGTTTTTTAAATCTTTCTGTGTTTTACATAAGGTAAGACACAGAGCAGGTTAAGCGCCACCATGAAGTTGCCACACATACAACACAGCCTAAGGTACCTTTTTTTCTTTGAGTTTTGTTCATTCTCTCTATAGGCCTTACATTTTCAGCAAGTGCCATATGGACAAAGCAGTTCCTGGTAAAATTTTGGACAACAATTAACATAAGCACAGCAGGAGATCCCAACTGTTGACCCCTAAAAGGTGGTTAATCAACAACATATGGGTTTATTTATCCCAGCAAGCCCTTTTAATTAACAGTTCTGGAAAGTGTACTTTTTAATGAGCACATTGTTATAATATATTGGGAAAATTCTAAATAGTGCAAATGAAACTCCAGCTTGAAAGAAAATGACATTGTTTAAAAGAAAAAAAATCTGTGAAGAAGTCAACATGTAAGAAACCATTATGCTAACCTCAAGCAATGTTATATTAACAATGTTTGTGCCTGGAATCAGATCTGAATTTATAAAAAAATCTCCAAAGTGCAGAAAGTTGAATTTAGTATTTAAACTCATCTTTAAAAAAGAAGTGTACATCGTAAAGTTTATGTTTAGAGTAAAAAAATGTTAGTAGGACAGAAGCCTGGTTTGACCTCACCCTCTGAATAACATAACATTTACTTTCAAGCTGACAGAAGAAGATATTTGATGATAGAGTAGGTTGAAAGGAAGAGAGCATAAAAAAATAAACAGTGATGCCAAACTAGAGAAGAGAAGCAAAGACAAACAAATGGGCATACAGCACAGAATAAGTAAACACATGAAAAGTAACAAACATTATTAATGCCTCTTTATTAATGCAATGCAAAATATTTAAGGTAAGCCTGAAGTAAACCAAAAAGCCTTAAGGTATATCAATTATCAAAGGTAAATTATTTAAGGAGAAAAGTAAACCAAATTTTCACTTGATGTAAATTGGGACCACTACTTACTAAAAGCTGATTTACATGTGTCATGAGAACATAATCAGGTTGTTCATACTAAAGAAATTGACAAACCAGACAGCCTTTTCTTTGTATTTGATCAACTAAAAAGGAAAATTTCTTTGATGGTATTTCATCTGCTTATAAAACCTCCTGCTGAAAATTAGGTCCCAATGATGAATGCACTGAGATGTCTTAAGGCATTCAAACACTTCTAATTAAGAAGCCATGCAAACTGAAACAACTACTGAGTACCTTGGAGTATACTCATTCTTCACCTCTGAGCACTGGATTCTACCCTTTGTTAAAAGTAACTGCTGCACCAGGAGGACTATTTCATATACATTTATTTATCAGCAAAACTTGATCTGTCCTAGGAGGCAGAAGGATAGAAGCATTTTACTCTAATGTAGCATTCTGTGCTAAATTAAAGGCATTTTTCCTCTCTGAAAGTTATTTTTTAATGCTAAAAGTATTGGAATCTCTTTAGCTGAGATTTCTGATTGCCCACAGTAAAATGGAAGAACACAGATTTTAAGTATCATGAACATCGTGCCAATTCCAGGGCAATTGTAGCTATAACTACAACCTTCTAAAAATGTTTGCCAAAGAATCTGTTGGTCAGCTGAGATTCCACTAAGTTAGGTGTTATATTTATCTTCAAAACAAAACAGAAAAATTTTTGCATTATCATTGGCTTACTTTGCCACATTAGAAATAAGAGGAAATAACCTAATTTGGCAATCATTATCTATCCTGTATCATGTGCTAACATTGAACAAGAAAGCAACCACAATATGAGGATTCAGGTAGAAGAAGTAAAGGCAGCATTCTCATAAGGAACCAGTGTAGGGGACTGTTGTCTCTTTCTCTGTGGAATGCCATACAAAACCTGCTCAGAGCAGCAAGATTTTAGACTGCTAACACTTGCAACTCTGTAAAACTGTCAGAGGAAGTAATCACGCACCACAAAGCTTAGGTTAAATAGTAAATATTAAAAACAGGGACAGAAAGATATCCTAATAGGCAGATGTCCTTATTATCCTCTATAATAAACATTCACCATTCCATGTATGGGAAGCTTCAGTAAAGACTTTCAATATTAAGAAGGATTTTCAGTATTGGCCACTACTAAATAAATCTGAAGACTTTACTTTTAATTAGGTGTTGTTTTCTAAGATGGATGTATCTGATTGTTCCAGTTTTAAAAAAAGACCATTGTGCAACGCCCATAAAAAATATGATTAAGCACTGAATATGGCTTACAACCTCTGAGTAATTGTGAATGTCTTCAACTATGCATATAGTGCCATGAAAGTAGTCTTAAATCCATTTGAAGGAGGAAAAGAAAGAAAACAGAAAGAAAATTTAAGTGCTGCATAAATTACATGAGCTATCAACCTCCTGCACATTGAAGACTAATTCTTATAAAAAAAGATAAAAAAGCCATAGATTATTCCAGCATGTTACCCTAAGTGAACAACTAATTTCATAAAAGTGAAGACAGTATCTTACATAAAAATACAGAAAAAGTGAAATCCTTTGTGGCAATTAGGCTAAGTGATTCATGCAGAGCTGTTGATTTCATTTTCAATAAAAAGATCAATGATTAGGCAAATCTGTCATGGATTTTCTCTGTCATTGTTAGTGGAACTTTTCATTTTTAAAAGATCTTTTGTTCCAATAGAAGATATCTCTGGTTTTATTTTTTAAAGGACTAGTGAGTAATAAAAGCACACTTGTTAAGGTAGAAGTATGGTCCATAAGGTATATTATAAACAGGCCACCATTGCTGGGGGTTGGTTGANCCTTTCCTTTCCTTTCCTTTCCAACTTAAGCATGTTTAAAACTATCTCTAGATTACACTTAGGGACTGCTCTCTCAGTAAAAGGCCACTTGAGCCAGCTTTTCATCTGAGCGAACTACCTGTTTAGTACCTGCTTAGCCCTGTTGTATGAACTAGACAACAGTTTAATTTAGATCCCACACTTTCTTTTCAATAGTTTTTATGGAAAGAAGAAAGAGCTAAGAGTTATTTTCCACCTGGACACTGCTTCTGATATGTATATAATGTTTTTTGATTACAAGTGAACCCAGTCAGATACATTAAGAAAGCTGATGTAAACAATTTTAAAGATTAGTCCAGTTCTAATGCACCAAAACTAAAAATCAAATATAAGCTACTTTCAGTTCAGTTATCTCAAGGAGTTTGCTTTCCAGGCTAAAAATGAAGACACAGGAAACTATACATCTCATTCCTACAAGCACTAGAGGGCTAGGTTCCACTTTCAGTACTATCAATGGAGCCTCAAAGAGTATGACCAATGTATTACCAGTTATCTTTTGTGATGATGCAGCAAGATCCATGTACATGCTCTTTAGTATAATTCTCTATTTTTTTAGAAATGTAACAATTTCTTTCTGATACAGTACTATGGCTCTCTGTTTTTGAAATCTATGTCGAGATGAGGGGAGAGAGAGAATTTCCTTTAAAATTTTGGAGTTTGGGAGTTAGCCAAGTGAAAATTAGTGGACTTCCACTGTAACTAATTGAAGTTACGTATTGTTTTCATTAAACTCTCATCAACTTCACATTTTGTTTATTTTCAAGTGTAGGTTTCAAGTGTTGCACATGTGTTGGTTAAGTCTCAGGGTGGGAATATCAACTGTCACACCTGGTTCATTTGCTATGTTATGCCTTTTGGGCACTGAGCTGCAGAACATCCTTTCCTTTTCTAATGCTCAGGAGGGGGTTTTTGGGTGCTTTGTAATTCATCTCACTTTCTCTTGGTTAAAAATCAATCTATGGCTAAGTGCTCACATAATTTCGATCAAAGTAGGCAAGTCTGTGTGATTGTTAGTACCTCTTGTTCGTGATGAAAATCTTTTTATTATAGTACATTGCTATATTTGTTCTCATTATATTTGATTTTCTACATCTTTATGTTTTCAGAATCTGAGCAAACTTCATAATGCTTAACAATGAACAGCCTAATATTTTTAAGGAAGCGTTTTAGTATACAAAAAAAGAGAGATGGCTTTCATCTTTCCAAAGATAAAATTATTTTTATTTGAGGAATCATTGATCTTGAAAGGAAATTTTCTCTTTCATTTCAATATAAGGATGATGAATATGTATTGATATAGTGATAGGAAAATTTCTCTTGCTTTCCATGTTTGAAAATTCATTGTCCCTGTCAAGAGAAAATACTTGGGAAGGAATAATTTTATTATTAGGTTATTCATCCTTTTCTAAACCCAAGACAAAGGGAAGAGTGTTTCAATATGGGGTGGACATAGCCACAAGAATGTAAAGAGCACTTCTTAGAGCTGTTGAGGCTGAGAAGTGGGTAGAGGAAAAGGAGATAAAAACCCTCAGCTCTCTATAGGGAGGAATGAAAATCCATACATAAAAAGAAAGAATCAAGCAGACACTGATGGCTAAATTACTCGTCTCAGGTAAAGACAAATTAATAATTATCTTTAATAATTTGAATTTTAATGAAACTAATTATTCTTAAATCTGCTCAGTAGTGTTGAGAATAAATTTGCTTCCATGTTTAAAATGTGGATAATCAATTTATGTCACTTTAAGATAATTGTTTCACCATATCTGTCCAATGTTTTGATAGAGAAACCTTGGAGTAATTTTAGTTCTTGGAAGTGACTCCTGAAAAAAATGTATATAATATAAAGCCTTGAGCTACTGAATTTTGGTATGGATTCACTGAAATCTGTAGGAAAAACTAGTCAAAACCTCATTAGAATCACTATGTTTTTATTAATGCTAAAACATTTTTGTGTCTTGCTAATGTGAACCATCCATGACTTATAACCTGGCTGCACTATTTAAAATTCTTCACAGGAAAAACAGAAAAGTGTTTCACAACTCTGATTTCCTTGGTCAGCCGTAAACATACCACTAATATCTGATGCATAATTTGAACCATTTTCTGAATTAATGGAGGACCAGTTTAAAACCAGTTTAATTCTTTGGCTTGCCATTCCTATTGAAAGTTTTCTCCGGGCTTATTTTTGTTTTGTTTTGTTTTCACATGGCTGGAAACTTGACACTTTAGGCCTGAATCAGTTCCTTAACAATTCATAGTCACTTTTCTTTTATCAATGTCATCCTTCAAAAAATTATTTCCCCTCCTGGTGCTTGGTTCTTGGATTTAAACACAGATATTATTGTGATTTTCACAGCCACATTACACTGATGTCTGTCTTTCATTCTTCAATACTAACCTTTGATTTTCCTCCCCCTCCATTATTCAGCCCAAAATTTTGCTTACATCAGTAATCATTAATGTGGTTCCTAACTGAATATCACTGTGGTTGATAACAAGGTTATTTGATCTCATTTAGTAATTTCAAGACATTTACATTATGTACATATTGATAATATATCCTACCTTTCTAATGGCAAAAAAAAATAGCAGAACACTGCTAGTCCCTCTGCTATGGTCAGAAATTAAAATATTAAACAGCATTTGTCTCTGAGAAAACTTCTAAATATTATCATTACTAAATTCCTTCCAAAACAGTGCAAATCATAATCCTTATAGTAGCTTTTTGTACACTCCACATTTCTTAGACTATTCCATTATCTTCTTTAGTTTTACCAGCAATGTAAGACCTTTATCGAAAAACTGTCATACCTTATCAAAGAAAATATCACATAAGTACAGCAAGATGGATTTGGTAAATATGTATTATATACTGCTTTCAGTTTACTTACTTACTTTTTCCAGTTTTTTACCTGCTACCATGGCTGATTATTTTTCTCTTTAAAGGAAAAACTTTGAAATATTTACATCCTGGGTGTAAGACTATTAATGTTCTGGGTTCTGTGCCTTTTTAAACTATCTACCATATTTACTATTTTTCAGCTGTATAGTACTATTTAATAAAAAATAATTATTAAAAATCGTTAGTATTGGACCATCTGCTAAAATAACAATAAATTGACAGTTTCTGTTGAGAAACATTTACCCACAGTTACAAGGACTCAGATGCACTAGTCCTTCTTCTGTGTTTTGGATAAAAAAAAAGTTGTGTAAAATTTTGTCTTCCTAGCAATAAAAAAATTAACTGTCTCAGGGGCTTTGACTAATCATTGCAATTCTCTTTTAACTGCAAAATGTTCACATAAACTCCCAGTACCACAAGCAGGCAGCAGCACCCTCACTGTGAGTGCCAGGGTAGATCTCGTGTTGATCAAAGCAGAGAATGAAACAGCAGCCTGGATGGGGGCCCACGAAGCCACACAAGCAATGCACCAGCTGGGACATGTAAGCATAGAGTGTGGCAGGCAGTAGGGCCACAGTTAATAGCAAATTATTAACCTGCAATAAGACAATATCAAATAATTGAGTTGCATGCTTCATTTTTATATGTAACCATATTGTACTGTTTCTTCCTTTAAGCAGGAAGTCCATGGACTGACCTGCTGCTGATTTCAGTAGGGATAGGCTCTGCTATGTTACCAAAACTTTCAGAGCTTGGATATAGACTGCCTGATTAATTCTCAGAGGTATGATCAAACTGGAATAGGGGCTTCATAATAAAACACCAAAGTATACAAATCTGCTTTGAACATTGCCTGCTATATAATAATATATTAAGTTAAGCAGTTCTTCAGACTCAGCACATAGTTAAGTATTTTTCTGAGTATGGGTATGTGAGCAAAAACCCAGAACCTCTTTTTGAGATGAACAAAATTATCATTATGAAGTTTGATAGTGTGGTTATAGAAAATCATGTTTTGTATATAAACACAATTTGTCCAAACCTGATATAAATAATTTTACCTATTTACAGGAATATCACTCAATAAATATAACTACCAACACTGAGGCTGAAGCAATATTTTTAATGAGTTCAATCTATATTTTATTAAATGTATTATTTAGGCTGAAATCCATCTGGGTTTATTAAAGCATAATCCAAAGCCAAAAATATAGCTGGGAAGGCAAAAATAAGTTAGCCAACTATAATGTGACCAACACAATAACAATACAGCCAGCTGCAAGCTGAATGTAGTAGAAACTTCTCAGTAATTAAAAATCACTGTGCATGCACAGATTCTCATCAACTATTTATAACTGCTTCCCTTATTTATATTAAAGATAGAAAAAATGTAATAATGTCCAGCAGCATTTTTTTTAAAAATAACAAGAACTGGTTTAAATAGGTAAAATTACAAAAATCCAACCGAGAGAATAAAGAAATTAGATTTTAAAACACTGGTCCTCTTGTAAGAGGAAAATTTTTAGGGCTGCTTCACGTAAGTAATGGCATTATAGGAAGGTAAGTCCAGAAGATGCTATATGACAACAAAAGGAATTATCCCCATATTTATTTTAAATATCTGGTAAAAAGCTTTATGCAAGGGTTTGCTAGCAAACTAACGAACAAATCCAATGGGAGGACTTGGCAAGCATGGAGCCTGCAACAAAGATCTGAGGGTCAAGTCTTGGTGGGTAGAAAGAAATATGAATCACCCAGCAAGAAAAAAATCAGATTAATCTCTTCTGAGAAAGTGAGTATTACAGAAAAGTCAGGTGAGATTTTTATTTGAACATTTGTCACCAAGCTGCTTCAGCACTTCCCCCTCATTAAGCAATTTATTCCAAAATTTCATGCATATTTAAGATGGATATCGAGAAAAACTATATTTATTTGTTCTTTACTTTTTACGTTGAACAGTCCTTCCTATCAAACTCTCCTAAAGCAGAAATGCTTCATATATCATAATCCTTCTGGCCTCTCTCATATTTCTATCCCAAGCTGTATGGAAGGAATTACTCCAACCTTTCCCATAGAACTTTGTAACAAATATATGTTTATAGAAACAAAATCTACCTTTTCTTTTTAATTGTTGGAAATGTTTCAGTTAATTTTTAAAAAGTTAATATTTTTTAGTCATTCAACAAGGGCTACTTATCCCTACTTTTAGATTCAACAAAATTTAATTGAAAATAACCTGAAAAAAAGTTATAATATTTTTAAACTGCAAGAGTATCTATTTTTTCAAAGTTACAGCTAATTTTAAAAGTGTTAATTTATATTTAAAAAGTGAGAAACAGTATAAGAAATTCAAATTTAAAAAACATTGCAAACTCATTCCCTCTTTGTTTGTTAATTTTCAAGTTGATTGAGTTTGGGCCTAAAGAAATTCACTTCGAGTTATATTTTCAATTAAATCCTTAGCATAAAACAGCAGCATTTAAATGCTTTATTTCTGTCCCTGAAACATGATCTTAATTTTTTATGGGTTGAAGTGGAAGAATATTACTATGGTCAAAAATTTCATCTGGTGATATAACTTCATCCAGCTGTACTACTTCATCTTGTGAAGTACAGACATAAATACGTGTTTATGTGCACATATGTATATGCATATAATATCTCCACGAAGATTACACACAACTGGAAGCTAGAGGTCTATTATATTAACTTGAGGCATATTAAAGCATCTTGAAATAGCACAGCAGTGACTGTCAACTAGCCAGACTGCCTAATGTGGAGAATTTCCCTTGTTAGGTATCTTATTAAAGTTCTCAGTGGGGTTTCTGACTGGTCTCAACATCAAATGAATAGCACCAGCCTTTATTCAAGAAAGAGAGAACTATAGTCTAACTAGATTATGCCAAATTCAAGAAATGTGCTATTACAGTTGCCAAAAATTTTTTTTCCACTGCGCATACTTCCAAGGAGTCTATCACTAAGGACTCTATTCATAGGAAATATTATCCTGAGTTGCTGCACTACTACACCAGCTGACTTTCACAAGGGTATTTAATCTGAGAGAATGTTTTCCTTGGTTTTGGAGTATCTGTGCAATACTTAGTTATTTGAAAGTAGCTACTACAGGAAGTAAAACAATGAAAGATCATGGCAGCTCCCTTGTTCCCCTTTTTTGGAGATTTTTTTGAAGATCCTCTTGAAGGAGCAGGAAATGTTGCTGCTATATCAATATTAATGTAATTCTAGGCATCAGTTACCAACTTTTATTAAAAAATCTCTCAGCAAGAGGACGAATCTTCCCATAGCATGAAATCAGATAATAAAGACAGGAAATAAATAGCTGATTTACAAAGTAAATCTACAAGTACAGTTCCCTCTGCCCTACGTTCAGCAAGGAAATAATCTCTTGATAGATACTGCAGATGAAGTAGGGTTCAAGAGCTTCAGCCACTGAAAAAAGTGGAACCTTTAACTCCCTGCTCTTCCAAACAGGCCTGATGAGAGAGCAAGTGACTGAGGATCGGAGCTATATAAGAAAAGAGTTGCTGTGAAAACTATCTTTCAAGATTCTGCTCTCAAAGGCCAAGTTTAGATATCTGTAACCTCTACACAATACACAGAGATAGCTAAGTACCTCAGAAAGGCATTTAAATTTTCTTCAAGGAGAGTGGGGAGGTGACAATCCAAAATCAAATGCTACAGACAGTGTCTATAATCCCACTCATATTTGACTTTTGAGCATCTCATTAAAGGCTGCAACAGATGTGTCTATGTCTGATCAACCTCTGAAGACAGCAATACTAATAGCAGATGCCTACAAACTGTTTTGCAAAGAGTTAAATGAGGCTTGTTTTCCTTCACTGATGGTGACAGTTAACTCTTCACACAAGACCTTCATGGATAAACCTTTCAGGGAGATCTCAGCACCTCTCCTGTGTTGGTATCTGTTCTTCTACCAAGCATCTGATTAACAAAAACTAGGCTTGGCTGCAGACATTATTTTTCTCCCTCCTATAAAATTACTGTTAGGATGCCTGCTACTTCTCTCTTCCCAGCACCAGAAATCATGCATTAAGGAAGGCACCAAGGCCCAGCTTCGGAGTGAGAGATGCAAAGACACACCACTTTACTGAGCCTATATACAGACAGGCACTCAGCAGATACCTAGAGAGAGACATTTATTTGAAACTTGCAGAATAAAGATTCAATTCTCTATTTCTTTAGGATCTGCCAGTAGTGAGTGAAAAACATATGTGCAAAGGGTTGTTGGGAGGCACAATAATCTTGCAAAGAAAATAATCGCAGCCACATTTTCTGGCAGGTGCAGTATAAACCGACTGCATACAGATATTGAAGTGCTACAGCAAGTAAGATGCTGTTTTGCTAGAACATAGGAGCTGCAGGAGTTGGTTATTTAAAAGCTCAGGCTATATATAAGAAGACTTGAAGAATAACAACAGCCTCACTCAAATACTCCAGGCTCCCAGTACCTTTAAGAAAACGAGAGCCAGAGAAACCACTACAAAGAGATCTAGTAAACTGTCTCAGAAATATTTTCCATTTCTTCCTGAAAAACCTTAGTTTTAGTCCTTGACATCACATACTTTTCAGAAGCTGCTTCTCTGTACTTCTCAATGGACTACTACTCTGGAGTTTCTTGAACATCTTTAAAGGTATCATTATAGGACTTTTTCACCACGGAATATTATCTCAGTTGTAGAACTTAAACACACAGAAACATATGCACACAAACACCAAGGAGGATCCATTCTTCATTTATAGTGAATGGTTTTCCTGGTTAACTAAAAGTGCATACTATACAGAAACAAAGAAAAATTAAAACTAAAGTGTGTTGCATATCTTGCACTCATTTGATACAGTTTGAACTGTGTTTTTCAAGAAGGTTAATTGGGAAATTAAATTTTAATAATTTACATCATGATAACAGTGGAGAAATTTTCCCTTCTCAAAGGATTTGAAAAGATTACTGAAGTTGAGGTCACGATGTACTTGAAAATCACCACAGAAATTTCCAGTTTTGCTCCCCCACACTGTTTTGTTCATATAAACTTTTGGCATCTTGACACAACTTCATGCTCAACCTTGATTCTTCAATCAGCATATAAATCATAGCATAGAGTAACATTGACAGTAGTTAGTGAAATAAATTAGTTTCTTCACAGTCAGCCCATGTTATCCTATAATCTTTAACACACTCTAAAAGTTTGTGTGGCCCGAAAATTAATTTACCTGGTGTTTTCACAAGGGGCTATTTCTGTAGGGTGATATAAGCCAGGGTGGTCATTAGGAGCTTCAAACATCTGAAGGATTTTCTTGAGAGGATAGAGGAGACAGATTGCTGAAACAATAAACTCCCTTTCTTTTAAGTTAAAATTCTTTCATAATAGAACAGTTTAGGTTACAGTAAGAGGGAAACAGAGAATAGTTGCACAGTCTTAGGAAGAACTATTTTTAAAGAAATGGTGGGAACCAGTGTCTGGACTGTAGTGTCCCCACCCCCAAATCATCTGTTCTGTCCTAACTTCTAATATAACCTACTTGGTGAAGAATTTGCCTGCTAGAATTTAACTTTCAAAAGGACTTTAAAAGTGCATGTGATAAATGCTGACATAGTTTTCCAGCTTTAAGATGCTTAAAGTAGGCTTTCCCCAGCATAAGTGAGTACATCACCCCACTTGCCATTCCCAGCCTGGGATGTTCAGTTCAGCAAATGATAGACTGGGTAAAAAAGAAACTAGTTGAATGATGAGATTTAGGATGTGGAGGTGGGGAATACCAGAGTAACATCCTGAAAAATCATATGAAAAATTGTAGTAAAGTGATCATGCAGCCAGAAGGCTTTCAAGAAGATGGATCATAGTTTCAAAGGTGAACATGACCTATTACATGAAAACAAAACCAGATCAGATAGTCAGGATCTCACCTGGCTCACCATCTTGAGAAAGAAAGGAAGAAACATACTGGAAATAAAAACAACACATTTCAGAAAACAAAACAAAACAAAACAAAAAAAACCCCACAACAACAACAAAAACACTTTAAAAATTTAACACAACTAATCCACTAACTTGGATTTAGTGAATTTACAGCAATTTTTTTATCACTTATATAGGCAAATAGATAATTTGCAATCAAATCTAGATAGATTTTTCAGAATAAATTGACCTCTGGGCTTCTGCTCCTACTATTACTTACTAAGGCTTCTTGTACCAGTCACAGTAGATAGTGAGAAATCAGATTAGTGAGCTGACCTTGGAGACAAGTAATGCTATCAGTGATACTGATGTTTGCACAACTGACTGTCTCCTGGCTTATTCAAAACCAAATATGAAAGTTATGCAAAGAAGAAACAATTTTCTATTGTTGTTTTAGAAAGGCAATATTGAATAGACTGAGCACAAAGAGCTGTTCAGATATAGTCTGTGCTACAGAGAAGACATCCAACATCTCATCTTCATTGTTTTTTTCTGCTCAATATTCCCTCAGCTGTGGATGGATGTTTTCAGACATCAAATAGTCAGAAGCAGCACTGCAAAATGAATGACATTAGTTCCACTAAAGGGAGCAATAAAACTCTCATTGCACTTCTATAGAAGAAGAATATGGACAATGCAGATGACTTTTGAATTACTGTATAGATTCATATTTGTTTCTCCTGCCTTGCTTCATTCTGAGAGCCTACTTATTGTATTCTTCAAACCAGATCCTGCAAAAGCAAAATTTTTAAAACTGCTGCCAATTTAAAAAATACAAAGAAAAGCTTTTGCATAAAGAACACAGATGCAGTCTTTTTGTAAGACAAAGGTTATTGAGCACCACTTAATAATACACAAACACAAAATAATGGTTACATATTTCTGTGGTTTCTGGCACCTTGATTAGACAGTAGATGCACTGTTCATTATCTGTTGCGAGAAGGGTGTTTCTTGTTCAGAACTAGTTAGCTATGTCAATTTTGGTTAAATAAGAAACATAAAGTATACATGAATTTATATATATTTATTATTTATATAAAATATGATTTCTTTTTTGGAGGAAAAGTTAGATGCATTCTCCTAGTTGCACGCTAGCAATAATTGTTGGAAAGCATGAGAAAAAAATTATTAATAAATTCAGCCATGCAACTTTTCAAAATGTTATTATCTGTTGAGAAATTCAGAAAATTTCAAGCTGAGGAAAATAAACATCATTTTTTCTGAATCTGCAATTCCTGTCAGTGCAGGCAGCATACAGATGAATATTACCTTCTCTGGCTGTTTTTAATGTATAACATATGCATGTGCTGCTGGGCTTGTTGAAAGGAGCTGAGCTGAGGGTATGAGGGAAGGAGAGGAAAAGTAGAGGTGAGCGATTCTGGTGAGCATTTGCTGTTTGTACTCTAGCTGCAAAAACTGAACGTGTTTACAGGAGGGAAGAAAATTCAGCATTACTGAAAACAAATGGCCTCACTTAAAGAAAACTGGAGGTGGTGAGGGAAGGGAATTTCTTTACTGAAAACAAGTGCATTCTCAGTGAAGGGGAAAAAAAAAACAACCCACAACAATAAACAAACTAAATTAACTCAGTATCTTGAGACTGCTTAATATCTCTCTGGGAATCTGTTTCTCGATGATTGGAAGAGAAAGGACAGTAGGAGGGGTTGCCTCGAATTTCTCCCAAATGGAGGTTTGTGGGGGTGGACTAAGAGGGGGCTGAAGACTATGTAACATCAGGAGACACATTTGTTCAGTCTTCACTGGCATTTCCATGCTGAAGAATTTGTTTCTGCAAAAAAGGTTAAAAACTGTTCTGTGACTTGGATTAAATTAAATTCTTTGGCATGAAAATACAGACTTTTACTTCTCTCTGCTTGGTGCCCAAATNAGAAGATGGATCATAGTTTCAAAGGTGAACATGACCTATTACATGAAAACAAAACCAGATCAGATAGTCAGGATCTCACCTGGCTCACCATCTTGAGAAAGAAAGGAAGAAACATACTGGAAATAAAAACAACACATTTCAGAAAACAAAACAAAACAAAACAAAAAAAACCCCACAACAACAACAAAAACACTTTAAAAATTTAACACAACTAATCCACTAACTTGGATTTAGTGAATTTACAGCAATTTTTTTATCACTTATATAGGCAAATAGATAATTTGCAATCAAATCTAGATAGATTTTTCAGAATAAATTGACCTCTGGGCTTCTGCTCCTACTATTACTTACTAAGGCTTCTTGTACCAGTCACAGTAGATAGTGAGAAATCAGATTAGTGAGCTGACCTTGGAGACAAGTAATGCTATCAGTGATACTGATGTTTGCACAACTGACTGTCTCCTGGCTTATTCAAAACCAAATATGAAAGTTATGCAAAGAAGAAACAATTTTCTATTGTTGTTTTAGAAAGGCAATATTGAATAGACTGAGCACAAAGAGCTGTTCAGATATAGTCTGTGCTACAGAGAAGACATCCAACATCTCATCTTCATTGTTTTTTTCTGCTCAATATTCCCTCAGCTGTGGATGGATGTTTTCAGACATCAAATAGTCAGAAGCAGCACTGCAAAATGAATGACATTAGTTCCACTAAAGGGAGCAATAAAACTCTCATTGCACTTCTATAGAAGAAGAATATGGACAATGCAGATGACTTTTGAATTACTGTATAGATTCATATTTGTTTCTCCTGCCTTGCTTCATTCTGAGAGCCTACTTATTGTATTCTTCAAACCAGATCCTGCAAAAGCAAAATTTTTAAAACTGCTGCCAATTTAAAAAATACAAAGAAAAGCTTTTGCATAAAGAACACAGATGCAGTCTTTTTGTAAGACAAAGGTTATTGAGCACCACTTAATAATACACAAACACAAAATAATGGTTACATATTTCTGTGGTTTCTGGCACCTTGATTAGACAGTAGATGCACTGTTCATTATCTGTTGCGAGAAGGGTGTTTCTTGTTCAGAACTAGTTAGCTATGTCAATTTTGGTTAAATAAGAAACATAAAGTATACATGAATTTATATATATTTATTATTTATATAAAATATGATTTCTTTTTTGGAGGAAAAGTTAGATGCATTCTCCTAGTTGCACGCTAGCAATAATTGTTGGAAAGCATGAGAAAAAAATTATTAATAAATTCAGCCATGCAACTTTTCAAAATGTTATTATCTGTTGAGAAATTCAGAAAATTTCAAGCTGAGGAAAATAAACATCATTTTTTCTGAATCTGCAATTCCTGTCAGTGCAGGCAGCATACAGATGAATATTACCTTCTCTGGCTGTTTTTAATGTATAACATATGCATGTGCTGCTGGGCTTGTTGAAAGGAGCTGAGCTGAGGGTATGAGGGAAGGAGAGGAAAAGTAGAGGTGAGCGATTCTGGTGAGCATTTGCTGTTTGTACTCTAGCTGCAAAAACTGAACGTGTTTACAGGAGGGAAGAAAATTCAGCATTACTGAAAACAAATGGCCTCACTTAAAGAAAACTGGAGGTGGTGAGGGAAGGGAATTTCTTTACTGAAAACAAGTGCATTCTCAGTGAAGGGGAAAAAAAAAACAACCCACAACAATAAACAAACTAAATTAACTCAGTATCTTGAGACTGCTTAATATCTCTCTGGGAATCTGTTTCTCGATGATTGGAAGAGAAAGGACAGTAGGAGGGGTTGCCTCGAATTTCTCCCAAATGGAGGTTTGTGGGGGTGGACTAAGAGGGGGCTGAAGACTATGTAACATCAGGAGACACATTTGTTCAGTCTTCACTGGCATTTCCATGCTGAAGAATTTGTTTCTGCAAAAAAGGTTAAAAACTGTTCTGTGACTTGGATTAAATTAAATTCTTTGGCATGAAAATACAGACTTTTACTTCTCTCTGCTTGGTGCCCAAATCAGAGCAATCTTATTTCATGTCTGTTCACTGCTTTAGTTTGCCAGCATTGTTAGGTTTTCTCTTGCTTGCACAGAAATATTCTGTCATTAAATCTATTTCCCCTGTTACACATTCTAATTCACATCTTTGTGCCATACTGCTCCTTGTCATCTTTTCCACCATAAATGTGGGAATTTAAATTGGGATTAAATTTTGTTCTGATCCTGCTCATTTCACATTTAGTTCAGATTTTTGTCTACAAAAATCAGAATAAAAAAGTGTGAATATAAGAAGCTAGAACTTTCCTGAGTTCCAACAGCTGTTTTAGATGAGTTTTTTTTTTTTCTTGTTTCAGGTATTAATTTTACATTTCCTACTACAGAAACTGTATTCTATTACCTGAAATACATAATTCAATTAAAAATACATATTTTTACATATTTTTTCCAACTGAAATCACTAGTTAAAAGTACGTCTAAAACTAATCTAAGGATCAAAAGGTCTGCAGCATCAACTGTGAATTGCAAATTTTCTATAGTTATGCTCAATGACTACATAACATCTAGATGATGTTTATTTAACCAGTTTTTGAAGACCTCCAACAGTAGAGAGTCTGAGTTATTACCCCAGAAGACAGCAGTTTAATGTATTTATTGCGACAAAAGGTCTGGCTTGGTTTTGGTTTTGCTTTTTTTTTTAATCTCCTCCTAGTCTACAATAGTTTCTTGCTGCAATTTAAGGGCTTTATTTCCTGTGTTATCTCATACAGATGAGAAAATCAGATTATTTCCTTGCTAACAAGCTTTTATCCTCCTAAAATCTGTCCCTTTTCTCTTATTAGCTACTCTTATTCTCATACTGGTGAGATTCACAAGATTTATAGATTTTCCCCTATGAAATTTATGTAATACTACTGACATATATTCTGTATATCATTAACCTAAACCTGTTTATGAAAACTGACCAGATTTTGCTGAAATGCAGAATGATAACAAAGACTGCATCTTCTAACATTTAGTTTCAAACACTTTATTTCAGTTTTACTTTGTTTGGATATCTTGGACATACAGCTTTCTAGCGCTTTGCCAAGCTTTTTCAAAATCTTTTTATTTTCCTTTTTTATTTCCTCCCTTCATGCCCCCATTTATCACTGTCCCAGTGCCACCTTTACCTTGTTCAGGATAGTAACATGAGAGAGAAATCAAAACTGATTCACTGGGGACTTCTGTAATATGGCAATTGCCTCTAACTTTCCATTTAAATTCACCTAGAATAATTTAATGGTGCATTGTTTAAGGCCTTCCTACCTGTCTTCATTTTATCAATTTTCATGCTGTTTGCAAGTTTTATTTATTACCAGCATTTTACTTTTATCACTCTGTGCAGTCATCATGACAATGAATTACTCTTGAGAGCTATTCTAAAGCTCTCCCAATTTTCTGAATGTGACAGGCTAGGATGCTGGAAATGGTTGAAGTCACGGAATGAAAAACATCGTGGGAATATGACTCAGGACTAGTCACCACCACCTGGAAAGATGTCACTAAAAAAAAAAAAAACACAAAAAAAACCACAAAAAAAACACACACAAAAAAAACAAACAAAACAAAACAAAAAACATGTTAGAAGTCAACATAAAGTTTTGAGTCTTGAAAAGGTGCTGGAAGGGAAGTTAATGAACAAGAATCAGGTTCTGGAGTGATGCCTCTTCAGGGCAAACTTTTTCTTAAAGGAGGAGACCTTCCCAAGTCAGACTTGACATCTAGAACCTGTTGTCACAATGAGATCAAAGTGTGCTTCAAACTCACTCTACCTCACTCTTCTTGAGGCAATGCAGGCTATTGCAGGAAGTGAAGCAGATTCTAATAATCCTAATTATGTTGGATAATAGCATTCCTGGTAACAAAGAAACTCTAATTAATGTGAGATTACTCTCACGTCATTATAATGTTTTCTTTATGGCATAAAATAAAAACCACCTGTGATTCTCCCAACCTCATTTCTAGGTTGAATGGAGCTTGTACTCTATTAGTGTCCAAAGGATTCATGAAGATCTTCTCTAAAGTATTTAACAATAAAAACAGACCAGGTACAAATCTTAGAACCAACCTAATGTTTTCACTTTTGCCTATGTTGAATCATACTTCTCTATTTTAATTTGTTTCATCAATCTTCCAAGCAAATAATTTAAACTCTATTTCACTCTATTTTTTTGTTTCCTGTACTATTCTGACAATACAGCTCCTAAGGTTTCTCTTTGCATTAACATTTTATTTTCCCTATTAACCATCATAGTGGCATCTAGTTTATCAAAGTATTCTGAAGTCAAAAAGTGTTTCTCAGGGAGATCCTTCAGGATGGAGCCCTACTTAAGTTCAGTATTTTCTTCTTTAATCTGCAATATTTACTCTCCTTTCTTCCTAATTCAGTCATAATTCTTTGGAAGAACATAACTAAACTAAAACTAGAAGCATTTAAACTGCTTTGGATTTTAGCTATCTTTTTTCCTTTTATCTCCTTTCATTTCTAGCTGTCTCATTAGCATAATGGCTGTATTGGCAGTCATTACAAGAATGAGATTATCTAGTGATGAACACATCCATAGAAAAGTATTTAAAATAGGGTGTAAGCTCATTAGGAACTGCATGTCTGTAATGGGAGTCAAGAATGCTCAGCACCAGCTAAAAAATACACAGGGTCTTGCAGAATCTGGCCTAGATGTTTAATTCTCCTCTTCCATTCATTCCAGTTGCATTTGTTCTTTTTTATCATTTGCTTGGGGTTTTTTAATTGCTTTTTCCAGAGGACCTTGTAGTTTACAACCTAAACCAACAAAGCTAAATTAGTTCTGCAGGAGACAGTGCTTTAGAAGCAAAGCAATTGCATTCTCACATCTCCATAGTATTAGGGTGCTTCATGATTTTTAAAATATTTACTTCACAGACTGTGCTCAGAACCTCAAGGAATCTTTCCCTGAAGATTCTCAAGTTTATTTACATGCATCTTATAACTCCTTAGCTTTACAATAATTTTTGGCTGAAACTGTAAAGTATACGTCAATTATAAAGGTATGAGATATAATATGTGCACATATGTATGTGTATATGTACAGCTAAAACTAAAAAAGACACTTTTTATCTTTAACCCTCTTGATTTATTCACCACTCCCATCGATTACTATTTTCTTGTTATGAAGCAGCTGAGGTTTTCTTGCCTATGTTTGTATTGTTGTATTATACAGCAACAAAGAAAAGAGCCATTTACATGGTTACACTTAATCCCAAAGTGATATCAAACTATGTGCAGTAAAGCACCTCAGTGAATGATCCTCCCATTTTCACACTATTTCATATGATTGCAATGGAATTCACAGACTGGCAGGAAAGATATATATATATATATATACATATATATATATATATGCATACTAATGCAATTAGGAATAGTCAGCAGGAATCTCTAAACTGTTGATTGCCAGAAGTCAGTAAGGCATTTAAAGGAAGCATATTTAGTTGATACCTTTTATTTTTACATTTTATTCAAGCATATGCTGCTTGTCACTCTTAGAGCAAAGATATTGAACCAGATGAATCCTCGGGCTGACAAAATGTGGCTGTTTCTACTAAGAGAAAAGATTGTCTATTTTAGAATTAATAATATTAAAGCAAGGAAGTAGGTGGCATGAATGCCACAAACATCAAACTTTACTGGTGGGGATGTTGTACTACCGTGAGAATAGGCATATGCTCCTTGACCAAAAGTGTTGCAAGAAGATTGGAAATGAGCATAAAGTTTCTCATAAAAAACCCTTAAAAAACCAAAAACAAAACCACCAGTCACAAACGAACAACAACAAAATTTAAGTCCTTCACCATTCACCAAGAAGAGCTGATCTGAGTATTACGCTATTACCTCTCCTGAGATGTTCTGCTAACACAGAAAGAGAGTCAGGAGCTGGAACTTCTGGAATTCTCTCTTGCCTATCTCCAAAGACCATTTTTCCTGAATGACAAAAGGCAATGATTACTGAAAAGACACAGCCTTTGAATGCTTGGATTGTTTGACAAGTGATCTGCTCTACACCCTCTTCCATATGAAAGAACATTTCTTGCTTCGGAGTGCTTTGTACACATGGTACATACCCTTCGCTGATAAATGCGGCTAAGAGAGAGAAGTTTGCACAGCCATCTCTGGTTCCTGCTTTTGTAGCTTCTGGAACTTCTGGGGACAAGATCCAGGATTGTTTGGGAATGCCTGGAATAGTTTTACTTAAAAGAAGAATGAAGAGGGTTACACAGAGGAATGCACCATATGTTTTTTTCTTGCCTCAGCATTTGAACAACCTTTATCGTCTCAGGCTTTTTGATATTTTTAAAGAATTGAGATAAATACTTGCTGAAGGTATATGGCTGAAAATAAAATAAAATAAACCAAGTTTGATATAGAATTTTAATTTAAAAATAATTAAAACTGTGGCTGAAATGAGCTTTTTGTGAATTTCCAGGTGAAGCAAAAAATAGTAGCAGACAATTTTACCACCTTTTTTTTGAAAGAAATACACAGAAGTATGTATTTGAAACAAAAAGGTTTGAAAAAGTTGGAAGCAACAATTAAGAGCAGCTCTTTTGCAGTACATTTTGAATAAGACATTAACTCACATTGTAGAAAACCACAATGGATAAAACTGATCACAAAGCAATAGTTTGTGATTTTAAGGTGGGGAACAAGTGTGAGCAGTGGAACAATAAAAATGTTCAAACGAATGCAAATTTTAGCACAGAGAATTGCTAGAATAGACCCCAGGAAGGGAAAGAAAAAGTTCAGAAAAAGCTTTAGTTTTTCACAAATGCTTTGTTTTGACAAATGTCTCTATTAAGTCAAATGAACAAACTATTTCAACACAGCGAAAAGAGGGAAAATTATACATCATTAGTACTAAAGAATCTAAGATTGATATGCAACCTGTCCCTGTCTCTAAGACCAAATCCCATAGAAAATTTGTACCCATATAGAGATAAACGAAGTACTGAAAGAAATAAGAGTAAGGGACACAAACTTAGGAAAGCTTTTATAAACAAGACAGAAAAACAAGGAAGGCAGAGAATATTCTACCAGGCACCATGCAAAACATAAATTACTCAAAAAAAGTCAATGGCCACTTTGCTAAGTATATAACCTCATAATTATGTGTCACTGTTATCTTATGAAAGGCAATTATTTTGTATTGCTCCATGCAAGGTAAGCCTAAGCTGGAAAACAAGTCTCCACTTCAAATACCACACTAAGAAAGATGTCAAAAATTTGGAATAAATTGAAAGAACAACAGAAAAACAAGGCTTTGAAAACATAACACAGAAAAAGATTTAAAAGTTAATTGGATTTGCTTAGAGAAAAATGTAAGGAAATGTAAATAGGTGTCTCCAGGTACTTACTAAATTATTGTAAAAATAGATGGATCCCAGTAATCTGCCTGATTTTCAACAAGCAAGACATAGTTTATAAAATTGTACTAACTCTCTGTTTCTAAGGACAGTAAGCCAAAGAAATAGCTACTGAGGCTATGAAACCTGATCAATGGTCAGATCTGTCCATGAAATGTTCTAACAGTTCTTGAAAAAAAAAAAGGATCATCATTGCTCAACAGTGTTCTAACCATACCTAGTTCATCAACATGGATTAAAAAATTGTTCATTTTCCCTGCTCTCCTGTATTTTACCACACCATTGTGTTTGTTACAAGTCAATAATTTTTCTGATTCTTTTTTTTTTTATTATTTGTATGTAATATTGAAGGATTCTTTTCCTTCCATATTGAATTGTGAATTATCTTGGATGGGCTGTGTCAAACTCAATTTTAGTGTGCTAATTCTGTAATTTGTTATAGAAATGTTTACAATCAAGTATTTTACAGCTGAATTGGTAATATGATTCAGAAGATGAGCTTCTGACATTAACTAGTAAAACTTGTTTTCTACTGAAAAAATAGCATGCCTCTTTTTCACATAATATCATGTTCTCCTGTGTCTGTTTGTGTGACAATCCTACAAATATAGTCACTTTCACTTAAAAAAAAATTAAAAATAAAATACAACAATAATTCTTAATATTAGCCTCTATTCAATCTTCTTAAGTCTGAATTGTAAAACAACAAGTTTACTCCTGTTTCAAATTATATTGTATTACTGTGGAAAGAGGTGGATAATTATTGTATTTCAGTTATGGGATCTGCCTGATTTGCAGCAAGGGAGATTTACTCTAGAAAATTGTACAAAATGGATAAGGATATATAGGCATATAGTAGGATAGTAAGGCAGAGAAACACTAAATGCAACTATGAAACTCGACCAATGATCACATCTGTCAAAATAGGTGCCTTAATTTCAGCTAGAGTACTGCTTTTTCTCCTCAGTAACTATTACAATACAAGAGTATTTAATATTATCATCATAATCACCACCACCACCACCATAATTTAACCACAATTGCATTTAATATCGTTTATATTATTGTAAAAATCAAAGGTTAACTAATAAATTAAAATAAATTCTGTACAGTATTAATTTATGCAGAATTCCCATGACTTTCTTTAATTAATTAATTTCACAAAGTAATTTTTAAAATGAAGACATGCATCTCACAAATCAGGTGCTTCACTTCCCAATAGAAAAAAAAGACATTTTACAAGTAGAAGCATCGTAGCATTTAGACAACAAATGAAGTTGTCATTTGCCTTTCTGGCAATAATAATGCCTTGAGAAGCTTTTTCTAAAGCTCCAGTCGAGGATCCCTGCTTTCACCTTACTGGTCCCTGATATAGAGACTGTATACTATTTGTCAGTCAGCCTTTTGTTCTCCTGTGTCCTTCATTCATCTTTATTGTAATATATTATCTACATCATTATCAGCAAGCAAATTTTTTGTTGCTGCTGCATTCAGCCTATTCTTTTCTACAGCAGCAGTTTCCTCTGCTGTCTTCCCATCAGCGACTACATATGACCATGCTGCCAAGAGTTTTGTTGATGAGCTTGTTCCAGCTCTCCATTCTTCAGGCAAGTTTAAAGAATCCCTGCCATCCTTGTACCTTTCAAAGAATGCTTTTATTTTTCATAACCTGTAGGGTTTTCTTACAGCATTATTTAATATATTTGTACACAGAATGGAAAAAAAAATTAAGAGCTGGAAGACAGCTAACAGGTATAACAGTAAAAACTCTTTGAAGGTGAAGCCAGAGCAATTCCAGGGACCAGCTTCTACTTCCAAATCATATACAGTTATAAAGAGCATTCACAAAATTAATTTATCCTTCTATTGAACCCAAAGGATTTATTGATGAAAAAGTAATTCTGGTTATACAGATAAGAAAATTTGTCATCCATATCAGAGTGCTGTTGCCAAGCCAGTGACTAAACTTGAGAGATGCACTGCTGTCACATCACTTGAAGATGGAGGGGGGTTAGTGCAAACATTGGAGGTGTTAATTTTTTTTTTACTCCTTAAGCAAACTTAATATGAGACTCATGCTGGGATCAGAATGACAATGCTTATTGAAAATATGCAAAAGACAAGGCCTAATCACCTCTAAACCAGTTGGAGCCTAGAGTCTCCTTAAACATGAGCTCTGGTAACAATCAGTAGCAAATTTACAAAATATTTAAAGAGGTACTACTCTGTTCTAAAAATTTTACTCTATTCTGGGTCTACTAGGGTCAACTGGATAAGCTTTATAACAATGTGTTCAGCCCAAATCCAGTAATGGGCCTCCATCTCAGCTGGCCAGAAAGGCTCAATAGCCCCTCACCACAGGAGTGACAGACTATGGCTACTTGTGATGCTGGCTAGAGCACAGAGAAGACTGACATTGCTTTGAGAACTCTCAGAAATGTCACAGGAGGATTCATTAAACAGAATGCATATGTCTAATGCAAATGTCTACACCTGACCATTAATTCTGTAAGGAACCATTTTTTCTAACACTTCACCTAATCATTTCATGGTTTTATCACAGGGTGAGATGAGCTTCAATTCTCTCTCTGCCCTATCTATAAGATGAGGTGGCTCATTCAGATCTACCTATGCTGTGGAAGTTGAAAACTATGCAAGATGAAGCCAACTCCACTTATTTTGAGAAAACCTTGCCAACAGAGTTCAGACTTTAATCCTCTATATTTGATAAGGCCTGGCACTGACTGTGAACCACTTTCTATTCTCTTTTCAGAACAAGGTTTAAGGTTGCTGTATATATCATGAGCAATGGAAGAGTTATTTAGTTTCAGAATCACAGAATGAAATAGATTGAAAAAGACTTTTGAGATCAATAAATCCAATTTATGATCTAACACCACCATGTCACCTAGACCATGGCACTTAGTGCCACATCCAGTCTTTCCTTAAACATTTCCAGGGACTCCATCACCTCCCTAGGCAAAACATTCTAATGCTCAATCCCCCTTGCTGTGAAGAAATTCTTCCTAATGTCCAGCCTAAACTTAATGCATCTTAAAATTGTGTCGACTTGTCCTGTCTCTGGCTGCATGGGAGAAGAGCCTGACCCTCACCTGACTATAACCTCCCTTCAGGGGCTTGTAGAGAGTGATAAGGTCACCCCTGAGCCTCCTTTTCTCCAGGCTGAACACCTCCAGCTCCCTCAGCCATTCCTCACAGAGCTTGTGTTCCAGCCCTTCACCAGCCTTGCTGCCTCCTCTGGAAGCACTCCAGCATCCTTCCTAAATTGAGGATCTCAGAACTGGTCACAGCACTCAAGGTATGGCCTTACAGTGCCAAGTACACAAGAAGAATCACTACCCTGGTCCTGCTGACCACACTGTTCCTGATACAGGCCAGGATGTCCTGGCCTTCTTGGCCACCTGAGCACACTGATGGCTCATGTTCAGCTGCTGTCAATCAGTACCCCCAGGTCCATCTCTGCCTGGACACTGATCAGCCACTCTGTCCCCAGCCTGTAGAGCTGCAGGGGGTTGTTGTGGCCAAAACGCAGGACCTGGAACTTGATCTTGTTAATCTGCATATCATCAATTCAGCTTGTCCAGGTCCCTCTGCAGAGCCCTCCTACCCTCCAACAGATGGACACTTACTTCCAGCTTGGTGTCATCTGCAAATTTGCTGATTGGGGATTCAATCCCCTCATCCAGATCATTGATAAAGGTATTAAACAAGACTGGGCCCCACACTGATCCCTGGGGAACATTGTTAGTGACTCCCCACCAACTGGATGTGACACCACTCTCTGGGCCCAGCCATCCAGCCACTTCCTAACCCAGCAAAGAGTGCTCCTGTCCAAGCCGTGGGCTGCCAGCTTTTCCAAGAGTGTGCTGTAGGAGACAANACCAGCCTTGCTGCCTCCTCTGGAAGCACTCCAGCATCCTTCCTAAATTGAGGATCTCAGAACTGGTCACAGCACTCAAGGTATGGCCTTACAGTGCCAAGTACACAAGAAGAATCACTACCCTGGTCCTGCTGACCACACTGTTCCTGATACAGGCCAGGATGTCCTGGCCTTCTTGGCCACCTGAGCACACTGATGGCTCATGTTCAGCTGCTGTCAATCAGTACCCCCAGGTCCATCTCTGCCTGGACACTGATCAGCCACTCTGTCCCCAGCCTGTAGAGCTGCAGGGGGTTGTTGTGGCCAAAACGCAGGACCTGGAACTTGATCTTGTTAATCTGCATATCATCAATTCAGCTTGTCCAGGTCCCTCTGCAGAGCCCTCCTACCCTCCAACAGATGGACACTTACTTCCAGCTTGGTGTCATCTGCAAATTTGCTGATTGGGGATTCAATCCCCTCATCCAGATCATTGATAAAGGTATTAAACAAGACTGGGCCCCACACTGATCCCTGGGGAACATTGTTAGTGACTCCCCACCAACTGGATGTGACACCACTCTCTGGGCCCAGCCATCCAGCCACTTCCTAACCCAGCAAAGAGTGCTCCTGTCCAAGCCGTGGGCTGCCAGCTTTTCCAAGAGTGTGCTGTAGGAGACAATGTCAAAGGCCTTACTGAAGTCCAAACAGACAACATCCACAGCCTTTCCTGCATCCACCAGGTGGGTTCATCTGGCCATAAAAGGAGATCAGGTTAGTCAGGTAGGGCTGGCCCCTCCTAAATCCATGTTGCCTGGGTCTGATCCCCTGGCCATCCTGCAGGTGCTGTGTGATGGCACTCAAGATGGTCTGTTCCATAATCTTGCTGGGCACTAAGGTCAGGCTGACAGGCCTGTAGTTTCTTGGATCCTCCTTCTGCCCTTCTTATGGATGAGCATTATGTTGTCCAGCTTCCAGTCACCTGGGACCTCACAGTTAGCCAGGACTGATCACCTGTCAGCTCCCTCATCACCCTAGGATGGATCCCATCTGGCCCCATAGATTTGTGAGCATCTAAGTGGCTCAGCAAGTCTTTAACTGCTTCCAGCTGGATTACAGAGGGGCTATTGTGCTACCTGTCCCCATCTACCAGCCCAGGAGGACAGTCGTCCTTAGATCAACCGGTCTTACTGTTGAAAACAGAGGTAAAGAAGGTGTTAAGTACCTTTGCTTTTTCCTCATCCTTGTTAACTATATTCTCCATCAGGTCTAATATAGAATGGAGGTTTTCCTTGCCCTTCTTTTGCTATTAATGCATTCATAAAAATATTTTTATTATCCTTCACAGAAGTGGCCAGCTTAAGTTCTAATTGAGCTTTTGACTCTCTAATTTTCCTTCTGCATGACCTAACAAAATCCTTAAACATTTCCTGGGTTGCCTTTCCCTCTTTCCAAAGGTGATACACCCTTTTTTACCCCTGAGTTGCCTCAAAAGCTCCCTTCCCATCCAAGCCAGTCATTTTCCCTGCTGGCTCATCTTTCAGCACATAGGGACAGTCTGGTCTTGAGCCTTCAAGAATTCTCTCATGAAGTATGTCCATCCTTCCCAGATCCCTGTGTTTGGAAGGGCTGTTTCCACAGGTACTCTCCAAGTTAGCATCCAGAAGAGGCCAAAATCTTCCCTCCAGAGGCCCACTGTGGAAATTTTGTTGATGCTTCTCCTTTTTTCATTGAATATTGAGAACTCTATTGCTTCACTGTGCTCCAGACAGCCTCCAACTAGCACATCTCCCACCATCTATTTGTAAAAAGCAGGTCTAGCAGAGCCTCAGTCCTGGTCATCTCATTCACCAGTTCTGACAAGAAGGTCTCTTCCATACACCAAGGAACATCTTAGACTGCCTCTTCCCCAATGTGTTGAGCTCCCAGCACATACCTGGCAGGTTAAAGTCTCCCACAAGACCAAAGGCTGATGATCTTGAAACATCCTCTAGCTTCTTATAGAATAATGCATCCGCTTCTTCATTCTGGTTGGGTGGTCTATAACAGATTTCCACCAGGATGTTGGCTTTCATGGCCTTCCCCCTGGTACTTACCCATAGGCATTTAACCTTGTCATCATTGACTTCAAGTTCTGTAACACACAGAGTCACCCCTCCACCTCTTCTCTCTCTTCTGTCTCTTCTGACAAGCTTGTAGCCATCCAGTGCAGTGCTCCAGTCGTGCGAGTCATCTCACCCCATTTCCATGTTGGTGACAATGTCACAGCTTTCCTTCTGTACAATGCTCCTCTTGTTTTGTTACCCATGTACATGCACTTCAGCTGGGCTGCTGATTTCAATCCTAACTCTGACTTACCACCCTCAGGCTCCTCTCTGGAAAGCCTGGTTTCATCTCTTTTCCCCTTCAAACCTAGTTTAAAGCCCTTTAAATCAGCCCTGACAACTCATGGGCTATAATCCCTTTGCCCTTGCTGGATAGATGAAGCCCATCTGACTCTAGCAGGTCTTTTGCCATAAAAATTGTCCCACAATGGAAAAAAAACAAAAAACAAACAACAACAACAACAAAAAAATATTGCACTGATAGCACCAGTCCTTAAGCCACTTATAACATGTTTTCCTGTTCCTTTCAGCATCCATCCCTGCTACTGAAGGAATTGAGCAGAGCACCACCTGCATTCCTGTCTAATCTACCAGCCAACCCAGAATACAATCCAGTCTTTCCAAACAGATGGAAACTTACATTAGTGAGATAGTGCATTACCTCTTAGAAGAGCTTTGCAAATATAGGTTAATTTTTGCTGTGACCCTTCTGGAGTTATTCAAAGATATGCCACTTCCATATGGTTTTTTTGGTTGTGGTTTTTTTTTCTCTCTCTCCTATTTTTATCCTCAAACGCAAAGAAAGCTACTCTCTGCATTTAGCCAAAAGAATTCCTGTGTTTTTCAGAACAAAATTAGTTTCAAGATGGCTTTCCTGGTAAAACTGTTCATAAGAAATTTAAAAGTATAAGATAATATTTCAAAATTAGATCAGACATTGTACACTAACTGCAATGCTTAAGGATACTTCTCCCAGTTTCCCTCCTCACAGTAAAACATGGAGTTTGTTTTACAAAAAAATCTTTGAAAAACATGCTTTGGCTAGTTTGCTTTTCCCTTCCTTCTTTCCACCCCTCTTACACACAGAAAACCATCCCCCATTAACAGGATTATTCTCATAGGCAGTCTCTTAACAGCAAACTGATTCCCCTTCTTCTACAGCCACTCGTCGATCAGATCTTGTCTCTTAATTAATTCAGACTAAGGACTGTCACACCTTACACTCCAGCACAAAGATTTACTGACAGCCAAACAGAGAATTGTTTATTTCCTTTGCATGCAAACAAACAAAGCAAATAAATAAGGAGCCAAAATAATAAACCTGATAGTCTGCACCCACTTAGCAATATCCAGCTGTAAACGAAAGAGCAAATCAAAACAAACTGGCATCTAGTAGTTTGGACATTGCAGAGTTTTCTGCCAGGCACACCAGCTCTACAAAATCAAACCTTAAAAATGCAAAATCTGTGGGTTAGTGTTCTCTATTTTGTAATGTTTACAAGCATTTGGTTCATGGCACAGGATGCTGGCAGTATTATGCATATAGCATTGGTAATATTCTCTACTTCCTATTTTATATTGTTTCCACTGTAGATGCATGACTGTATTTGCTCTCATGCTGTTAGGTCAAAATGTGGTGCTGTTTTTCATGGCAACCCACTAAAAGCACTACCAGAGTAGAGTGAGTCAAATTTTGCTCAGTGTGTAGCACTGAGTGAAGAACGACTGAAAACTAGATGAAGCTGCCAGACTTATGTTTAATGCACTTGGTGGAAAAGCAGTATAAAACTATTTCCCCCTGCAGGGAAGTATAAAACTAGCTTCCAAACCCTCATCTAATTTCTGATAGAAGGCGGTGTTATCCTGTCTTAAAAGAACTGGTAAATTTTCTTTTTTGTGTCCTTGTTATTTTTCTACTGTAAAAAAGATTTAATTATCCAACATGTTACGTGTCTCTGTAGTATCTCCAGGAAGACACAAAAATCTCTCTTTTTTTTTTTCTTCTAGAACAGCTTGGTCTGGGGAAATGAAAACTTGCAATTAAAGGCTGAAGCAGAAGATGTGTTTGAGATGCTTCCTGCAGGGAGGATTTAACATGAAGCACTAATATGAGCAATGGCATGCCCAAAGGGTTTCTCTCTGACTACCCCTTCAAATTCCAGTTCAGCTCTCTGGTTGTAAACTTTGCACTCCTCCTATTTTTGTGGTTTTTAACTGTCCAGCTTTACCCTTAAAATTTTGATTGGATCAAAACCCAAGAGACAACACTTTACCTGACCTCTAGCCTTCTTATAAACATACACTGTAAATCACAATTTCACATGCTTCTTTTCCACAACTTTTCAAATGGCTGGTATTCCAAATTTCCCTGTGTTTTTAATAAATGGACATGTCACCAGGAATGCTCCAGCCTATTTATGCAGCTGACTGGTGTCACAAATGTTAGTGATCCACTTGCTTATTTTCATGACTTCCATATACTGTACATAAAGTCCTGCTGATACCCTATTTAACTTGACATGTTTCTGTTTGTGCTAAGCAGGTTGGATGTTATTGCTTCCATTTAGGAACAGATGTTACTTAGTATACCCTGCACTCCCCCACATGGTCTTTTTTCACAACTCTCTGAAAACAGACCGCAGGGATTGCGCTCTCACTTCTGTGTCACCCTTCCCACAGCAACTCCTGGAAAGAGAGAGTAAGAAAGATGAGCTTTTAATGTTGTTATGAAACCATATGCACCCTGCTGCCACCATATCAGAGAGCGTGTTTTTTCCCAGTGTTTAATACACCTCTTTTGACGCTACAGAAAATGAATTGTGAAGGATACTGCAGTTAGAAAAGTGTTGATTTTTGCCTGGGGAAAAGAAAATCAGAAAAGGCTATAAAATTCACTGTTCAATATTAATTTAATCACAATACATATTTCAGCAATGTACAGAGTGTTGCTTTTAACGCACAGCTACAGTTCCATGCCTGTCTTTTTCTCTAGTCTAGCCTGCAGCTCTCACTGACTCGCTGAAAGTTAAGATTTATAGTGATAATATTTGCTATCTGACAATGAGTTTCAAAGCTAACAGCTTTGTGGTGTTTTCTCTATGTTCTTGCATATGTTTTTGCACTTGCAACAACCATTAAAGTTTGATAGGAGAATTGTGCACATCATGAACACGAAAATGAGAATATAATTACCCCTCTGTTTTCAGATCACTAAAATCAATCTTCTTGTTTTATTATGAAGTATCAGGCTGGCTGCAGTTGAAACTATTTTCACAAAAATCCTCATAAAATTTAGCAGACATTATGACTACTATGTTACAAATCAGAATGTTTCTTGCTTTGTCTGAAACTTGAAAGCCATTTATCCTCTTCTCATAATACATCATCTAAAACCAAAATTCACAAAGCACCTAAATGTGATCCTATTTGCCTGAAGCAATTTCAAAGGAAATGCAAAAATAGAACCAGGAAAACTTCTAGGCAGCTTTAGACTACCTGCTAGACTGTAATGATTCTTATAAGGGACCAGGGTTTGTCTTTTCTTTAAATAACTTTTTTCATTATTATTACTATGCATATAACTGATAGGAAATTCTGTCTTCAGGAGGAAAAGGTGTGTTGATGACAGACATATTTAACTTTGGAAGATAAAACTATCCAAAAGCATAGCTCAGGTAGATGAGACCTTGAGCACAGCTGCTCAGCCCTCACTGGTTAGGTGGTACTGGTGTCTGCTCACAGAAACAGAGACACACAGATAAAGGTCATAGGGATGCCCATCCAAGAGCACTGCTAAATGAGACATGGGCTGGGCTGATCTGTCCTGCCCTAGTGGCTTAGGTATGTGCAGAAAAGGAATAAGGAAACAGACGAGCTGTTAGCAGCTTGGTACCTCTAGAACTGGTTTGGGGCGGGAGACTGGAAAGTGATGGTAACACAGGTAGTGAATTGTGATTGGTGATGGGGATGGGGAAAATTGCAGACATCAGCTTGTGGCTACATAAGTGCCAACGCCTTTTGCCACTTATTCTGCCAATCTAAACATCAATCAAGAGTGAAAACAGCTACCTCTCAGGAGTCGCTTGGTACCTGTGTGTCTGGCTCATTGTACCAGTCTGGGCTTAAGCACAGCTACAGTCGGAGCCTGGGGCTGCCACTCAGGACTTGGTTGTTATGAATCCTCTTTCCTCAGATCCACCATGGTGTCTGAGCTGCACCAAAGCCAAACAGAAACCGGGGACTTGAGTTAGCATGACTGTGTATTGTGCTAGTGCCAAGGCACACAAATCTCAGAACTGAGATCTGAGCACAGAAGTCATTACCTATATTCTGTGTAAACAAATTATATGTTGTGCCACTGAGTGGTATGCTTCTGTTCTTGTGGTTACAGCACCCTAATCTCCCCCAGGACAAGCATTTTAATAAATATCTATTTCCTTCCCAGGCAGCAGCTCTTTATCTTGGCTGTTGATTCCAAACTGCCTCACATCAAATTTCCTGAAACCTATGGGTTCTCATGCACTTGAATAATATTTATTTCTGTTGTATTTCAAAACAAAATCCATCATTAAAATCTCACCATTATGGCACAATTTTATTTCTAAATGAGATAAATGATTCCTTCCCTCCCACCTTCTTCAAAACCATCTGCAAATTCCTTACTTTTGGCTAGCTGAAAGCACAGAGAAAAGTGCATAAAATGTTTCATTTGTTTCTCCGTAAGTGTTCAACTTCAAAGAGAATTCTTAATCACTGTTGCTCTTCATGCAAAATATGGTTTCAGAGAAAATTTTGAACTTGAAAAAGCTTTTTAAAGAAGTTGTTATAAATGCATTCCATAAAAGTAGGTATTCATATCGTCTTCAAAAAAAAAACAAAAAATTAAAAAAAACAACAACAACAAACTTTCAAAATCTCATGAAAGTCATGAAAAAACATGATTAATTCAAGAATCTTCAGTTCAGACACTCTGCAAAGATGTTACTAGCAATAAATAGCAATTTTATCTATTACTATATTGTCTTGATACCTTTATCTGGATCAGTTTCCTGAAATACATACAATGGAAAGAAAAGACAATGGATCATGTTCTCATCTGGCCTTTCCAAGCATTCATTTACTGACTTTAAATTACCCTCTTCAAATGAACCAGTGTAAGATCTTGTCTACTAAATGAAGAGTCATGATAAAGAATTTATATTTAACCTATTGCAAATCTCCTGTTCAGACTTATCTGAAACATTCAATTTCAATAAAGGTACCCTCTTTATAGTAAACTACTGTAACCAATTGACTTTTACTTTGTCAATGGAGATGTTTATCACCTAGTTTCAAATATTTAGCGTTGTTGGTCCAAATTTTTAATCCAGTGGATAATCTGCTGTATTCATTGTGCACTCCTCTTTTATTATCAGACCTTCTGTTGGATCTTTCAAGCATAGGGGAATTTTGAAGCATAAGGGAAGTACATTTAGTTATTTGTTCAACCATAAGATTCATGAAGCTACGTGACAGGGGTCAGAAACCCCTTGTTGGGGGTTGAATA